>CM077078.1:186078269-186623269 GCA_039513925.1 Platanthera zijinensis
CGGTAACCTCCTTGGAAAGGGGAGGGGTCTTACAATATTGTCATTGTATGGGTACTTGGACTATCCAACAATCAGATATTAGTTTACCTTAGGAACCCAAAATGGTTTGGTGTCCTTAGTTCATGACACCCTGAGAATGATTATGACTACCTTCAATAGCCTTGACAGGAAGACTCACCCTTGCCCTTGTGACACTTGGGTTGTGCCAACAATCTATGGCAAAGTGACCCACCTTGACACAACACTAGCCCTTATGGATATTATATATCCTCTTCTGAATAGCCTTTGAAGTCTGCAAGTTATAAAGTTTTATTTGTTCAGATAGCAGAGCAACAACCTTTTTTCACTTTCTTTCAGCAAGTATTTAACTAAAAGTTAGTCTGCATGTATGTACACTAGGTTGATTCTGAGTTACACTAAAAAATCTCTTCTTTGCAATAGACATAGTGTTGATGGCACCAGAAATAGTCAAGTGAGGTCTACTGACTGACATTCTCACATTCTTGCTCTTTGCTGAAGGAATATGGGGATTGGCTACAGCCATTTCCTTGAGAGTAGTAGTTAGAGCACCAAATATAACTGGTCCGTGATGGACCAATTGAATTTCCTCATGGGGAGCCTTTAGTGCACTCAATCCCATGCACGTATTTCTTCTATTGTAAGGTACACTTATATCCTTACAAGAATAACAACCATTCTTCTAGTGACCATACATACTGTCTTTGTCATACCTATTTGAAGGCAGAATAACCTTCTGAAAGGTGGCCTGAGGCACTGCAGGAGCCTTGCCTTTCCCTTTGAAATAGATAGCTCTAGTATTCCACTTGAACCCCAAACCTCTCTTATCTTTTTGAGAGGTGAAGAAGTCAATCAGTGACAACACAGGTTTGGGCTTAGAAAATTCTGCCACTAGCATCCTCTCTTTGAGGAGCTTCTCTTCAAGAAACTTGATGATCTTGTTCTTCTGGCTAGTGGTGCCAATTTGGATGACTGAGATTTTCTTCAGTTGACTGACTTCCCTTCTCATCTAAGCTAGTAGAGGAGCTGACTGAGACTGTAGGGAAGAAGCTTGCTGGAGAGAGGCAATCTCCTAAGCTTATCTTTTGACAAGCTTCATACTCTTCTTCAGAGCATCCAGAATTGCACCATACTTGTCAATCAGTTGATTGACATCAACTTCAGATTCTGATCCATCATCCCCACTAGATGAATTAGGTACATCAGAATCTGAGCTAGTCTCCTAGATTGAAGGAGAGTTAGGGAGAGAGTGTAGCTCATTAGGAACATAATTGTTTTGATTGACTTTAGTTTGGGCCAGATTGAATTCATCACCTCTTCAAAGTAACTATAAATAGTTGATAGTGGAGCTCTTATGCCAGTGAGGCAACGTGATGATCAGCCTTCCCTTCAACAGAAATGAGACAAATGTAGGCCTTTTCTTCCTCTGATTCTGAAGACTCAGAATCACTATCCGATAAGTTGACTTTTTTTGGCCAAGAAGCTCTTTCTAGCCTTCTTGTCCTTATAGTGCTTCTTGTCATCATATTTCTTGTGCTCCTTTCTCTTGATTGGATACTCAACAATGACATGTCCACTCCTACTACAAGAATAACAAACAACATTAGTCTTAATGTGTTTGTTCTGCTTAGGGTCATACCTTTCCCTAGAGGGGTCTTTTATGTACTTGTCCTTGCTGGAATAAGGCTTTCTTTAAATGGAGCTTGAATAAATTTTGTTCTTCCACTGTCTTCCCTGCTCAACATTTTCTTGAACTATTTGGAGAACAATGTCAATTTTCCATCAGATAATTCATTGCCTGGGGAGCTAAGATCAAAACTCTCAGACTCTACAGCTCTCCTTGATGGAGAAGGAGTCTTTTCTTTTCTCCTCCTTGTTGCTTCAACTCTAAAGTCCACAACCTTCTCCTTTTAAAGAGTTTTGGTAGCATCTTTTTTTGCCCTTCTGGAGTTTAGTTGCATCTCATAAGATAGCAGCTTCTCAAATTGGTTTTGAGGAATAGTGTTGGCAAAGTTGCCAACCTCTCTAATGACACAAACCTTGATATCCCACTCCTTGTAGGGAGATCTCAAGAACATATCATTCAGCTTATAGTTTGTGAACTGTCTACCATAAGTGATCAGACTGTTTACTATTATGAAGAATTTGTCATAGCAATCAACTATGGAATCTTTCTTGCCTTGCTTGAAGGACTCATTCTGCTGATTCAAGAGAGATTTCCTGTCATCCCTTTCCTGCTCTATCCCTACCAAGTATACTATTAGAGAATCCCACATCTCTTTTATTGTTCGGCAGTGTACCAAGTTCTGTAATGTGGAGTCATCTATGATACTAACAATATTATTTTGAGCCATTTTGTCCATAATTTCCAGAATGACTTCATCCATGGTCATTTCTATGTATTTCATGGTTGTTTGGATGATGATATATATAGCAGAGACATTCATGGAGATGAAAGGTCCCTCTTGGTCTCACCTGAACTCGTGGAGATAATCTTCTGCTTCTCTTGGAGATCTGTTTAAACTATTAGGTACTTTTTGAATAACCTCGCTTTGATACCACTTGAAAGTCTTTGTTATAGAGTAGGTACACATTTAGGGCGGTGAATAGGTATGCTTAACTACTTTTTATTCTTTTTAGTAAAGGTCTAGTTGTGTATTAGATTTGGTTATTTAGCTTTCAAGAGACACCATAACACACAAAAGTTTGTAGTGGTTCACCAATCTAGGGTAGATCCACTTTCCCCTTTCACCAATCTAGCGGTGAGCCTGATTCGGCTAGCTTCTCCTTTTACTCTGCTCTTTGAGCTTACACCTCAGATCCTCTAGGATTCTATACCTTAGAGTGATGCGCACACATACTACTCAGAGTATAACAACTTATACCTCAGGCTAAACAACCCTACACTCAGAGATACACAGATATCATACCTTATATCCACACAGATATCCTACCTCAGGGCCATGTGTTGGACCCAATGATCCAAATGGCCCAGATTTGTTAGAAGTCAAACAATTCAATGACACACATACTAGTTGTATTTGATGTGTGTTTTAGTTTATGCATGCAGGTCAGTCCCTATTACACTGATTGGACAGGTTGACACCAAGCAAGTTGGTGATCAGGCCAAAATTACACTAAGTCCGCAGGAGTTGAGTGGAGAAAGCTCGATCAACGCCAGCTACCTAAAGAAAGAAAGCTGGACAGAAAAATACTACTAAGTCCACAAGCATTGAGTGGAGCAAGCTCACTCAATGCCAGAAGTAAAGGAAAGATGTTGGCAAGCAAGAAATTCTACTAAGTCAACAGGCGTTGAGTAAAGTTTGTTCACTCAATGCCATGAGCTAAAAAGCATTGATTCAGGTGTGGACAGTAGAAGCCTATGCATCAGCAAGCAAAAAAATCGACTAAGTCCATAAGCATTGAGCGAAGACATTTTACTAAACACCATACTGATTCTGTCAAGGCCAAAGGAGATAGATAGGAAAATCAATCTAAGTACAAAAGCATTGAGTGAAGCCAGTTCACTCAACGCCAAATGACAGAAAGCATTGTGACATGCTCCAACAGTCTACGTAGAAGGAAGGACATAATTTGACTAAGCCCATAAGCGTTGAGTGAAGCCAGTTCACTCAACGCACTCAATGCTAGATTTCAGAAGCAATGGCAGAAAGCGTTGAGTGAGGCAAGCTGTAACGCCCCCGATTTTTCGACGATTTTATTTAAATAGGAAACATCATATTTATGACGTCATGGCGTTACCTTTAACGTCAAGATGACGACGTAATGCCATAAAGGCATTTTCGCGTCCATGCGGTCAAGTCGGCCTAATTCTTGTTGTTATGGGAAAATTTTGCATTTGGAATTTAAGTTGAGTAATTTTTTACTTACTCGTCAAGTTTCATCGCGATCCGAGCGATATTTAGGCCTCGGCGTTTTTCCAGAGTTTTGTGGAATTTATGTTCGTCGTAAACTTTGAAAACTTATATCTCGAGAATGGCTTGTCTGATCTTGGTTTTGACTTCGTCGTTGTGTTCGTAGCGTCTGTGTTCGCCTACGGCGTGAGTTTCGTTCAATTCGGCGCTCTTTTGGGCCTCCGTTTTGATCTCGCGTTTCCTTATTCAAATATATATAAATACGATTTTTTTAATATTAAATTACTATTCAAAAAATGAAAAGTCCTATTCATTCTTATAGTTTGATCAAAAGGTTAGATTTGCCAAGAAATTGTTTTTCCTGCAACCTTGACTTGTGTGAAGTTTCTGCTCATTATGTAAATCTTCTGTTCCTCCAATTCTGTATACTCGAGTAGTCTGTCTATGTATACTCGAATAGCCTTCTGTATACTCGAGTAGTCTGTTTCTGTATACTTAAGTAGTCTGTCTATGTATACTCGAGTAGCCTTCTGTATACTCGAGTAGTCTGTTTCTGTATACTCGAGTAGTCTGTTTATGTATACTCGAGTAGCCTTCTATATACTCGAGTAGTCTGTTTCTGTATACTCGAGTAGTCTGTTTCTGTATACTCGAGTAGTCTGTTTCTGTATACTCGAGTAGCCTTCTGTATACTCGAGTACTCTGTTTATGTATACTCGAGTAGCCTTCTGTATACTCGAGTAGTCTTTTTCTGTATACTCGAGTAGTCTGTTTCTGTATACTCGAGTAGCCTTCTGTATACTCGAGTAGTCTATTTTTGTATACTCGAGTAGTCTATTTCTGCATACTCGAGTAGTCTGTTTCTGCTTTTTCGAGTAGCCTTCTGTATACTCGAGTAGTCTGCTGTCTTCTCGTGTAGTCCGTCATAGTTTGTATTCGGGAGCCTTTTTGAGGGTCAAAACAGTGCCGTATGGAAAAATGGCTAACATGAAATTTGTTCGCCTCGATGAGATCTACAACTTTCATGTTGGGCACTTTTCTATTTGAAGCCATTCTAGACCCCTAATTTTGTTTTCCGCGAACTGCTCGTACTTAAACTATTTTTTTTATATATTTAGACAAAATTTTTTATAACTACTTATATATATATATATATATTCTTAAACTTAGGTTATTTAGAAAAATAGGAATACTTCTTCTTCTCCGATTCTTTCTCCCGAACCAGAGCGGCGTGAGCGAGAGAGAGAATATTTCGTGAATCTTCCGGTGGCCGCCGACGGAGCTCCGGTGCTCGAAATCTTCAACCGAGCGTAGATTTGGAAAGCTCTCACCGAGAGCTACGCTATCGTGGTAAATTTTTCCCCTTTCTTTGAGTTTCCTCATTAGGGGCGGCCCTAACCCCCTTTTGACCATTTTTGTCTAAATTTCAACTTCCTCCATCTTCTTTTGCCCCGATCTGTGACGTGGACTGATTTGGAGAACTTTTCTGGTAAAACCAAGGCAAGTGGTGGTTTCCCCTCATTTCTCCTTGTTCGATTTGATGGTAACGGATCAGTTTTTATGTTCTTTAAAATTTCTTCACTTTGTTTTTTCAAGTTATTACTACGATTAACCTTTTTGGATGATCACTCGAGATTGTAAGATTTTGTCTTGATGAACTTGATCTTGTCATGATATATTTAATCATTCTTGATGTGTCTTATTAATGCCTTTAAATGCATTACCTATCATTATTGATCGTATTAGAGTTTGTCTAGGGTTGTAAATCGTTCATAGGGGTTGATCAACCATGTCTTGAAACTAGAAGTGTCAAGTAGAATCCGACGAGCCAAATCTCGAGATATATGTGATGGTTTCTTTGTGGGTTTTCTTGATTGCGGGAGTTAATGGACGAAATCACCTCCGCAAAGTTTGATGCCTGTATTAGTACCTTGTGGAAGTCTACCAGGTTTTTGGGCATCTGCGGAGTATGGTGGAGAGTATGAGACTCCCTCGCAGTTAAGCGGATATTTTATTCGTAAGGGTGAGTCCAGTTGAGTGACCACCTCGCCCGTGTTTTTGGGGTAGAGTCGACCACGGGTGCCTAATAAAGGTTTTGTATTTCTTCCTTATGATTTATTCATTTTGTCACTTTATAGCCTTGTGCGTCTGGTGTACTCTTGTGACGAATCACCTAAGTGTTCTTTTTTCTGATGATGCCTTGTTTCTTTTTGTACTTTACTTCAAAGGTTTTGGTCTTGGGTTGGTACCCCTTTTGACCCTTATTTATTTTGGCTTATTTTTCTGCCACCATTTGTACCCTCTTGCTGAGGTGTTCTGTCTTTGGAATGCCCCAGGTTCGGACCATTAGCAGTTAGTGGAGCCGGTTTTGGAGCCCTAGCAGCAGCTATTTGGCTGTGGTTTTTCCCCCTCGCCATAGCGAGGTAGTTCGTTGTTTTAGTTTTCTTTGACTAGTTTCAGACATATTCCTACTGTGGGTTCGTGTCAGGCTATTGACGCCCACAGGATTGTTGTTTTTTTTGACACTTGCTAGCTGTTGTGGTTTCCTTATGTTTGGTTTACATTACTTGCTCTCTGAGATGATTTATTACTAGGATTGCATGTTAGATATTTTTAACCTATAAAACCCTACCATTAGTAAAGCATACTTATCATCGCCTTCAAAACTAAGCCACTACTTTCTATTTAGCGTAAACTTTCCTACACTTATTATAAATCTAGGGTTTGCATTGTATGAGTTGTTCCTCGGGAACATTTATACTTATGTAGGATATTAGAGTCAATTTAAATAAGTATTTTCCGCAAGCGTATAATTTATATTTTTAAATCGTGAACTAGATGATTCACTAAGCTGGGGGATACGGCTATCATCATAACTTAAACTGGATTTTATTCATAACCATTTATGTTTTCTATTAAAATTGTAGAGTTTGGAGTCTTGCCTGAATGTCTGCAGTTATCCCTTGCACGGCGTGGCATCACGACGTGTATTTTATCCTTGCTCTGATATAATTAAATTGTTTAGAAAAATGCGGGTTGTGACAGTTGGTATCAGAGGGAGGTTGCTTGACAATTGGTCGGGCAACCTTCCCTTGTTAGTGTTAGTTGTTTAGTGTCATGTCATACACACACCGATGTGTCATCAATATGTCTTGGCTGAAGCATGAACACTACACTCATAAGCATGATTAGAAGTATACGGGGCATATTATGTAGTATGGGATGCATAATATGTGTTTGTATATGGATCCACCATAGGTGGCAACATGTGAGGGTTATGTAGTATGGGATGCATAACCTCACCACATGAATGCCCATTAGCACATTTTCTTTTCGTAGCATGCAATATTATGTAGTATGGGATGCATAACATTGCATGTGTACGCCGCTCATAACATGCATTAAGGCCTTTTATAGAATTCATAGCACCACATGCATAGCATAACGTAACATAAGCACAACATGCCAAGCTAAAGATTTACTTGATGACATATGTACACACATGATTTTAAATAAGAGTAAAAGATTCATGCATTCATATCATAGGCACATGAGTCAATAGGATGATAAGATATCATCCTGAGTAGGACATATCATCATCATATAATCCCAGAGCAAGTGACAGCTTTAGCAAGTGTCTTTCAAGTATGGTCTGAACTAGTTTTGTTTGCCCTAGTCGTAATCTAGGATTTTAATTGGGTTGTTCATTTGCCATTTTAGAAATGCCTCCAAAGCGTATTGTGACGAGATCGACTCCCCATTCGGAGGGTGAGTCGTCAGGCGCGCAGAGTGATGCGTTGATTGAGAGTTTGCGCCAGAGCAACGAGGCTCTGTCAAGGCAAGTAGTTGCGATGCAAACGCAATTCAGTCATTGTTGTCTACCGCTCCAGCGCGGCAACCTTCAGTGCAAGAGCCTACCTTGGGTCAAGTCGTGCCCAATACCCCTACTCCTCTGGTGGCCCCGGTGGCAATACCACCAGAAATGAATTTCATATCGCATTTCCAGCGATTGGGACCTCCCACCTACGACGGGAGTGCCGACTTTATGATTTTGGATGATTGGATCATCTCAATCGAGGAGATGTTTTCGTATTCCGGGATTCTAGAAGCCCAGAAGGTTATGATTGCAGCCTATCAGCTAAAAGGCCTAGCAAAGAGTTGGTGGATTCGTGAAAAGGAGAGTCTGAAGGAAGACTGTACCTGGGACTCTTTCAAGAAGATGTTGCAGAAGAAGTTTCTGCCCTCGGTCGAGCAGGACCGTCTCATGAATAACTTCCTGCATTTGAAGCAGAGACAGCTCACGGTGAGCGAATATGAGATTGAGTTTAGCAAGTTGAGTAGATTTGCTCCCGATTTGGTAGCTTTGGAGGAGGGAAGAGTGAAACGTTTCTTGGGAGGACTAAGAAGTGATGTCCAGCAGTGAGCATGCGCTTATGGAGCTGACAATTATGCTATGGCAGTGGAAGCCGCACTAAAAGTTGAAGCGATTGAAAATGCCAAGAACCGCGGTGCTGCGGCGAGGAAAGAGAAAAGGAAGGGTGTTGAGGATGGTAGCTCCAGGGCATCTGGCCCTTCTTCGAAGAAGAAAGGTAAGGAAGTGTGTAGTTTCTCTGGTCGTTCTGGCAACCCTTACGAAAGTTGTTTCAAGAGAACAGCCACCCTGAAGCAGCAGCAAGTGCTCGCCATCCAAGGTGCACCTAAGGGAGAGCTCGTGTGCTCGTTCTGTGCAAGGAAGGGTCATGATGTGAGTCGGTGCTGGATGAAAGAAAGGACCTGCTTCCAGTGCGGGCAGAAGGGACACCAGAAATCTTCGTGCCCCCAGGCTCAAACCCCACTGCAGCCTGCCCCGCTTTGAGCTCTACCGCCACCACCAACCCTAGATAAAGGAAAAGGAAAGCTGAACGTGATGACTAGCGAGGAAGCTCAAAACTCTACGCAAGTTATTTCAGGTTAGCCCCAGTCTATTTTATCCCTATTATTTATCGTTGTTGCCATGGTTATCGTTCGTTTAGTTATGTATGTTACGGTTTTAGGGGAGTTTAAGGTGAGGAATAGGTGGGCGCGCGTTCTGTTCGATTCGGGCGCCACCCATTCCTTTGTGGCCAGCAGGTTTGTTGATAAACATCGCCTGGATGTTGATCAATTGAGAGACTCCTTCAACGTCAAGCTTCCCTCCGGTGATTCGGTGATTTCCAATCAAGGAGTTCTGAGATGCCCTATTTATCTTGGCAATATTCTGGCCCTTGCAGATCTGTTGATTTTAGACCTGACTGATTTTGATGTGATTTTGGGCATGGACTGGCTGTCCAAGTATGATACAGTCATTCAGTGCAAGGCAAAAAGACTGGACTTCAGGATGGACAATGGCCAACCTATGAGCGTCTATGGATTTCAGGACAGAGTTTCCCCTATCATTTCTGCGGTACGTGCTATAAAGTCTGGTTGCGAGGCGTTTTTAGTTTCTATTTCTGCTCTGGAAACAGCTTCTGTTACACCACATCTCGAGGATGTCTCGGTGGTGCGAGAGTTTCCAGATGTCTTTCCTGATAGTCTTCCAGGACTTCCTCCTGAGAGGGAGATTGAGTTCGTGATTGACCTCGAGCCAGGCACTCGTCCCATCGCCAAAGCACCGTACCGTATGGCTCCGCGTGAGTTGGATGAGTTGCGTACTCAACTCGATGAGTTGCTGAGGTGTGGTTTTATTAGACCAAGTTCTTCTCCGTGGGGTGCTCCGGTTTTGTTCGTAAGGAAGAAGGACGGATCGATGAGGCTTTGCATCGATTATAGGGAATTAAATAAGGTGACCGTTAAGAATAGATATCCCCTGCCAAGGATCGATGATTTGTTCAATCAGTTGCGTGGTAGCTCGGAATTTTCAAAAATCGATCTTCGCTCAGGCTACCACCAGTTGAGGATTCGCGAGGAAGATATTCCCCGAACCGCATTCCGTTCACGGCATGGACATTATGAGTTTTTGGTGATGTCTTTTGGTTTAACCAATGCACCCTCTGCTTTCATGGATTTGATGAATAGAGTGTTTAAGGATTTCTTGGACCGATTCGTTATTGTGTTCATAGATGATGTCCTAGTGTATTCCCGCAATGTTGAGGAGCATACTCAGCATTTGCGTATGGTTTTGTCGACCTTGAGGGAGCATAAGTTATATGCGAAGTTGAGCAAATGTGAGTTCTGGCTACCTAAGGTGTCCTTTCTGGGTCATGTTGTAGGCAAGGATGGTATTTCTGTAGACCCGACCAAGATTTCTGCCGTGATGGAATGGGAAAGACCTTCTACACCTAAGGAGATTAGGAGCTTCTTAGGCCTCGCTGGCTACTATAGAATATTTGTGGAAGGATTTTCGGTGTTGTCTACTCCTTTAACTAGACTTACTCAGAAGAATACTGCATTCATTTGGAGTGATAAGTGTTAAGAGGCTTTCCAAGAGTTGAAGAAGAGACTGTGTACTGCCCCAATTTTAACCTTACCTACTGAAGGAGTCGAGTATGCTGTGTACATCGATGCGTCACACATCGGACTTGGTTGTGCTTTAATGCAAGATGGTAAGGTGATCGCGTATGGATCGAGGCAACTACAGATTCACGAGAGAACTATCCTACGCACGATTTGGAGTTTGCTGCCGTAATTTATGCGCTGAAGCTGTGGCGACACTTATTGTATGGCGCGCTGTGCAAGATCTATACGGACCATAAGAGTTTGAAGTACGTCTTCACTCAGAAGGAACTAAACCTACGCTAGCGTCGGTGGTTAGAATATGTGGCGGATTATGAAGTAGAAATTCTTTATCATCCGGGAAAGGCTAATGTAGTAGCTGATGCCTTGAGTAGGAAGACCGCTAAAATTTTTAATCTATCGGTACAGTCCTTGGTAGAAGAATTCTTGTTGATGAACATCGAGATTGGGAGTAGTTCTACGCCTGCTAGTTTGGAAGCAGAAGCGCCCTCTTGGATTTCCCTTACTAGGATACACCAAAAGGATGATCCGGAATTGTTGCACCTCTAGAATAGGACTGAGAAAGGAGAGTTACCTGATTTTTCTTTGGACGAGCTAGGTACTCTGAAATATCGGGGTAGATTCTGTATTCCTGACATGGGTGACATTCGGGCTAAAATTTGTGAAGAAGCTCATGGTTCCAGTGTTTCCTATCATCCTGGTTCCACCAAAATGTATAAAGATCTAAAGCAAATTGTTTGGTGGGCAGGGATGAAGGGCGATATCGCAAAGTTTATATCAGAATGTTATACGTGTCAGCGTGTCAAGGCTGATCATAGAAGGCCTGGTGGTAAATTGACACCTCTTGATATTCCAAGTTGGAAATGGGAAAGTATTTCAATGGATTTTATCACCGGTCTACCAAAATCTCCCCGTGGGCATAACTCAGTTTGGGTGATAGTCGACAGACTGACAAAGTGTGCCCACTTTGTTCCGTTTAAGATTGGGTATTCGATGAAGAAGATAGCTGAGCTATATCTTGAAGAGGTCATCAGGTTACATGGAGTGCCTGTTAGCATTATATCAGATCGGGACTCCAGATTTACGTCTCGCTTTTGGAAGAGCCTGCAAGAGGGGTTGGGTACCGACTTGAGGTATTCCACCGCCTATCATCCACAGACGAATGGGCAAACAGAAAGAGTAAATCAGATCGTGGAGGACATGATTAGATGTTATATTTTGGATCATGGTGGTTCTTGGGATGAGCGTCTCAGACTCATGGAGTTTGCTTACAATAATAGTTATCAAGAGAGCTTGCAGATGGCCCCGTTTGAGGCCTTGTATGGGAGGCGTTGTAGGACTCCCTTATTTTAGGCTGAGGTTGGTGAGAGACCATTGCTAGGTCTGGAAGCCCTTGAGGAGATGAATTGTGCGGTGACTCATATTCGAGAGAAGCTACGTGTAGCACAAGAGCGTTATGAGAAATATGTTAATCGACGAAGGGTCGATTTGGAGTTTGTCGTTGGGGACTTGGTTTTCCTGAAAGTTTCTCCGATGCCAGGAGTAAAAAGGTTTGGAAGGAACCACAAGTTAGAACCCCGGTATGTGGGACCTTTTCAGATTCTGGAGCGCATCGGAGTGTCAGCTTATCGACTGGAATTACCTGCTAGCTTCCCTGGTGTCCACGATGTGTTCCATGTGAGCCAGTTGCAGAAGTGTGTTCGTAGTGATCGTCAAATTCTTGACTCGGTGCCCCCAAATTCAGCCCAATCTGTCGTATGTGGAAGAGCCTGTCCGCGTTTTGGAATCTCAAGAGCGTGTCTTACGAAGGAAGACCATCCTCATGGTTAAGATTCTTTGGAGAAATCAAGATGTCGAGAGCGCAACGTGGGAATTGGAGTCAGCAATGAGAGAATCTCATCTGCACCTCTTCTCCTAGTTTCGGGTACGTCGATATGTTTTCAGTCACGTTTGATTTTATCATTTTGATTTGGTTTTGGAGTTGTGTTAAGTTTCGAGACGAAACTTCTTTTTAGGGGGAGTGACTGTAACGCCCCCGATTTTTTGACGATTTTATTTAAATAGGAAACATCATATTTATGATGTCATGGCGTTACCTTTAACGTCAAGATGACGACGTAATGCCATAAAGGCATTTTCGCGTCCATGCGGTCAAGTCGGCCGAATTCTTGTTGTTATGGGAAAATTTTGCATTTGGAATTTAAGTTGAGTAATTTTTGACTTACTCGTCAAGTTTCGTCGCGATCTGAGCGATATTTGGGCCTCGACATTTTTCCAGAGTTTTGTGGAATTTATGTTCGTCGTAAACTTTGAAAACTTATATCTCGAGAATGGCTCGTATGATCTTGGTTTTGACTTCGCCGTTGTGTTCGTAGCGTCTGTGTTCGCCTACGGCGTGAGTTTCGTTCAATTCGGCGCTCTTTTGGGCCTCCGTTTTGATCTCGCGTTTCCTCATTCAAATATATATAAATACGATTATTTTAATATTAAATTACTATTCAAAAAATGAAAAGTCCTATCCATTCTTATAGTTTGATCAAAAGGTTAGATTTGCCAAGAAATTGTTTTTCCTGCAACCTTAACTTGTGTGAAGTTTCTGCTCATTATGTAAATCTTCTGTTCCTCCAATTCTGTATACTCGAGTAGTCTGTCTATGTATACTCGAGTAGCCTTCTGTATACTCGAGTAGTCTGTTTCTGTATACTCGAGTAGTCTGTCAATGTATACTCGAGTAGCCTTCTGTATACTCGAGTAGTCTGTTTCTGTATACTCGAGTAGTCTGTCAATGTATACTCGAGTAGCCTTCTATATACTCGAGTAGTCTGTTTCTGTATACTCGAGTAGTCTGTTTCTGTATACTCGAGTAGTCTGTTTCTGTATACTCGAGTAGCCTTCTGTATACTCGAGTAGTCTGTTTATGTATACTCGAGTAGCCTTCTGTATACTCGAGTAGTCTGTTTCTGTATACTCGAGTAGTCTGTTTCTGTATACTCGAGTAGTCTGTTTCTGTATACTCGAGTAGCCTTCTGTATACTCGAGTAGTCTGTTTCTGTATACTCGAGTAGTCTATTTCTGCATACTCGAGTAGCCTTCTGTATACTTGAGTAGTCTGTTGTCTTCTCGTGTAGTCCGCCATAGTTTGTATTCGGGAGCCTTTTTGAGGGTCAAAACAGTGCCGTATGGAAAAATGGCTAACATGAAATTTGTTCGTCTCGACGAGATCTACAACTTTCATGTTGGGCACTTTGCTATTTGAAGCCATTCTAGACCCCGAATTTTGTTTTCCGTGAACTGCTCGTACTTAAACTATTTTTTATATATTTAGACAAAATTTTTTATAACTACTTATATATATATATATATATTCTTATACTTGGGTTATTTAGAAAAATAGGAATACTTCTTCTTCTCCGATTCTTTCTCCCGAACCAGAGCGGCGTGAGCGAGAGAGAGAATATTTCGTGAATCTTCTGGTGGCCGCCGACGGAGCTCCGGTGCTCGAAATCTTCAACCGAGCGTAGATTTGGAAAGCTCTCACCGAGAGCTACGCTATCGTGGTAAATTTTTCCCCTTTCTTTGAGTTTCCTCGTTAGGGTTTTTCGGCCCTAACCCCCTTTTGACCATTTTTGTCTAGATTTCAACTTCCTCCATCCTCTTTTGCCCCGATCTGTGACGTGGACTGATTTGGAGAACTTTTCGGGTAAAACCAAGGCAAGTGGTGGTTTCCCCTCATTTCTCCTTGTCTGATTTGATGGTAACAGTTCAGTTTTTATGTTCTTTAAAAATTTCTTCACTTTGTTTTTCCAAGTTATTACTACGATTAACCTTTTTGGATGATCACTCGAGATTGTAAGATTTTGTCTTGATGAACTTGATCTTGTCATGATATATTTAATCGTTCTTGATGTGTCTTATTAATGCCTTTAAATGCATTACCTATCATTATTGATCGTATTATAGTTTGTCTAGGGTTGTAAATCGTTCATAGGGGTTGATCAACCATGTCTTGAAACTAGAAGTGTCAAGTAGAATCCGACGAGCCAAATCTCGAGATATATGTGATGGTTTCTTTGTGGGTTTTCTTGATTGCGGGAGTTAGTGGACGAAATCACCTCCGCAAAGTTTGATGCCTTTATTAGTACCTTGTGGAAGTCTACCAGGTTTTTGGGCATCTGCGGTGTATGGTGGAGAGTATGAGACTCCCTCGCAGTTAAGCGGATATTTTATTCGTAAGGGTGTGTCCAGTTGAGTGACCACCTCGCCCGTGTTTTTGGGGTAGAGTCGACCACGGGTGCCTAATAAAGGTTTTGTATTTCTTCCTTATGATTTATTCATGTTGTCACCTTATAGACTTGTGCGTCTGGTGTACTCTTGTGACGAATCACCTAAGTGTTCTTTTTTCTGATGATGCCTTGTTTCTTTTTGTACTTTACTTCAAAGGTTTTGGTCTTGGGTTGGTACCCCTTTTGACCCTTATTTATTTTGGCTTATTTTTCTACCACCATTTGTACCCTCTTGCTGAGGTGTTCTGTCTTTGGAATGCCCCAGGTTCAGAGCATTAGCAGTTAGCGGAGCCGGTTTTGGAGCCCTAGCAGCAGCTGTTTGGCTGTGGTTTTTCCCCCTCGCCGTAGCGAGGTAGTTCGTTGTTTTAGTTTTCTTTGACAAGTTTCAGACATATTCCTACTGTGGGTTCGTGTTAGGCTGTTGACGCTCACAGGATTGTTGTTTTTTTGACACTTGCTAGCTGTTGTGGTTTCCTTATGTTTGGTTTACATTACTTGCTCTCTGGGATGATTTATTGCTAGGTTGCATGTTAGATATTTTTAACCTATAAAACCCTACCATTAGTAAAGCATACTTGTCATCGACTTCAAAACTAAGCCACTACTTTCTATTTAGCGTAAAGACTTTCCTACATTTATTATAAATCTAGGGTTTGCATTGTATGAGTTATTCCTCGGGGACATTTATACTTATGTAGGATATTAGAGTTAATTTAAATAAGTATTTTCCGCAAGCGTATAATTTATATTTTTAAATCGTGAACTAGATGTTTCACTAAGCCGAGGGATACGGCTACCATCATAACTTAAACTGGATTTTATTCATAACCATTTATGTTATCTATTAAAATTGTAGAGTTTGGAGTCTTGCCTGAACGTCTGCAGTTATCCCCTGCACGGCGTGGCATCACGACGCGTATTTTCCCCTTGCTCTGATATAATTAAATTGTTGGGAAAAATGCGGGTTGTGACACAAGCTCACTCAACGCCTTTAGATAGAAGGATATTAATCAAAGGCAAAAGGCGTTGATTGAAGCTTACTCACTAAACGCTCTCAACGCCAAGAATACAGAATGGGCTGAAGATTAAGCTAAGGAAAAAAATCATTGAGTGAAGTCCATTCACTCAACCCTCTCAACGCCTGGATGAACTGAAGAAATGACTAAGTCCAGAATCATTGAGTGATGTCGATTCACTCAGCGCTATCAATGCCTGGAGTAATTCTGTGAATTTGGCAAAGTTCAGAATGGCTTAGGTCAGTATGAGTCAACAACAGTCAACAAAGTCAACGTAGTTCAAATTCTTTGCAGGAAAGATGGAGTCAGCCAGCTGTTGTCGTATTCTGCAAATGGAAGGTGGTAAATTAGCAATTAAGGCTGGGCCCACTACACAAAGAGCCGTTGATCGACGATCAATAAAATGCAAAGATTAGCTGAGTCGGCAATAAGCAATTAGGGTTTTCTGATTTCGCCTTTTGGTTGAACATCTTCTTCTTCCTCGCCAATGCTACCGAGTTTGAAGGTCATGCTAAGTTCAGTCAACTGGAAAGCAAAAAGAGATAGCTGTTACGATTTTCATCTGCAATAGCAAGGTCAAGACTGATTCTTGAAATAGAAGAGACATATGTTTCTACAAGTTACCTCCAGAACAAGCGGCGATTCTTCTGAAGATATCTATTAACTTGTTATTATGAAGAAGAGGTCCGGGCAGACTTATTTTTAGCCCAAGTAGACAGACATAGAAATTTCTCTAGTGTTTGATTGTTTCAAATCACTTCTATTTTCTGTAGGATCCAATATTTGATCTGAGTGTAAGATTCCTGAGTTAATCCGAGTGTAGGCCAGTGTTATAAAGGATGAGGTAGGATCTGTTGTTGATTTGAGAGTAGGTTCTGTTGTTGATCTGAGTGTATGATTCTTTTGTTAATCTGAGTGGTAGGTTTATGTTATAAAGGCTGAGGTAGGATCCAGTTGGGATCTAAGAGGTAGGGCATAGTGCCTGAGTTGTAGGTCTTGAAGAAGACTGAGTGGTCATGCGGGGTCATTTTGTAAGCTCCTTAGAACTGAGATTTTGGAGAAGAGACTTGTCTAACACACTATTAGAAAGGTGGGAGGGACAATGGACGTACCCATAATCTGGGGAACCACTATAAAATAACTTTGTCTTCTATGTGTGTTCTTGAAAGCTTGACAACTAAATCACAAAGCACAACAAAGTAAATTATAAATCTGATAAAGGTATAAAGAGACCAAACAACCTATTCACCCCCCCCCCCCCACTAGGTGTTTATCTGACCACGAAAAAAGGTCTTTCAAGTGGTATTAGAGGGAGGTTACTCAAAAAGGACTCAACAGTATGAGTAGATCTCAAGGGTCAGCAAAAATTTGTCCTATGGGTTCAGGAGTGAACTATAAGGAACTAGGTGCCATGAAGCTTCCAATTTGCAGGAAGGAAGAATTTGGAATCTGGAAGGAGAGGGTCAGGATGTTCATGGAGGTAGCTGACCCTAAGATCTTTATAATAGTCAAGGAAGGGACCTTCATCCTTATGAAAGTGTCAGTTATGGATGCAAATGTCCAGAAACCCAAGACCTATTCTGAAATGACAAAGGATAAAGTCATCCTTGCCACTATGGGCAAGAGGGCACAAAATATTATAGTTAGTGCAATAGATGACTCCACCTTCCAAAATCTGGTACACTGCAAGACCTCAAAGGAGATGTGGGACACTTTGGTAGTCTATATGGAAGGCACAGAAGAAGTCAAAGAAGATAGAAAGTTTATGCTCAACCAAGATTATGAGGCTTTCAGGCAAAGCAAGACTGACATCATAGATGATTGCTATGAGAGATTTTTTCAGAATAGTCAATGAGTTGAGGACATTTGGTAGAGTCTTTAGTACTTATGAGCTGAATGACAAGTTTTTCAGGTCTTTAACTAGAGACTGGGATACTAAAATCTGTGCCATCAGAGTAGTGGAAAAACATTCAGACACTCCACCACCAACACTGTTTAGAAAGCTGATGTCCTATGAAATGCAACTAACTGATAGGAATGAGGAGGAGAAAATAACAAGTCTATGTCCAAAGAAAAATCTATGGCCTTTAAAGCTGAAGCCACAAAGAGGAGCAGAAGAAAGACACCTTCTCTGCTAAGGAGGTATGCTGAATCTGACTCAGAAAGATCAAAGATAATCACATCAGACTGCCACATGTCTGATGAGGACTTTGCTGCCTTCTCATGGAAGTTACAGAAGTTGATGAGGAAGAAGTATTGGAAAAGCAGGTCTTCCTCCTCATATCTCAGGAAGAAATCCTCCAAGGAGGACAGGTATGATTCCAAACCAAGTAAACATGTTTCATCTAAGATCATTTGCTACTATTACAGCAAGCCAGGGCATGTAATAGCCGACTACCCTGTCAAATGAAAAGAAGCTGGGGAGAAGAAGGGTCACCTGCACAAAGGCAAGAAGGAGAAATCCTACATTGCTAAGAAATAGAAGAGTTGGACTAACTCTTCCTCATCAGAGTCAGAAAGAGAAGAGGAAGATGAAGCCAACATTGGGTTAGTTACTGCTATGCTGGAAGAAGAGGAAGAGTATCATGTTGCCAAAATTGGAATCAGGGCCCCTCTATCACAGCCAGATAGTGATTCAGAGGTGGATGTAGAAGAAGAAGATAGTTTCTACTATGGGTTGATTGCTATGAATGATGAAGAAACAACCATAATTAGCCTTGTCAATAAAAGGTATATTCTTTGTCTAAGTCTTCTTCTGAGTCAGGTAATGTGACCAGCCCAGATTCTGAAGCTCATTCATCAAGTGATGAAGGAGATTCTAAATCTGGGGAAGATGTCAATTCTATTATTGACAAGTATGGTGTCTTACTGAATGCTTTAAAGAAAAGCAAGTTGTTGGCTAAGAAGCAAGCTAAGGAAATTTCCTCTCTTCTGCTTACTTCTTCCAAGCATATAGAATCAACCACCCTGCTGGATCTAAAAATGAGGGAAATTAGTTAATTAGGAACTATTTCCATCATCTAGTTAGGCACCATAGAGTACCAGGAAAACAGAATAACGGACATGGAAGAGTTGCTGGAGAGGGAGAAGAGGATAGTGGCTAGCTATTAAAAGCCAAGCTCTGTGCTGTCCTTGATAGATTCCTTCACCTCCCAAGAGGGTAAGAAGTGGTTGGGCTTCAAAGGACACAAGCATTGCCAATCCCAAAGGAAACTGCAAAGCTCCAGTATAGCAACTAGCCTCCAAGCCTCCTATTCCCTTTAAGAGAGTACTGCTACCTTCAAATAGGTATGACCAAGAAAGTATCTTTGGTCACTGGATGAATGGTAGATCCACCAAAGGGAACAAAAATGTTAACCACTATGTTGGAAGATATAGAAAAGGTGCAAGTGCCTTTAAGGCAGCCCATGAGGAGATTCAAATGGACCATCATGGACCATTTGTGTTTGGTGTACCTGCCCCAACACTAAAGAATAAGGCAACTGCCTGTTCTCAGGATCTCCCAACCCCAAATCATAGAAGGGGCAAGTCTATCAGCAAGCAAAACTTGGGCATATCTGATGCCATCAAGAGTATGTTTTCTGAAAAGAAGACTACTATTGGCAGGGCTCAATATATTCCAAGTACTTCTACTTCCAGAAATATCCCAAGTCAGACTATGGCTGGAAGATATAAGAAAAAGGATGTTGTTGTACCTTCTGGACTGAGAGATGTTGACAGCACTACTACAAGACTAGCTCTTAAAAGAAGGTACAACATTTATGAGTGCTTGTGTTGTGGCAAGATGGACCACTAAGATATTGATTGCTGGCACAATACAAGTGTGCCAAGAGAAAGAGAGAGCTTACCTATCAGAAGAGCTACAGGTAGGCATGGTTATTATCATACTAATATGCACCTAGGACCCAATATGAATTGGGGTCCTAAGGTTAACTGACTTATGTCTTGTAGGTTAGTCCAAGTGGCCATACCCCTATATGGCACTTGGATTGTGGATGTTCTAGGCACATGAATGGAACAAGGAGCTTGCTGAAGGATTAATATCCAGTAAAGAATGGCCCAAAAGTCATCTTTGGTATTTCAGATAGGGGAGTGACCAATGGGTATGGTAAGATATCAAATGGCATAATCACTATCACACATGTAGCTTATGTGAAAGGTTTGCAATACAACCTCATAAGCTTAAGCCAAATATATGATCTTGGCTATGACATTTCATTCCTCAAGGATGAGTGTGAAATTAGGAGGTCAAGTGACCAAGGGGTTATCTTGACAGGCACTAGGAGAGGAAATGTCTATTGTCTTAATTTTTTATGTGAAAACAAGGACTCTCCTATATACCTAGTTGCAAATAAAAAAGTATCATATCATGTCTAATGGCACAAGAGGCTGGCTCATCTAAACTACAAGACTATAAGCAAACTCTTTATTGGAGAGTTAGTTAGAAATGGCCCTAAGTTAGAATGCACTAAGGAGGGTATCTGCTCTGCATGCCAGAAGGGCAAACAGACTAAGACCTTCTTCAAGAGAATTGGGACCAAAGACTTAGTGAGGTGCTTGTACCTCTTGTATATAGACTTGTTTTGTCCTATGCAAGTTCATAGTCTTCGTAGGAAAGTCTATACCCTTATAGTGGTTGATGACTATTCTAGGTTTGCTTGGGTGTTCTTTCTTAAGAGAAAGGATGAAACCTTTGAAGTCTTCAAGACTTTTATCAAGCAGATACAGAATGAAACATACAGTACTGTTGTCAAAATCATAAGTGACCATGGGACTGAATTTTAGTTTGCAAGCATGACAAGGTTCTGTGAAGATCAAGGGGTTCACTAAAAGTTCACCGCACCTAGAACACCCAAGCAAAATATAATTGCTAAGAGGAAAAACAGGACTCTCATAAAAGCTAGAAAGACCTTACTGAATGACACAACTCTCCCAAAATATTTATTGGCTTAGGTATTGAACACAGCATGTCATGTCCTTAACAGGGCTTCTATCATCAAAACCCATAAGAAGACACCTTAGGAGATCTTGAAGGAAGAAAACAGAACTTGTCCTACTTCAAGATCTTTGGTAGCAAGTGATATGTGCTGAATAATAGATAGTCCTGTGTGACTAAGTTTGCTACCAAATCCTATGAAGGGATCTTTGTTGGGTACAATAAAAATAGTAGGGCATATGGAATCTAAAACTTAAAAAGTCAAGTTATAGAAAAGTAAGTTCATGTTGTCTATGATGCATCAAACATGATTAACAGTAAGTTCCTAGCTCCTCTTCTAGTTCTGCAGGCATAAATAAGGTGATGGACAAGCTTACCATTAAGGATGATGATCCAGCAGTACAAGATATGAGAAAAGATATGTGATGTCCAGAGTGAGAACAATACTCACAAGTTGAGGATGAAGAAAAACTAGCTGAAGATAATGAAGAATAGCTAGCTAAATACAATGAAGAACAATAAGCTGAAGTTAGATTGCCTCCAGCTGTCAGGCATCTAAGGGATCATCCAGCACACCAAATCATTGGTGAGGCAAGCCAAGGAGTATAGACCAGAAGTAAGAGTACCAATACAGCACTCTACTCAAGTTTCCTATCACAAGTAGAGCCCAAGAAATTTGAAGAGGCCACATTGTCCAATTCTGTATTAGAGCTATGCAAGAGGAACTGAAGCAGTTCAAGGGATATAAGGTCTCGAAGCTAGTTCCCCGACACAAGAGACATAATGTTATTGGAGTCAAGTGGATCTACAGGAATAAAGTTGATGAAAATGGCATTATAGTTAAGAACAAGGCAATACTGGTGGCTAAAGGATATAGGCAAGAAAGAAGGTATTGACTTTAATCAAACCTTTGCCCCATTAGCCAGATTGGAAGTAATAAGACTCTTCCTTGCAAATGCTGCATTCCAAGGTTTAAACATCTACCAGATGGATGTGAAGTCAGCCTTCCTGAATGGGGAATTAAAAGAGGAAGTCTATGTAGAATAGCCTGCAGGTTTTTTTGACTCAAACTCTCCTGATTTTATTTATAGACTTAGGAAAGCTCTATATTGTTTGAAGCAATCCCCTTGATCATGGTATGAGACTTTGTCTAGTTTCCTTATTTAGAATAAATTCTCAAGGGGGAAAATAGAAAAGACCCTATTCCTAAGGGTATCTAAGGGTAAGATCATCCTAGTCCAGATATATGTTGATGATATTATCTTTGAATCAACAGATGACAACCTTTATAGAAAGTTTGATAAACTTATGCAAGGGAAGTTTCAAATGAGCAGTATGGGTGAGCTCAAATTCTTCTTGTGACTCCAAGTTAGACAGACTGATGTTGGCTTGTATATATCCCAATCAAAGTTCATTAGGGAGTTGATTAAAAAATATGGTATGGAGAGTGCCTCTACAATGAAAACTCCCATAGGGTCAAGTATGCCTATAGGCAAAGATGAAGCAGGGAAACCTATTGATGAGACTTTGTATAAAGTGATAATTGGCTCCCTTCTATATCTTACTACTAGTAGGCCTCACATCATGCCTGCTACATGTGTTTCTGCTAGGCATCAGGCCTGCCCTAATGAATCTCATTACTCTGCTGCAAAGAGAATCTTAAGGGAACACAAGATCTTGTCTTATGGTACCCTAGATATAAGGATTTTGAACTAACAGGCTTTTAAGATGCAGATTTTGTAGGGTGCAAAGAGGACAGGAAAAGTACTTTAGGCACTAGTTTGTTCTTGGGAGGGACACTAGTATCTTAGAGTAGCAAGAAGCAAACAAGTGTGGTAATCTCAGCTGTAGAGTTAGTGTACATATCATCATATAGCAGTTGTGCTCAATTGTTGTGGATCCAGCATCAACTCTAGGATTATAACCTCTAGATAAGTAGAACTCCTCTTTATTGTTATTCTACTAGTGCTATTTCTATTTCTAGGAATCATGTTTCATACAGCAAGACTAAGCACATAGAAATTAGAAATTATTTTATTAGGGAGCATGTGGAAAAGGAAGATATCAGTCTTGAGTTTGTCCGCACAGATAAGCAAGTGGCTAACATCTTTAAGAATCCACTAGATGAAGCAAAGTTCAACACCTTCAAGTTTGAGTTGGGTATATTAAACCTAGTCTAGCTTCAGTTATTCCCTATAGTTTTAGTTTTGGTGCAGGATGTGTTCTTCTTGCAGGAGATGAAGACCTTAAGTGGTAAGAAGACCAAAGGGACCATTAGTAAAATGATGGTAAAAGTGGCTCCTATTGAGGGGGAGCAAGTCCAGTGGCTATAGGAGCAGAATCTGCCTTATATAAAGAGGTAGCTAGCAGCTGCACCATGGTTATCAACTGCAATCAAATAGGGGGATAAGTACATCAAGATAAGCCATCACTTCCCAGACTATTCTTCAGAAGTCTAAAAGGGGGAAAGAAAGAAGGAAATGATCAAGTGGTACAGAAATTGATCAAGTGGCAAAATTGATCAAGTGGTATATCAAGTCAAGTGGCATATCAAGTGGCTTCAAAGATTGATAAAGTGTGGAATCAAAGGTTGATCAAGTGGTATCAAATTCAGGGGGAGAAAGAAATGCCGCCATATAGAATTGAAGTGGTATAACACACCTTGCAGCAAAATAAGGGGAGTAGGTGATGCTCACCATACAAGCAGGAAATGTGGTAACCTTCCTAAATCTGTTTTGTTATAATAGTACATTTTATTGTTGTATATGTTGTGTGTGTCATTGACTAAGGATTGTGAATAATTTTAATAAGGGTTTTGACTTCTTCAAATATGGGGAGATTGTTGGGTCCATAGATCCAAATGGCCCAGATTTGTAAGAAGTCAAAAAAGTCAATGACGCACACAGTAGTTGTATTTGATGTGTGTTTGAGTTTATGCATGCAGGTTAGTCCCTATTACACTGATTGGATAGGTAAACACCAAGCAAGCTGGTGATCCGGCAGAAATTACACTAAGTCCACAGGTGTTAGAACTCCTTAATACTGATTTAGGCTAGGATTACTATTCTTTGATTAGGATTTTTATTTTGACCCAACTTGTATATACTAGGGTCATATTTTATTTCCAGAGATGCTCAGTTTGATGAACTCTGAACTCAGTTCGACTAACTCAGATCTAAACTCTAAGATTAGTTCAACCAACTCAGAGCTCAGTTCGACGAACTCAGAGCTCAGCTCGACGAAAGTAAAAGCTAAGCTCGTAAAAGCTCAGCTCGATGAAATCCAAGCTCAATTCGACGAAATCCTTGTTGAGTTTGACGATCAGATAGTTTCTATATTACAGAAGGCAGAATGATTACAAATGCTTGATAAATGTTAGATAAAACTCTGATATTTAATGCTAAATATTCTAACGCATATAGACGTTTAAGGCAGCATTAAATATATATTTATCACAGAGGAATTAAATCTAATTAATTCCAAGACATATACAAATCTAAAAGGATGCTCCAGACGTTTCAAGAATCATTTATTTCAAACAGACAAATCGATTGAATTCTGCCCCATCAGTTTATATATATAGAAGATTGATGCATCACTAGAGACATATAGTGATACATACAAACATACAGATATACATATATTCTGCTCTAAGCTCTTCTAGTGTCATTTCTTCAATCTGAAGAGACATCCTATTACATAATTATTAGAAACATCTACTTGAGAGTAAAAGCATATAATAAGACCTACACCCTGAAAAAAAAGTCTCCTCTCTCGATCACAATCTCTATTCAAATAAGGGGAGCTTTTTGTAACATCATCCACTAATTCTTCTCAAAATACTTAGCACAGAAGACAACATCTAACTCTTTTAGTTTACTCTTAATATGTGTACAAGGTTCTAACTCCCTTCAAAAGTTTACACTTGGTTCATAAGTCACCTTAACAAAAGATTTAAGTTTGGTTTTGGGGTACCTCGTCAAAAGCTCAAAGGGTTGCTAGATCTCCCTTAGAAAATAGATCTTCTAGTGACAGGGCACCTGAGCAAAAACCTATAGTGGATTCCTACCAGGGTGGTAGAAGAGTAGACGTACCTAGATTTATTAGGGAACTACTATAAAAATCCTTGTGTCATCTGTGATTGTAACTTTCTATTTGTGTGATGTGTATTTTATCTATATATATCACTAATTTTTAAACTGCTATAAAAATAAATTAAAGTTTTTAAATATACTCTATTCACCCCCCCCCCCCCCCCCTCTAGAGTAAAGTTAGATCTATCCCTTCCACTTTCAATTGGTATCAGAGGAGGTTTGGTTTTACAAGCTATCACGTAAACCAATAGATATGATAGATCTTATTTTACCTAGAAGTTTATTTTTTAGATCATTGATAAATTTATCATGGCACAAAATAAGGACTACTCAAGCACTAGATCTCCTATTTGCAATCTTAATAAGTTTGCACTATGGCAGGCAAGGATTAGGTTATATATGAATTCTATTGATAAGGATATCTACAATTCATTTTTGATAGGTCCACCTCTACCACCAGCAACAGCAAGAACTAATGTTACACCACCTCCAGAATTGACAGATGCTCTGAAAAAATTTAAAACTGCTGATGCAAAGGCTATGAATATACTAATCAAAACAATGTCTGACGATATTTTTCAGAAGGTTGCTGAATGCACCTCCACAAAAGATATATGGGACTCCCTCACTACAATGGTAGCTGGATCAGCAGATGAAACAAAAGATAGAAGATCTCACCTGATTTCTCAATATGAGAATTTCAAAAAGGGAGAAACTGAATCTGTTGTTGATATGTATATAAGTCTCAGTCTCATAATCAATTAACTAAAAACTTTGGAGAAAGACATTACATTGACAGAAGTAAATGACAAAATTCTCATGTGTTTTCCTAGCACATGGGATTCAAGAATTTGGCCAATTAGAGAAGCTAGGAGTGTGAATGAAATTACAACAGAAACTTTGTTGGGCAAACTCAAATCATATGAGCTGCTCATCAAAACAAAAGAAGCTGAACAAATGACTTTATCCTCATTGAAGAAGGACAAAAGTATTGATTTCCAAGCAACTGAAGAAGAAGAACAACTTCTAAAAAATGAAGAACTCATGAGTCTATTGCTAAAAGATTTTACAAAATGGCCAAGAAAGACTTTAGGAGAATATTTTCCAAAAACAAGGTAAAAACCAAGGTATGACAAAACACCTACAAAGGAAATTGTTTGCTATGGTTGCAGGAAACTGGGACACATTCTTCCAGAATGTCCTGAAAATCAGAAGAAAGATAAGAAGAAGGAGAAAGACTTTAAGAAGCATTCAAATAAACCCTCTTCTAGTAAACATAGACAGAAGGAGAGAGTCTTTGTAGCTGAAACATGGAGTGAGTTAGACAGTAAATCTTCATCAAGTTCAAGTGAAGATGAAGAAGAATCAAATGCTAAAGAAGTCTGTATGATGGCAATCAATGCATCAAACAGTAATTCTGATTCTAAATATGAGTCTGAAGAAGACCAGGTAATTTCAAATTTTGATTTTACATCAGATCAATTCAAATTAAAATTTAAATTGCTTTGTAAAGATTTGATAAAATCTGAGAAGGAAATAAAACTCCTTAGAGAAAAATTAACTGAATTTAACAATATATCTTCAGAAAACATTTTACTTAAACAAGATTTAAAAATTTCTAGGGAACAAATAGTTTCTCTTGAAAATAAATTATCTGAGGCTAATAAGTATGAAGAATCTCTTAATGGGAGAAGTATCAGACTGATAAATATTACAAGTACAGTCAATGATAGATTAAATGGCAGACTAGGCTTGGGAGCTTCAACCACTCAACCTCAAATTCTTAAGAAAAATATTTTAACTACTCCTATAAAATTTACATATGCTAAAGGAATAGAAATATTAGAAATTATAGATAGAGATATTGAAGCTTTGTCAAATAATGTACTAGAGAATAAATAAAAAACAATTCTAAAATAGAATAAAAACTTCCAGAAAAACAATGTTCACCAGAATTCGTAGATCCGAGCTTGATGAAATCAAAGTTATTCGTCGAACAGAGATAGATGACCGTTGAACACAGGGAATGAGAATAACTATTAAGGGAATGGTGCTCGACAAAATCACTATTATTCATCGAACATGGCTCGACAAAATCAGAATAATTCGTCAAACTTAAACTTTTCAAATAGAAAATTTACTTCTTTTCAAAAGAATAATCAAACTTAAAAGTTGATAAATCCTTTTACTGAGTGGATCATTCCTCCCAAGAGATATCATCCATTTGGATATAAAAATCAACCTGAATATTCTTATATTTCTACTTATTATGACAGAAAACCAAGACCAAAGGTAATTTGGGTCAAGAACACCTAACTTATTTTCAAAATAGGAAAAGAACAATCCTATCATAGAGGAACATGAGTATTTGGATAGTGGGTGCTCTAAACACATGACAAGAAGAAAATCTAATCTAAGAAACTTCAAAGAAAAGCTTTGACCAGAAGTCATATTTGGTAACTCCAATTGTTGCAAGACAGAGGGCTATGGCAATATCAAAGTTGGGGTAGTTACTTTCCGAAAGTTTGCTTATGTGAGAGGTCTTAAGCATAACCTCATCAGAATCAGTCAACTATATAATGAAGGTTATCAGGTATCATTTAATAATTCTTTATGATTTATTACATCTAATGTAAACAAAATTGTTTTATCTAGGGTTAGATAAGGTAACATCTATTTAGTCAATTTTAACTCAGCTAAAATAGAAATATGTTTGTTTAATCAGATAAGTAAATCAAATGAACTTTGGCATAAAAGATTAGGGCATGTAAACCTTTGAACTATTGCTAAATTTTCTAAGGACAATCTTATCAGAGGACTACTATCTGGATCTTACAAGAAGGACTTTGCAGGGCTTATCAATTAGGTAAGAAAACTAAAAATAGTTTTAAATCCATATCTAAGAGTGATTCAACAAGAATTTTATATTTGCTACATATGGACCTTTTTGGACCAATTACAATACAAAGTTTGGGAGGAAAGTCATATACTTTAGTAATTGTTGATGATTTCTACAGATTCACCTGGGTGTTCTTTCTTAGGAACAAGTCTCATAACTTCAAAATTTTTACAGACTTTCTTAGGAACATCAAGATTGAGTATTCTACTTATATTGTATTGATCTGAATTGATCATGGCACTTAGTTTGAATCTCTTCTGATGAGAAAATTCTGTGATAAAGAAGAAATCGGGAAGTGTTTCTCTGCTCCTAGAAATCCTCAAAAAAATGGGGTGTCTGAAAGAAAAAATAGAACCCTAATTGAATCTGCTAGAACATTACTTGCAGATGCTCACATGCCCCTATCTTTTTGGGTAGAAGCAGTAAGCACAACAAATTTTGTTCTAAATAGAAGTCTCATTCATAAACTCATAGGGAATACTACCTATGAATTGCTTAAAATAAGAAACCTAAAGTAAATTATTTTAAAAAAATTGAGTGTAAATGTTATATTCATAATAATGACAAGAAACATTTAGGAAAATTTTAAGTCAAAGCTACAGATGGAATATTTCTTGGATATTCTCTTGTCAGTAAGGCTTATAGGGTTTATAATAAATCTACCTTTAAAATAGAAGAATCCATACATGTATCATTTGATGAATCTAACATGTTTTATAAGGAGAAGAATACCTCTACCATAGATTCTTTTCAGGAACAAATTCTCTGTGAGAAACTAGATGAATTAAACCTAAAGCAATAGGATACATTGCATCCTTCTCAATAGATTACTGAAGACAGTGATGAAGATAATCCTGAAATTTATGTTGAAAAAGTTGTAGCTAATGAAATTCCACAAGAGGAATTAACAACACAAATCATTGAAGAACCAACTTCACATATTGTTTATGTCACTATTAGAGATCATCCTAGATCTCAAGTGATTGGAGACATATCAGTTGGTATGTAAACAAGGCATCAACTCAATCAAGATCAAATGCACACATGCTTTCTCTCTCAGATTGAACCTCAATCAATAAAATATGCAGAACAAGATCCTCATTGGATCATTGCAATGCAAGAGGAACTCAATCAGTTTGAGAGAAGTAGAGTTTGGGACTTAGTTCCAAGACCCAAAGACTATCCAGTAATTGAAACCAAATTGGTCTTCAGAAATAAATTGGATTCTCAAGGAGTTATAATGAGAAATAAATCTAGACTGGTAGCTCAAGGATATTTACAGGAGGAAGGAATAGATTATGATCAAACATTTGCTCCTGTTGCGAAGCTATCAGGATATTTCTTGCTTTTGTTGCATCCAAGAAATTCAAAGTATACCAGATGGATGTAAGGGGTGCATTTTTAAAGGAGAAATCAAAGAGGAAGTCTATGTAGAACAACCTCCAGGTTTTATCTCTTAAACTCAATCATCTCATGTATTTAATCTTAATAAAGCTCTTTATGGTCTTAAACAAGCTCCAAAAGCTTTGTATGAGACCCTAGTTAATTTTCTGTTGGAGAATAAATTTTGTAGAGGAAAGGTAGACAAAACTTTATTTTTTAGACATCATAAAACTAAAATTATACTAGTTCAAATATATATTGATGATATAATTTTTCATTCTACTGATTCCAAACTTTGTAAAAGGCTCTCTGACCTAATGCATTCAAAGTTTGAAATGAGTAGCATGGGTGAATTATCTTATTTTCTTGGTTTACAAGTGAAGCAAACATCTGATGGCATCTTCATAACTCAATCTAAATATGCTAAAGAGATAATTAAAAGATTGGGATGTCAGATGCCTCTTATATAAAAACACCCATGCCCACTAATGTTGTAGTTGATAATGATGAACAAGATAAATCTATTAATCAGAAAACATATAGAACAATCATTGAGTCTCTATTGTATTTAACAGCAAGTAGACCAAATATTATGTTTGCAACTTGTATTTGTGCTAGGTTTCAAGTTAACCCTACAGAATCTCACCTTATTTTAGTAAAAAGAATTTTGAGATATATAAAGGGTTGTCCTAATCTAGGACTCTGGTATCCTATTGAGTCAGGATTTGAATTAACTGGATTCACAGATGTTGACTATGCTGGATATAGAGTTGATAAAAAAAGCACATCAGGAACTTGTCAATTTCTTGGTGATAGGCTTGTGTCATGGTTTTGTAAGAAGCAAACATCTGTTTCTACTTCAACTGCTGAAGCTGAATATATTGCAGTAGGTAATTGTTGTTTACAGATTTTGTGGACTCAAATCAATTACTAGATTGTGGATACAACTTAAATAATTCATTTATATATTGTGATAATAATAGTGCAATTTCAATTGCACAGAATTCAGTCCTCCATAGTAGGACTAAACATATAGAAATAAGGCACCACTTTATTAGAGATAATGTGGATAAAAATAAAATTAGCCTAGTATTTATTTCCACTAATTTACAAAGAGCAGATATTTTCACCAAACCATTGGATGAAAAGAAATATATTTTCTTTTTAACCAGTTAGGAATGATTGACGGGGAGTCATTAAATAGATTTTGAATGGAGATCAACGAATTATGAACCTTTCATCGAACAGAGATCGACGAATTATTTTTTATTTGTCCTTTCAACTTCTGAAAACTAATATTTTAGTTTTTCATTGAGATCCGTCCCACACATTCTCCATTTCTCTTCTCTTGCACTTGATCTTTTTTTTGCAGGATAATGACGATTCTCACTGCGATGAAGTTCGGTGTTGAATTCGATATCGATATGGACTCTTTTCTTCATTCGGATCAAATCTTGTAGGACATTTTTCAACTATTTTAGGCACAGCATCTGTGCAATTTTATGTCCACCCAAATCAAGCTCTCGTTCATAGAGATAAAGGAATGGGTTCACACTATAAAGGTTCATGACCTCACAACCATTACTGGATCCATCTCAGGTCATCAAGTTTCTCTCACCCCTGTGATTATATCTGAAATTTTTGGTTTAGTCAATGGAGAAGATTATTTAGAACTATCTAGTATAGAATTTGATATTATGCTAGATAGAATGGGTCACTCACAAGGAAACCCTAACTATTTGTTTAAAAAAATATCTGTGGAATATAAATTTCTGGTCGATGTAGTTGGCAAAGTTCTTCTGGGCAAACATTCAGCCCAAGACTATGTCACCAGGCACCAGTTTCTGTTGATGAGTGCTCTGGTTGACCAGATGAACATTAATCGGGGGACAGTTTTCTTTGATTCTATTAAGAAGAAGATTAATAAAAAGGATGTGTGCTATGGAAGAATTTTGGGAATTTTCCTCCAGGCAAAATGTCTAAAGGTTTTGGTCTCTCAGACTGTATATATTAATGCATCCAAGAGGATTACCTCTACTTTGTTTGGAAAATTGGAGAGGGTGATTCCTAAGCCTCTAACGATTGAATCTTCTAAGTCAACTTCTGAAAGTACTTGAGCTATCACAGCTACTCTCCCTAGTCTAGAAGAAGATTCTCACCTTGTTTCTCCCACTCCACTATCTCCACATCATTCCCCTAGTCCTTCCACACCACCTTCTTAATAGCCTACTTTGTTTGTAGAAGTTCCATCTTCAGACTTCCATGCAGATTCCCCTACTCATCTGTCACCTCACTTATCATCACCATACATATCTTCACCTCACATATCTTCACCTCACACATCTTCACCTCATTTATCTCCACCTCACTTATATCCACCTCACCTATCTCCACCTCACTTATCTCTTCCTCACATACCCATCCAGGAGACAATTCCTGATGGCATTCCCCCTGTCATCAATACTTCTTCTATGCCATGGTCTTCCTTTCTATATACAAACTATGCTAACATAACAACTCCCTCTTCTTCCAATCCATCCTCTACAACTACTCAGAATCCACTTGAGTTTATGTATCTAGATTTCTCATCTATTGCCACTCAACATCTTGATTTCATCACTCCTACACTCAAGGAGCTCTTGGATTCATCTTTGGCTCCTATTTTATCTTCTATTTCAAAACTCTCTTCTAAAGTTGCCTCTTCCCATTTTTTCCCTTCTTCTGGGGGCCTAGATTCAGTTTTCCCTAGATCTAGGCAGGGGGAGATACTTGATGAAGAAGCTCTAAATGAAGAAACTCTAGTTACAGTAGTTGATTTTGTTGAAGTTCCTGATACAGAAATGACTGAAGTCATCTTAGTGTTAGTTGGTCTAGCTCACTATAAAAATATTGGGATAGTTGGGGATGAGTCTTCAGATCCTCTAGAAGTTATTCCTGTTGGTAATTTCATCATTAATCCCACAGTTAATATATATTCTATACTTTCAAATTTCTATTTACTGTATAATCATATTAGTAGCTTCCCATATTTTGGAGAGGATCTATCTAGATCAATAGTCTGTTACTCTGCTCCTATTGATTCCTTAGCCTTAGAACAACTTTTAAGAGACTTTTCTGCCAGTTTTTATCTAGTCTCATAGACTATGATGATTGATGATCCAGTCCCACAGACTATTATGATTGATGAGATAATGAATATTTTTAAGCAGGCTTCTTCCCCTCCTGTGTGGGATGAATCTCCCTTGCCTAATTTTGATGATCTGCTTAATGAAGATATTGAAGAGGTAGATAAAATTGATGAGTTAGTTAGGCAAATTAATGAATTATATTAACAGGCAGAGGAGACGTCTGATGATCATACAAATTATGATGAATAAGAAGACAATATTTCTAAGAAAAGAAAAACTAGGAAAAAGGCTCTAGACAAGGTTGCTCCTCAAGCTTCTTCTACTGTTGATATCCCTTAATATATTTTGCATGGGATAACTCTTACTCCAAACCATCCAAATTGGATGAGGTATTCTAAGAATGATTAGAAAAGAAGGAAGAAAATTAAATGGTTTCATTCACATCCAAAGTATTGGAGAGGTCCTCCTTTAGCAGCAGGATCTGTAGGTATTTCACCGTCTTCTTAGAGGCCTATTTATCACTATTCTAGAACAACTCAGTTCAGGAAAGACAGATCAACAAGGCAAGACAGACCTACATGGTCTGAGACTTACAGTAGAAAGAGCAATCAGCAATATTCAAGCCAAGATAGGCAAGCCTCTCCTGTGATTGAACCAGAGTTAGATCCTGTATACAAAATTGCTAGGTTCAAGGAACAAGTTGTACTTTCTCAGATAAAGAAGGCAAGAAGTGAAGGTAAGGATACCTCTAAGTTTACTAATATGTCTTCTTACAAGCAACAAGAATTGGACAAATATCAGAAGAAAAGCTTGTTCAATGTTGATGAATATATGAGCTTGCATCCAGAAGCTATTGTTCCTAGAGTCTCTTCCCAGAATATTATTGGTTCTCAAGATCTTAAGCTAAGCAAAAGGGAGTCTGAGGATCTAACAAGACAACTGATTTTTACCAAGTCTTCTTTAGATCCTCCATCTGATGCATTTCAGAAATATTCCTAAGTTTGATTATGGTTTTGAACCTTATTGTTATAACTTCCCCAAAACTTTATATCTGCTGAAAATTTCTGCCAAACAATTATTTATGCTTTGTATTTTTCTTATTTGATAGTATCCTCACCCAAATAGGGGGAGATTATTAGAACTCCTTATTATTGATTTGGGCTTGGATTATTATTCTTTGATTAGGATATTTTATTTTGACCAAACTTGTATAGACAAGGGACATATTTTATTTCAAGAGATGCTCAGTTTGATGAACTCTGAACTCAGTTCGACTAACTCAAATCTCAACTCTAATTATAGTTTGACGAGCTGATAGCTCAGTTTGACGAACTCAGAGCTCAGCTCAACGAAAGTAAAAGCTCAGTTCGTAAAAGCTTAGCTCGACGAAATCCAAGCTCAGTTCGATGAAATCCTTGCTAAGTTCGACAATCAGACAATTTTTATATTACAGAAGGAAGAATGATTTCAAATGCTTGATAACTGTCACTTAAAACTCTAATATTTAATGTTAAATATTCTAACGAATATAGCCGTTTAAGACAGCATTAAATATGGATTTTTCACAGAGGATTTAAATCTAATTAATTCCAAGGCACTTACAAATCTAAAAGGATGCTTTAGACATTTCAAGAATCAATTATTTCAAACAGACATATCGATTGAATTCTTCCCCATCAGTTTATATACATGGAAGATTATTGCATCACCAGAGACATATAGTGATACATGCACACAAATAGATATATATATTCTGCTTTAAACTCTTCTAATGACATTTCTTCAATCTGAAGAGACATCCTAATACATATCTGTCAGAAACATCTACTAGAGAGAAAAAGCATACAAGAAGACCTATACCCTTAAGAAAAGTCTCTTCTTTTGATGACAATCTCTACTCAAATCAGGTGGAGCTTTTTGCAACATCATCCACTAAGTCTTCTAAGAGATAGTTGACAAAGAAGACAACATCTAATGCTTTTAGTTTACTCTTAAATTATGTGCAGGGTTCTAACTCCAATCAAAAGTTTATACTTAGTTCATAAGTCACCTGATCAAAAGACTTAAGTTTGATTTTTTTGTACCTGGTCAAAGCCCAAAGGGTTGTTAGATCTCCCTTAGAAAATAGATCTTCTAGTGATAGGGCACCTGAGCAAAAACCTATAGTGGATTCCTACCAGGGTGGTAAAAGAGTTGACGTACCAAGATTTATTGGGGAACAACAATAAAAATCTTTGTGTTGTCTGTGACTGTTACTTTCTATTTGTGTGTTGTGTATTATATATATATCACAAATTTTTAAAATGCTATAAAAATAAATTATAGTTTTTAAATATACTCTATTCACCCCTCTCTAGAGTAAAGTTAGATCTATCCCTTCCACTTTCAACAGGCATTGAGTGGAGCAAGATCACTCAATGCCAGCTGCCTTAAGAATGAAAGCTGGATAGAAAAATACTACTAAGTCCACAGACATTGAGTGGAGCAAGCTCACTCAATGCTAGAAGTCAAGGAAATATGTTGGCAAGCAAGAAATTCTACTAAGTCCACAGGCATTGAGTGAAACCATTTCACTCAACGTCATGAGCCAAAACGTACTGAGTCAGGTGTGGAATGTCAAAGCCTATGCATCAATAAGCAGAAAATTCGACTAAGTCTAAAGGGTTGAGTGAAGCCAATTCACTCGACTCCATACTGATTTTGTCTAGACCAAAGGAGATATACAGGAAAATCTATCTGAGTACAAAAGCATTGAGTGAAGCCAGTTCACTCAATGTCAAATGACATAAACTGTTGAGACAATCTCCAGCAGTCAATGCTAGAAGGAAGGATAGAATTTGACTAAGTCTAGAAGCGTTGAGTGAAGCCAGTTCACTCAACGCCAAGATCAAAAAGCTTTGAGTCAAGCTAATGTTGTCAGCATAAGAGGAAATAAAGAAATTGGTTAAGTCCAGAAGCGTTGAGTGAAGTCAGTTCACTCAACGCACTCAACGCTAGATTGCAGAAGCAAAGGTAGAAAGTGTTGAGTGAGGCCAGGTCACTCAACTCCTTCAGATAGAAGGAGATTTGCTAAGTCAAAAGGCATTGAGTGAAGCTTACTCACTCAATGCTCTCAATGCTAAGCAAACAGAAAGGGCTGAAGATTTAGATAAGGCAAAAAGCATTTAGTAAAGCCCATTCACTCAATGCTCTCAACGCATCGATGAACTGAAGAAATTACTAAGTCCAGAATCGTTAAGTGATGGCCATTCACTCAACTCTCTCAATGCCTAGAGTAATTCTGTAAATTTGGCTAACTCCAAAATGGCAAACGTCAACATGAGTCAACAAAAGTAAACAAAGTCAACGCAGTTCAAATTTCTTGCGGGAAAGATGGAGTATGCCATTGATGGTGCCGACGGCCAGCTGTTGTCATATTCTGCAAATGGAAGGGGGTAAATCGGGAATTAATGTTGGACCCACAGTGCAAAGAGCCAATCAATAAAAGGGAAAGATTGGCTAAGTCGACAATAAGCAAATAGGGTTTTCTGATTTCACATTGCGGCTGAACATCTTCTTCTTCCTCGCTAGTGCTGCCGAGTCTGAAAGTCTTGTTCAATTCAGTCAACCTAAAAGCAAAAAGAGATAGTGCTGTGATTTTCATCTGCGATAGCAAGGTCAGGACTGATTCCTGGAATAGAAGAGGTAGAGGTTTCTGCAAGTTACTTCCATAACAAGCTGTGATTCTTTTGAAGATATATGTTAACTTGTTGCTGTGAAGAAGAGGTTAGGGCAGACTTATTTTCAGCCCAGGAAGATAGACACGGAGAAATTTCTCTAGTGTCTGATTGTTTCAAATCACTTATATTTTCTGTAGGATTCAATCTTGGATCTGAGTGTAAGATTCCTGGTGAATTCGAGTGTAGGCCTGTGTTATAAAGGCTTAGGTAGGATCTATTGTTGATCTGAGAGTAAGATTTATTGTTGATCTGAGTGTAGGATTCTTGTGTGAATCTGAGTGGTAGGCCTATGTTTTAAAGGCTGAGGTAGGATCCAGTTTGGATCTAGGAGGTAGGACATAGTGCCTGAGTTTTAAGTCTTGAAGAAGAATGAGTGGTCCTGCAAGATCGTGTTGTAAGCTCCTTGGAGCCGAGATTTTGGAGAAGAGCCTTGTCTAACATACTGTTAGAAAGGTGTGAGGGATAGTGGACGTACATATAATTTTGGGAACCACTATAAAATAATTGTGTCTTCTATGTGTGTTCTTGAAAGCTTAACTACTAACTCACAAAGCACAACAAAGTAAATTATAAATCTTATAAAGGTATAAAGAGACCAAAAAAACTATTCACCCCCTCTAGGTGTTTATCTGACCTTAAAAACAAAGTCCTTCACCACGCCTTACCTCAGACCCTAAACAGGATCCGACACTTGAAGACACAGCTCCTACACTCATCCTTTATAACTCAGGCTTACATCTTAGGTCAAACAGTGATCCTATAGAATGAAAAGATATTTGGTGATTTTTGACATCAGAGAAATAGTCCTCGGAGTCACCTCCCTGAACTGAGTAAACTCAGTCTTAACTCTTCACAACAACAACATTCTTGATCTTCAGTGTAGTTTTGCTTGTGATGAGAAGACCAGATGCAGAGCTCTGCATCTTCAATCTTTAATAGCTCAGAGTTGAAATAAATAGCCCTGAAGATTAACAACAACTTCCTTTGAGTGCTCTGCTACTCTATTGTCTTTTGTAACTCTTCTATAAAACTAGAATGATTGATTGAGAAGAAGACCACCCTTTTGAGCACGATGAAGAAAAAGCACCTTTTAATTTCTCTATAGTCATTTTATCTTTCGCGAACCAACATGTTTTTGATTTGTATGGGCAACCAAAATAACAGCTGTAAAAGTACTTTAATTTTAACTGCAGTTCAGAAAGAGTTTAGTGCCATTTGGCTTCTAATGTGCAAATCCTGCTTATTTTGAATTTGGGTGATGTCAGAATGACTTAGATCTTGCGTACTTAGCAGTTTTTACAGTCATTTTGCACAGGCGTTGAGTGAAGCAATGTGACTCAACGCAAAAATACTTAATGAAAAATCTACTTCTTGAGGCATTGAGTAAGCCTTCATCTCTCAACGCTTTTGTCTCAGACAGTAAAACTGATGAGGTGTTGAGTGAACCTTCATAACAAATAACATTTGTACTTGGAAGAATTATTCCAGATGAAGGTATTGAGTGAAGAAACTTTACTCAATGCTTTTGGACTTGGCTGCCATCGTGACTGTAGGCATTGTGTGACCCTTCATCTCTCAATGCTTCTAGACTTGCATTGAATTTCTGAATGAAGATGTTGAGTGAATGATAATACGTTTTGTATCCTAAACTATTATCGTATTTTCTATTTTATATTGTACAAATCATGTCTATTATTAGTTTATTTTTTATCATTTTTATGTAAATATTATTGCCACTGACTTTTTCTTGTCTTTTTGCAGGTTTCCAGAAAATTGGCAAAAATGACCTGACACGCCCCCCTGTCACGCCCTCCCTGGGCGTGACCTAGGGCTTGTCACCCGATCCCGAGGACTCCTGCTGGAAGGGACAGAAAAATGAACAAAACTGCTGTCATGCCCTCCTGACACGCCCTCCCTGGGCGTATCACCAGGCGTGACCATGGGCGTGTCGCCCTCTGCCGCAAAGCCTGCCGCCGCATTAAATGTCGTTTCTCCACAGCATGCAAATCGTACTGTCACGCCCCATGTCATGCCCGTGACATGGGCGTGACACCCTCCTTTTTCGGTGACTGACGGATTTCCGACCAATAATTTGGACATGACGTGCCTGTCACGCCCACCCTACAGGGCATGACCTAGGGCGTGACCACCGACGTACAGAGGCAATGATCCTTCCCGCCAGAGTCCAGAGCCCGAGGTCAACATAGTACTGTAACGCCCCCTGACACGCCCCCCTAGGGCGCCCCCCCCCCCCCAGGGCGTGTCGGAGGGCGTGACCAACCCGTGAAAAAAATCTATAAATTGAGACCCCCCCCCCTCTTAATTTCAGGAAGCTTTGGTTGAGTAGGGGAGGTGCTGCCCCTTTGTTTCTTGATCCTTTCTTATGCTTTTTCTCTCTCTCTCTCTCTCTTTGTAATTTTCTTTTAACCCTAGTTTAATCTTTACTTGTTTATGCTTTCTTTGTAATCTTTGCTCTTGCTTAGTGCTAATTGTAGGGCTAGAATAGGATTTCATTTGCATGCACTTGTAATTTCTTTTTCAATAGTGTAACTTGCCCCTTTTCATTGATAAAAGTGTTCTTGTTTAGCTTGTCTTTTTTTTTATGCTCTTTTACTCATCCCCCCCTCCTCCACTCCATTATGATTAACTAATCCTCCTTGTACTCGATCTTGACGATCCGAGGTTAGAGCGATTAAGTTATGATGTTTTAATTAATCTTTTCTTTTTAGGTTAGGGCCTTGAATTACTCTTGATTAATCACGGGTTGGAGGTATATTATCGATATATACTCTCCACCTTTGCTTTCATTCTGGGCTAGCCGAGAGGCCGATAGAATGAAGTGAGCATTCAAGAGTAAAGGGAGTTGTACGCACCCCTCGAGAGAGGTAGACGTCCAAATCTCCCGGATTGGAGTAAAATCCAATAGTGGGGTTCACCGCGTAAAGTGAGTTTTAGGCCTCCGATTTAGACGATAGTCGGTCGGACCTTCCTAAACTCAGTTGGGCACGACTTCAAGAGAAGCGTGTTCAAGCTTTAGGAACCCCTAGTTTTTCCATCGATAAGATAATAGCGTTCGTGTGAGTAAGCATAGCCAACAGTTCCCGGATTTCAATACGACACTTGTGTCCCTTAGCTACAATTCGATAGGTATACTTGCCTTATCGGGTTGCTAGTTCGGTTGCGTTTATTTTCTTCGAACCCTAGCGCGCAACAAGTTTTTTGCGCCGTTGCCGGGGAACCAACTTCCGTTGATATATTGAAAACACGAACCTATTAATTTTATCTCTTCTCTTTCTCATCCTCTTTCTTTAAAGTTTTAAAAAATCAAAAAAAATTATCACCGCTCTTAATAGTAACCAACTTCACAATTTTTCTACGCCACCTAATTCTCTCGAAAAGGGCAAAGGGCTTTAAGCGCCACTATCTTGTCTAGTACCTTGCGAACCCTTCACGTGGTAGTCCTTGGGAAGTTCGGGAGTTAATCTATAAAAAAATCTATTTCAAAAAAAATTCTAATCTAGTTTTTTTTCTAGTTTATCCTTTTTCTCTTTCTCTTCTTCTTTTCTGTTCTTTTAGTGCATGACTCGCAGAGTCCGTCGGTTATTTTGGACTTGGACCACGAAATTGAGCGTACTCTTCGGAGAAGATCGCGATTTCAAGGTCCTACTATCCAAGTGCCAGTTGAAGACTCCGAGTCATTTGCTACTTTAAGAATGGAAGAACCCAACGTAGATGAGGCCGTGCAAAGGACTATGTCCTATTATGCACGACCGAACCTTGAGGGAACAGAATCAAGTATAGTCTGCCCTGCTATAGCAAATAATAACTTTGAACTAAAGCCTAGCATAATTCAAATGGTGCAGCATTATGTGCAATTTGACGGACTTCAAGATGAAGATCTGAACACACATATAGCTAGCTTTCTTGAAATTTGTGACACCTTCAAGATAAATGGTGTCACAAATGATATAATCAGGCTGAGACTCTTCCCCTTCTCTTTAAGAACTAAAGCTAAGCAATGGCTGAACACACTTCCTAAAAATAGCATAACCACCTCGAATGAATTAACTGAAAAATTTTTGGCGAAGTATTTTCCGCCAGCTAAAACTGCAAAAATTAGGAACGACTTCTCTACCTTCGGACAAATAGACTCTGAAACCCTATATTAAATCTGGGAGAGATTTAAAGAATTATTAAGATGATGCCCACATCAAGCGCTGCCTGTATGGTTACAAGTGCTGACGTTTTATAACGAGCTAAATCAAAGCACGAAGCAAATGATAGACGTAGCTTCTGGCGGTACTTTAAATCATAAGACCCCGGAAGCCGCTCTTGAGCTTTTTGAGGACATGGCCATGAACACTTATCAGTGGAATGTGCCTAGGTCCCGCCCGAACAAGCCTGCAGGTATCTATGAAGTGGACAACGTCTCCCAGCTCGCTCTGCAAGTAGAAATCCTAAGCAAAAAAATCACGGAGATAACTGCTGCATCTGCCCCTCAGGTATGGGAATCTGCAACCCATACTCCAAAATATTTAGATTATGTTAATAATATGCCTAGAACTTCTTTTAATAATTTTTCTGCTGCGAATTTTCATCCTCCTGGTTTTAATTTTCCGAATAGTTATAACCTTGCTTTAAGAAATCACCCGAACTTTTCATGGAGTAATCCATCGAATGCGATGCGCCCACCCCCGCAAAATGATTTTTCTGCACCACCACCACCACCACCTCTTCAAAATTACCCAAAACCTCCAAGCATGGAGGAATTACTTTCTAAATATATCACCACAAATGACGCCACTATAAGAACTTTAACTGGAAGCGTAAAAGTCTAGAAAATCAGGTAGGACAGCTCGCGAAAATAATTTCTGAGCGACCCGCAGGGTCTCTTCCTTCCAATACCGAACCCAACCCGAGAGAGCAAGCGAAAGCTATAACTCTTCGGAGTGGGAAGCAAGTCTCCGGTATGGTAAGTGAAGAGCCCGAGTCAAGCTCCACTCCCGCTTTTAAAAATCAAAGCTCCGCTCCTGCTTTTAAAAATCAAAGCTCCGCTCTGCTTCCACCCTCTGTTGAAGAAGTTAACACCCCTATTTTAGAAAATAATCTCACTCCACCACCCATCTTCAAAAATAATTCAACTCCTCCATACCCCTCTGAACTTAATAGACAACGTCAAGATGATCAGTACTCCCGCTTCTTAGAGATCTTCAAGCAAATCCACATTAATCTTCCCTTCCACGAGGCTATTTCGCAGATGCCGAAATACGCCAAGTATCTTAAAGACCTCCTCACAAACAAGAACAAGTTAGATAATCTTTCGCACGTCACGCTAAACGCCGAGTGCTCTGCCATTTTAACAAACAGTTTGCCGAAGAAAATCAGTGACCCGGGTAGTTTCTCTATCCCGTGTGTCTTCGGTGATCTTTTTGTTAAACACGCGTTAGCCGACTTAGGCACGAGTATAAACCTGATGCCCTTTTCGTTGTTTAAAAAGTTAGGGATTGGTAGCCTTAACCCCACGCATATGAGTATCCAGCTAGCCGATAGATCCGCCAAGTACCCGTTAGGAATAGTGGAGGACGTTCTAGTGAAAGTCGACAAGTTCATCTTCCCAGTGGACTTTGTCATTTTGGACATCGAAGAAGACATCATGGTTCCCCTGATCCTTGGCCGACCCTTCCTTGCCACCTCCCGAGCCATCATTGACGTAAGCAATGGTAAGCTCTTTCTTCGAGTAGGAAACGACGAAGTCACTTTTTCTATCACACCTTCGATGAAGAACACCCTAGCAAATGATGACTCATGCTTTTTCATAAACGCCGTGAGTGATGATTCTTCCTAATGCCTCTCCGACTTTGAAAAAGAATTTTCTGCTTTTTGCTCCTCTTCTCTTACAACTGAATCGCTGCAGGGAAGTGATAAATCTTCTGATTGTCTTTCTGAGTTTGAAAAAGAATTTTCTGATTTTTGTTCTTCCTCTTTTCTTCCCACTAAATCGCTACAAGAAGCCGTCTTGGCTGCTAGCCCTACCCCTTATTACGTTCCTTATAAAAAAATTTATGAAGATATTATTTTTGAAAAAGAAAGAATATCTAAATCCTCTTATGAAGAACCCCCTACCCAAGAACTTAAAGAACTTCCTGAACACCTTAAGTATGCTTTCTTAGAAAAAGATTCCAAGTTACCAGTTATCGTTTCGGCCTACCTCACGGATGCGCAAAATGATAAACTTCTTGTAGTTCTACGTAAGCATCGCCGGGCTATTGCTTGGCAAATTTCTGATATCAAGGGCATAAGCCCATCTTTCTGTACCCATAAAATTTTAATGGAAGATAATTCGCGTAACTCTATCCAACCTCAGCGCCGTATAAACCCGAATATGAAAGAAGTAGTTAAGGGCGAGGTTATGAAATTATTAGATACAGGAATTATCTACCCTATTTCGGACAGTAAGTGGGTTAGCCCCGTTCAGGTAGTGCCAAAGAAGGGAGGGATAACCGTAGTTAGTAAGGAGAATAATGAATTAATCCCGACACGGACGGTGACGGGTTAACATATGTGTATAGATTACCGTAAGTTAAATGACGCCACCCGTAGGGACCACTTTCCTTTACCGTTTATCGACCAGATTTTAGAACGATTATCCGGCCATAGCTTTTATTGTTTTCTCGATGGCCTCTCGGGGTACTTTCAAATACACATCTCTCCCGAGGACCAAGAGAAAACTATGTTTACTTGTCCCTTCGGCACCTTTGCTTACCGAAGAATGTTGTTTGGATTATGCAATGCGCCAGCTACATTCCAGCGATGTATGCTCGCAATATTTGACAAGTACGTAGAAAGCATTATGGAGGTATTCATGGACGATTTCTCCGTGTTCGGCGATTCCTTCGATAGATGTTTAGAAAACCTCGAAAAAGTCTTATAACGATGCGAAGAAACTAACATAGCCCTAAATTGGGAAAAATGCCATTTTATGGTGAGGGAAGGGTTAGTTTTGGGTCATAAAATTTCTGCTAAAGGTATTTAGGTAGACGTTGCCAAGATAGAAGTTATTGAGAAGTTGCCACCGCCTACAAACATAAAAGCTATAAGAAGTTTCCTAGGCCACGCTGGTTTTTATCGTCGTTTTATAAAGGACTTCTCCAAGATCACTAAGCCCCTCACCCATCTCTTAGAAAAAGACGCTCCATTCATTTTTGATGACTCTTGTATTTCTGCCTTTGAATTAATTAAAGAAAAGTTAATTAACGCACCGATTATGATAGCTCCGGTGTGGGACCTTCCTTTCGAGATTATGTGCGATGCGAGTAGTTTTGTGGTGGGAGTCGTATTAGGTAGACGCATATCTAAAAACTTCCACCCCATCTATTACGCTAGTAAAACCCTCACATCTGCACAAGAAAATTACACCACAACCGAGATGGAGCTCTTAGCTGTAGTATTTGCTTTTGATAAATTCCGCCCTTGCATTACACTTTCAAAAATCATTTTTTTACGGACCACTCGGCCCTCAAGTACCTTCTTGCCAAAACGGATGCCAAGCCTCACTTGATTCGCTGGGTCTTACTCTTCTAGGAGTTTGACTTAGAGATCCGTGATAAGCGAGGAGCGGAGAACTTGGCCGCCGACCATCTATCCAGATTAGATAACCCCTTTATAGAAAAATTAAATGAAAAATCTTTTAATGATTATTTTCCTGATGAGAAGCTGCTTTAGTTAACACATCTACTTCTCCTTGGTTCGCGCACATCGCCAACTATCTAGTGGCCCGGGTGCTCCCAAAAGAGTTTTCCTCTCAGCAAAAGAAGAAATTCTTTTCTGAGCTGAAGAACTACTTTTGGGAAGACCCGCATCTTTTCAGAATCTGTGCGGATCAACTAATAAGGAGATGTGTTTCTTATGATGAAGGAATTGATATTCTAAAACATTTGCATGAAGGTCCGACAGGTGGGCACTATCAAGCTGCTCGCACCGCTCACAAGGTGCTTTGCGCGGGTTTTTACTGGCCTGCCTATTTAAAGACGCGCAAGCCTTTGTGAGCAGGTGTGATAGTTGCCAACAGTCGGGAAACATTTCTAATAAAAATGAAATGCCGCAAAATTATTTCTTAGAGTGCGAAATTTTCGACCTCTGGGGAATTGATTTTGTTGGCCCCCTTCCTTCTAGCTTCGGAAACAAATTTATTTTAGTTGCTGTTGATTATGTTTCACGATGGGCTGAGGCCCAAGCTCTTCCTACGAACGACTCCCGAGTTGTAGTCACGTTTCTAAAAAGATTATTTTCTAGATTCGGTACGGCACGCGCAATCGTTAGTGATAGGGGTTCCCATTTCTGTAACGCACAATTTTCAAAAATCCTTACCAAATACGGCGTTACACATAAGCTTTCCACTGCCTACCACCCCCAAACTAACAGACAAGTCGAAGTAGTTAATAGAGAAATAAAAAGAATATTAGAAAAGACTGTTTCAACATCTAGGAAAGACTGGTCAGCCAAACTTGACGATGCTCTATGGGCCTACCGAACAGCATACAAAACCGCCCTCGGATGTACGCCGTATCGGCTGGTCTATAGAAAATCGTGCAATCTGCCCGTAGAGTTAGAGCATCGCGCCTTTTGGGCCTTAAAATTTTTAAACTTCAATCCCCGCTCAGTCGGTGACCTTCAAAAATTTCAACTAAATGAACTCGATGAGTGGCGCTCTTATGCTTATGAAAATAATAAACTTTATAAAGAGCGGACGAAGCGTTTACACGATAAACACTTAAGGCATCCTAAAAACTTTAAGCCGGGCGACCAAGTCCTTTTATATAATTCTCGTTTATGTTTATTTCCGGGCAAATTAAAATCTCGCTGGTCTGGCCCGTTTTCTGTTTTAGAAGTATTTCCTTATGGAACTGTTTTAATTTCTCACCCTGATAAGGGTAATTTCAAAGTGAATGGTTAGCGTCTTAAACTGTATTTCTCTGGTGATGATGATGTCAGTCCAAACATTATTAAGTTTCTGCTTCACGAACTCTAACTTTGAACTCTTAATTTTTGTTAAAAACAATTTTATTTCTGGACAACAATATTTTTGGACAATATTTTTTTGATGCGTCGAGCTCAACGACGCTTTAACCAAAGGGCGCTCTTGGGATGCAACCCAAGTTATCTTTTTCTGTTTTCTTTATTTTACAATTTTTGCCTCGGACGGCTCCGACAAGATGAAGCTTCTGCGATCGCCTACTCTAACATTGCTGAATCCATCACGAAGTCCAAAGAAGACATTCGGAGGAGCGGCATCACTCAGCTTTTGCAGCAAATAAATCCGGGGAAGTACCTGTCTTTCAATTCTATCTTTCAATTCTGTACTTTACTTTTCTCTCCTTCTCCAATCCCCTTCTTTAGCCATTGAGGACAATGTCTATTTTAAGCTTGGGGGAGGACTTCTTCCTTCATTTTTTCTTAGTGTACAAATTTTTCTCTTTGTATATATTTTAAATATTTCCAAAAAAAATGAATATCTAAAAATTCCAAAAAAAAGAGAAAAAAAATCCCAAAATCCAAAGAAAAAAAGAGAATATTTCACAAAATTTTAAAAAAAAAATATATGTGTTTTTGAATAGTTTAGACATTTTGATATTTCAATAGTACCCCTAGTTTTTGTTTTTTTTTTCTCAAAATGTTCTATAAACAACGTAGTTAATTATAATATTCTTAATCGTCCTTTTTAATTATATTTCACAAGTAAAATATTGGTCATGTTGTGTTTCTAATTCACGGTAGCATGTTAAGGTGAAATATTTTTCTAAAACTCGCATTTCTATTATGGTTTTTTGTTTTTTATTTCCTTTACTTTCTCAAAAATTCATCATCCACTATTTTCTTTTTCGTTTTTGAATAATTTTTGTAAAGTCAACTTTTGAATAACGTAGTAGATGTGAACGATCCAAATCACCTATTATTTCTATTTTCAAGTTAATTTCATCAAGCTTCTTTTATTATCTAGGACTCGTTTTTTGAAATTTTTTTCAAACCTTTGTTTTAAATAAATTCAAAAGCGTGAAAATGATTTAGGCCGTTTTTGTTTTCGTTTGTGCTTTCCTGCCAACTAAAAAACTTTTAGCACTAGTTAGCCATTTTTGAGCCTTTTTCCGATTTCATTTGATAGCTCCTCCCTTCATTTCAGTTTCACCAAAGCCATAATTTCCAACCTATCGAATCACACTAGCCTTTTTGAGTTTCATAAATTATTTTGATAATTTTGATAGGATATTTTGTGATTTTTTGTGGGAGAAAGGTTTTTGAAAAAAAAGTATGCTCAAAAGTGATGTTTATTTCTGTTTGGCCAATTAAAAAGGAAAATAAAAATATTTATGGCCTTTGTTTTGAAAAAAAAAAGAAAAAAAAACATGGAAAAAAAAAAGAAAAAAAAGTGGATATATTTTTTTTATGAAAGTTTTTGAAACTCTTTGCTTTGGTTTAGTGTGATTTTAAACCTTCACGTTTATCTTTGAATTCCACTCCTAATCATATTCCTAAACCAAACGTTTATGCCCTATTTAAGTCCTTTTGATTCATGCTTTTTGATTTTTATTTAACAACTAAGAAAAAAAAAAGTAAATCAGTTTTAGTTTTGGATTTAAACCTAGATTTTTGTTAATTAAATTGATATAATTATAATGCGTTGCTTGGATCTAGTAACAACTCAATGCGTGTTTTTCATTTTCGTTGCTTTGCTTAAGTCTATTTAAAAAAATCTCGTTAAAATTTTGGATTATTTGTTTTTATTGAATAAAGTTTATAAAAGTTTTACCATACCTAAATAATTGTTTTAGACTTACATTTCACCTTTTCCCTACTTAGATTTTCGCATAGTACTTGTGTAGGCATAATTAAAACTTTTTGATTAGTCCTTTTTATAAATTTCTAGTTTTTATATTTTTGCTTGGGGACAAGCAAAGCTTAAGCTTGGGGGAATTTGATAATACGTTTTGTAGCCTAAACTATTATCGTATTTTTTATTTTATATTATACAAATCATGTCTATTATTAGTTTATTTTTTATCATTTTTATGTAAATATTATTGCCACTGACTTTTTCTTGTCTTTTTGCAGGTTTCCAGAAAATTGGCCAAAATGACTTGACACGCCCCCCTGTCACGCCCTCCCTGGGCGTGACCTAGGGCGTGTCACCCGATCCCGAGGACTCCTGCTGTAAGGGACAGAAAAACGAACAAAACCGCTGTCACGCCCCCCTGACACGCCCTCCCTGGGCGTGTCACCAGGCGTGACCATGGGCGTGTCGCCCTCTACCGCAAAGCCTGCCGCCGCATTAAATGACATTTCTCCACAACACGCAAACAGTACTATCACACCCCATGTCACGCCCGTGACATGGGTGTGACACCCTCCTTTTTCGGTGACTGACGAATTTCCGATCAATGATTTGGACATGACGTGCCTGTCACGCCCCCCCTACACGGGCGTGACCTAGGGCGTGACCACCGACGTACAGAGGCAATGATCCTTCCCGCCAGAGTCCAGAGCCCGAGGTCAATATAGTACTGTCATGCCCCCTGACACTCCCCCTCTAGGGCGTGTCGGAGGGCGTGACCAACCCGTAAAAAAAATCTATAAATTGAGACCCCCCTCTTCATTTCAGGAAGCTTTGGTTGAGTGGGGGAGGTGCTGCCCCTTTGTTTCTTGATCCTTTCTTATGCTTTTTTTCTCTCTCTCTCTCTCTCTTTATAATTTTCTTTTAACCTTAGTTTAATCTTTACTTTTTATGCTTTCTTTGTAATCTTTGCTCTTGCTTAGTGCTAATTGTAGGGCTAGAATAGGATTTCATTTTCATGCACTTGTAATTTCTTTTTCAATAGTGTAACTTGCCCCTTTTCATTAATAAAAGTGTTCTAATTTAGCTTGTCTTTTTTTTATGCTCTACTACTCATCCCCCCCTCCTCCACTCCATTATGATTAACTAATCCTCCTTGTACTCGATCTTGATGATCCGAGGTTAGAGCGATTAAGTTATGATGTTTTAATTAATCTTTTCTTTTTAGGTTAGGGCCTTGAATTACTCTTGATTAATCACGGGTTGGAGGTATATTATCGATATATACTCTCCACCTTTGCTTTCATTCTGGGCTAGCCGAGAGGCCGATAGAATGAAGTGAGCATTCAAGAGTAAAGGGAGTTGTACGCACCCCTCGAGAGAGGCAGACGTCCAAATCTCCCGGATTGGAGTAAAATCCAATAGTTGGGTTCACCGCGTAAAGCGAGTTTTAGGCCTCCGATTTAGACAAGAGTCGGTCGGACCTTCCTAAACTCAGTTGGGCACGACTTCGAGAGAAGCGTGTTCAAGCATTAGGAGCCTCCACGGTCAAGGACCTTTATCCTATTAAGTTTAGATTTTTATCGCATTTTCTTAATCGTCTTTAGCCGAGGTGATTCTTGATCGAGTGCATTTCAATTTCATATCAGCCTTTCATAGTAATCACCTATCTTGTGCTTTTTAATTGACTGCAGTAGTTTCCTTTCTAGCATAGTTCTTTACTTAATAGCTTTACTTAATTGCAGTAGTTCTTTTTCTAGTATAGCTTTACTTCCTTCCTTGCACTTAGATTTTCTAAAACCCTAGTTTTTCCGTTGATAAGATAATAGCGTTCGTGTGAGTAAGCATAGCCAACAGTTCCTGGATTTCAATACGACACTTGTGTCCCCTAGCTACAATTCGATAGGTATGCTTGTCTTATCGGGTTGCTAGTTCGGTTGCATTTATTTTCTTCGAACCCTAGCGCGCAACAGTGAACTGGTTTCACTCAATGCTTATGGACTCTCCTGCAAAATTATAAGGCATTGAGTGAGCCTTCTTCACTCAACATATTTGTACTTAGATAGATTTCCTTTTGAGAAGGCGTTGAGTGAACAACCTTCACTCAATGCTTCTCGACTTAGCCAGAATTGAGTCTAGCACCACTTAGACTTTGAGTGCTTGATCTTAATTCTACGCTTTTAGTCTTCTGGCATTGAGTGAATTGAACTCACTCAACGCTTCTGGATTTTGCCAGATTTCGACTTTTTCAGCATCTGTCTTGAGTCCAAATATTATTCTGACCTTGATAACCTGTCTAATCCTGGAATAATAAACATCCTATAAATATTGAACTTGAATGTACATCAAATGCAATCTTGTGCATACTATTGATTTGTGGGCCTTCTTTGAATCTGGGACATTGTGATCAATAGACCGAACAAAAATATAACATCATTTATAGAAAATCTATGAGGAAGGTAGGTGCAAGAGCAGATGTTTGTGTATTTTCGGTCTATTCTAATTTGAGTAATTTTGGCTTTTGGCTAAGTCTTGTTGATACATTCATTCGTATTTATAGAAGATGGGCCCGAAGTGTCAAAAGCTAAAATTAGCTCCCCAGTCTGAGGGTGAGTCTTCAGGAGCGTATAATGAAGCGATGATAGAGGAGTTGCTTCTGAGAAATGAGACATTGTCGAGGAAGATGGTGGCGATGTAAGCGAAGATGCAGGCATTATTGACTACTACCTTTAGGTAGCAGCCTAGTGTACAACCCTCTGTGGTGGGTCAGGTTGTGCTTCTCCCTCCTACTCCCCTAGTGCCTAATGTTCTATTACTGCCTGAGATGAATTTCATCTCATATTTCCATCACTTAGGACCCCTGACCTATAATGGGAGGGTTGATTTCATGGTGTTAGACGATTTGATCATTTCTATTGAGGATTTGTTTTCCTATTCGTGAATTTCTGAGGACTAAAAGGTTATGGTCACTGCTTATCAACTGAAGGGCCTTGCTAAAGGATGGTGGATCAGAGAAAAGGAAAACCATGTAGGTGGATGCTTGTGGGAATGGTTTAAGAGGATGTTGTTGAAGAAGTTGCTGATAACGATGGATCGAGTTAAGTTGATGAACAATTTTCTACATCTGAACCAGATGCGACTCATAGTTCGTGAGTATAAGAATGAGTACAAAAAGTTGAGCTGGTTTACTCCAAAGTTAGTAGCCACTGAGGAAGGATGAGTTAAGTGTTTTTTGGTGGTCTTCAAAGCGACATCCAACAGTTAGCCAGTGCTTACCAATCTGAGAGTTATATGGAAGCAGTGGAGACCGCGTTGAAGGTCGATGCTATCGACAATGCCAAGAATCATGGCTTATTGTCGAGGAAAGAAAAAAAAGAGGTTGAGGATAGTGAAAGCACTTGGCATCTGGCCCTGCTCCAAAGAAAGGAGGCAAAAAAACATGAAGTTTTTGTGGTCATGCGGGCCATCCTGTCAAGAAGTATTTAAAAAGGTTGGGTACTCAGAAGCAACCTCAGGATCTTATAATTAAGAGCATATCCAAAGGAGAGCTTACCTACACCTTGTGTAAGCAGAAGGGGCATGATGTTACTCACTATTGGTTTAAGGAAAAGACCTGCTATCAGTGCGGACATAAGGGACACATGATGTCTAAATGCTCGCAGTCCCAGCCTGCATTACAACAAGTTCCTCTTCAAGTTCTGCCATGATCGCAGCTACAGCAGTTGGATGTGGGAAAGGGTTAACTAAACGTGGTGACTAAGGAAGAAGCTTAGTCTTCAGCCCAAGTGATTTTAGGTTTGATTCCGACCTAGCTTCTTGTTAGTAGTTGTAAATTTTATGGCGGTCATATTAGTTACCTATACGATTTTATATGTGAGTTAAGGTAAATAAACTTTAGGCGTGTGTTCTTTTTGATTCGGGTGCTACGCATTCCTTCGTGGCAAGGAATTTTGTAGACCGACATCATTTAGTTATCGATCAAGCTGGTGATCTACTTCGTGTTGAATTTCCATCCAGTGATTTGATGGTGTCAAATAAGGGTTTCTAGAATTGCCCTATTCTCTTAGGCAGATTTCTAGCATATGTCGATCTTAAAGTGCAAGATTTTGAGGAATTCGATGTGATTTTGGGAATGGATTGATTGTCTAGATATGATGCGGTCATCCACAAGGTTGGGTATTGTATTGTTGTCTACTAATCATGAAGAGCATAAGAACCAAACAAGCAATCCATCTAGGAAAGTATACCTATAGAATTATAGCTAGGGGACACAAGTGTCGTATTAAGATCCGAGAATTGATGAGTAATCTTACTCACACGAATACTATTATCTAATCGAAAGATTGTTTTAGGGTTTTTTAAGAGAAAACTAATTGCAATTAAGAAAAGAAATATTATGCTAAAAAGAAAACAACTTATAGTTAAATAAAGAGCTACTAAAAGCGATTACAACGAGGTGTTGAAATGATGAAATAAAAAAGAACTCGATCGAGAATCACCTCGGCAAAAGTTGATTAAAATGCGATAATAAAACCTATCCTAATATGGTAAAGGTCCTTGACCGTGGAGGTTCCTAAAGCTTTAACACGCTTCTTTCGAAGTCGGGCAAGTGTACCGATTGTTGTCAAGTAATAATAATGGGGAGTAGCTTCCCCGAGTATTGATCTCTCGCAGAGCGCAATTAGGGAGCAAGGGTTTTACTACCTTGGAGGAATGAGTGCAAGTGTCAAGTGAGCAAGGGGGTTTTGATTGGGGTTTCCTAAATTAAACAACCTAAAATTACTGCGGGTCGCCTTCACCGCTTCGCTCGGGTGAATCACTCCGATGAGTGATAGCGTAGTGTGAGAACTGGTGAGGGTCGAAAACACCACTTCACAATGCACACTTCTAGCAAATGCTAGAATGGCCTAAACACGTACTCTAACAAGAATAATGAGCTTAACAAAGCATAGCAAGTTTACAAAACACCTAAGCAAAATCATAAAGCATTCTAGAAAAATAAATGCATATCACACCATAATATTCAACAAGAGTTTAGCAATGAGTAAATAAAAGAAGAGGGATGAGAGATTACAACCAAGACAAAGAAGCTTTCCAAGATTCTCGGCCAAAAATTAGGGGTGTCAACCCTTGTCCGTGCTTGGTCTTAGAAAGGAGTCCAGGATCTAAGAGGAGCTGTCACTTCCTCCATCGAACCCGTCTTCATATTGCTGAGGTTGCTAAGTCGGAATGGAACTTGGTGGGCTGCAACGAGTAGCTTAAACCGGAGCTTCAAACGTAGCAATATCAATGGCGGTGGAGGATGAAGGTTTTGCAAGATCTATGGAGTGGAATGCATGGCTGGATCTTCCGTTCAAGGAAGAGAGAGATAAAGGGGGCTGGAGAGTGATTTTCCCACTCAAGAGAGCCAAAAAAGCGGGTTGGCTGGTTTCCCCTCGGAAATGGCAAAGGCTTCAACTTAAATAGAAGTTTATCAAAAAATTGGTCATGCACGGTTCGACGCACGACTGTGTGCAAACCGTGCGATATTATAATAAAACAAGCGCCTGCGAAGAAGAAGCGTTGACCCGTGCACTTCCTTCACTCACGGGCGATCCGCCCGTGCGTGAAGCAATTCGCACGGGTAACCACAGAACGAAGAAATGCATACAAAAACAGTGGAACCGTGCGTTTTACTTCTGCATGGGCACTTCCGCGCGTGCGTGAAGGAAAACGCACGATTAACCACAGAACGAAGAATGGCAGGCAAAATCTAGAATGCTATAGGAAAACCGTGTGTTTCCTTCGCGCACGGTTTGGGAGAAACCGTGCGCGAAGGATTCGCACGAGCTTGTCATTTCACCAGATTGACCGGAGGAAAACGCACGATCAAAACTAACCATGCGCTAAGGAAACGCAAGACCGTGCGTTTTCCTCAAATCAGAATTTAGAAAAGGGGAAAAATTACCACCTGCAAGCAAGGAAAAATAATGCAACGGAGGATCCTCCAGCAATACAGAAATGAAGAGAAAACTACTAGAACAAGCCCTAGGGAGCACTACATGCTTACTCCCAACCAACAAGTGCGCAATTGTGCACGCAAGAGCAGGAAAAGAACACAAAGCATGAATGGAAAAAAGGTTGAGATAAACAACGAAAACATCCAATAAATGAAGTGCAAAGGAATGAAAACAAGCCCAGATGAGCCCGCAAAACCCTGTATAAACGGGACTCATCACACCCCCCCAAACTTTACCATTTGCGCGTCCCGAGCAAAGAAGATCCTCGCAGGCCAGAAAAAGTACTAGCTAACATATAAATTATGATCCGGAGTACCATGCGAAGTCGCATGTGTACGGGAATAAAAATTGAGTAAAGAAAATTTCTAAGCATACAAGCTAATTTATAATTTTCAGCATGCGTAAAAATAAATTCTATAACTACTCAAAAAGAGAATCATAGTGAATCCTTCAGTCTCTCGTTGGGAGAAAATAAACAAGCCACTAAGACGAGTATTGCCAAAGATCAGGATTCGGGACAACCCCCAAAGGAATCCACTAATGTCGGTGGCCATAAGCTTGCCCTTCCACACTCTCTCAACGATACTAGTTCGACTTAAGCACATGTCAGTAGGACTTTTGGAAAAATTGGGCTTGGGTTTCGGTCAGGTAAACAAGAATAAAAAGGGAGGTTATGCACAAAAACCCAAATGAGCTAGCATAACAAGGATCCAATCCGCTATCCGCCAAACGAACGAGTACGCCACACCCCCAGACTTAACTTTTAACATATGGGTGTGTGCACCGCCTACTCCACATACAATCACATTTTCAAAAAGATTTTCAATCAAAATTTTCTTCTTCTTTTTTCTTCGTTACAAATATTTTTTCTTTTTCATTTTTATATTCACAATATCAACAAATATAGACTTGGGCGCACTTCCAAATTTTCAAAAATAACAACACCACATCACAACCCAACATAAAAATCGAAAAAACCAAAGCTCGACTTGGGCGTGCGACTAGGATAGGCTATGAGGATTTGGTGAAATCATAGTGGAGCTGAATCAAAAGAAAGGGTAGGCAGAACGGGGCTAGCAAATATATGATGTTAGGAACGGTACAAATGTCAACCTGGCCAAAAAGATGGCCTACATCATGCTCGCGCTTAGCAAACCATGTACGCCATGCTTCGAGAGTAGCCTGGGGAAATTTCTTAGCTAACGAGAGAGACTACCCCTTCTCTCGACTCGAGCAATACAAATCTAACGACCGTCTAAACACATCCCTAACCTACCGTCGATTCACACCGGATCCACCAAAAATTTTCTGAGTAGTATAAAAAGAATTTACGCAGCTAGAAAAAATATAAACAAGCAGTATGCAGAAAAATTAATCTTATTATAATTTCTATAAGAGACGGGAGCACTTGACTAGGAACACGGCAAGGCCAACATTTTACTCCGTCAAATAATCCTAAGTTAGCACGGTAATCTTCTAAGATCTAACAAAAGAAGCACGCTTGACTCGCAACACGCAAAAAGTTAAGAATGCGCTCAAGTGGGTGCATGGTTGCGCAAAGAAATGACAACGTAATCCAAAAATAACAACTACTGGCAAGAAAATGAAGTGCGAGTGCAACAAGTAACAACTACAGGCTCTCCCCCAGGCTTAATCTAACAAAACAACAATGATGATGAAAATGTAATCTAACAGGTGAGGGAAGAGGTTACCCAATGCTCAGAGATGAGCATACCAGAAGTTAGGCATTCAAACTCGATCAACCAGCCCACGGCCCAAGAAATCATTACCTGCAAGAATAAACAATCTCCAACCACGTAAGAAAATATGCAACACAAGAAAACAGAGGAAATAGCAAGAAACACAAGCAAGGCAAGGCAATAGCCTTATACACAATATAGAGGCAGCAAAATTGGGTTGTCTCCCATAAGCCCTTTTCTTTACCGTCCTTAAGGTGGACAAAATACTTGTATTAGTAGTTATATATCATTGTTCAGGTACAAAAGCAACACAAGCAATTAAATTCAAAATCCAAACAGCATTTAACAAAAACAAAAATGAAAGCAGCAAGGCGAAGGAGACGGCCCCGGAGATCTGCCATATTTCAGCTAAATACTGATTTGTGGTAAACCTCACACGACATGCGAGATGAGGAGGAGAGGAAGGCTTTAGGGCCCAAAGAAGACAAGTCTTCTTTACCCCTACTCTCCTCCTTCCCGCACCGGAGGGAAAAATATTGTGTCTTGCACAAGAGTAACTCCCTTCTTCGAAATTCAACTATAGAAGAGCGCCAGGGAGGCAATTTCACGCCCGGAGTTTTAGTGTTCAGATCATCAACCACAGCCGGGGGCATCCTTTCTTCACCTGCAGAGGGTGGCAGATCATCCCATGATACATGTTTAATAGTTTTCCAATTTATTTGGTTCAATGACTGTTCTAAAAGTAATCTCCTGCACGCTCTCACTAGTCGCGCATGATCCAACGTCTTTCTTATCGTCATCTCCTTCTGCGCTTGGTATCTCCGCACTTGATTCATCAATAACAAGCTTCAGCAGTTCCTTCCCTATCATTGTCACATAGTGCTCGCTAAGCGACTCATCTAGTTATCATCACTAGATAAATCGTTAGATAACAAAACATTAACCGTGCTTAGATTTTCTGATTTTCAAGGGACTAGAATAGGAAGAGATTGTGGAGATCGTAATTCATCCGTAGATGTTAAGGTAATCCCGGAAGCATTAAAGCGCATCGTCGCCTCACTGGCTTCCAGAAATGGAACCCCCAAAATGGGTTTGGATGTGTTTTCCTCTGATCCCAATACCTGAAAGTCGGTGACCATAAAAGCCTCGTTAAGTTTTACCTTAACATCTTTGATTTCGCCTTCAGTTTTAACAACTGATCCATTAACCAACACAAGAGACTTCTTATTATTATTCTCGACATTCAAATTCAGCTTCGCACCATCTCGCAGGGCAATAATGTTGCATGTCGATCCAGAATCGCATACGGCCATCGTCTCTACTTCATTTATCGCACATTCGACAGCCATTTCCTCGCTACTACACTCACCCACCTCAACAGTGCTCTTCCCTTGGTCACGGGGATTTTTCTCCGTATCACTTGGGAGGGCACTACGTGTGCGTTTAGAGAGCATATGGGCAAGTTGCGCAAGTTGTGTCTCTAAATTCCTCATGGAGGCGGTTTGAGTGGCCATGTTTGACTGGGCCATTTCAACAAATTTCGCCATCATTTCCTCTAACGCGGTTTTACGCTCCCCTTGTATGTTTTGATTATAACCTGCCTGCGGTGGTCGCGGTTGGCTGCCATATGCTTGAGCATCAAACTGATGCTAGCCTCCTTGCCATCTTTGACCAGGAGCATTAGTATTCCATGAGAAATTCGGGTGACTTCTCGCGTTCGGGTTATAAACATTATTATAAGGGGCTGCTCTATTTTGATTATTAATAAAATTAACACTTTCTTCAAAAGCCATACCTGTCGTATCATTAGTAAACTCCCCCACGGTGCACTCATAAGCGTGATTCCCAGTGTTTCCACAACCATGGCATGCAATGTTAAACACAGGAGCTGGAGGCGGGGTAGACCTTATCATCAACAATTTTCCTTACAAAGTCGGATGGCATGGTTCAGCTTGGTGCACCACCGTGTTCACATCGAACAAGTTCCTTGCCCCTCTCGGGGCATTCCTTTCGGTGGTCCAATAGGTATTGTTGGAGGCCGTATCACGTAGAAGCCTCAGCGCTTCCTCGGGAGCCAAATTCATGATTGTCCCTCCTACAGCAGCATCGATCATCGCTTGGAAATTTGGTTCGATGGGGAAATAGAATATCTCGACCAAACTCTAGGGCTCACAGCCATGTTGCGGACAGTGGCGCTGAAAATCAGTAAACCTCTCCCATGCCTCGGAGAGGGTCTCTTGATCTTGCTGGCGGAACAAGGCAATATCCCTACGCGCATTAACAATTTTATCAACAGGGTGAAATTTTTCCAAAAATAAGGAAGACAAGGCTTCCCAAGTTGGAGCAGATCTTGGAGCGATAGTATGCAGCCACATCTTGGCTTTATCCCGCAATGAGAAAGGAAACAGTTTTAATTTTACCACTTCGTAAACAATTCCCACATAATAAAAGGTTCCGTAAATTTAAGAAAACTCTGCAAGATGTAGCTGAGGATCCTCGCTCGGCAACCCCGAATATTATGTGTTGTTCCTAATTATGTTGAGGATTGTCGGCTTAATTTTGAAATGGTGGTCTGCGATTGCTGGTCCAAACCCAGGGTAAACACTCCCCGCATAGGGGTAGTGAAATCCCTCATTGTCCTAATTCGAGGATGGACCACCTCGTTTGCATCGGCCACTCTATCTTCCTAGCCATTTCCTCCACGGACCAGATTGTCTATTCTCACTTCCGCAGCAGCAGCGCTCAACCGATCTCTCCTAGCTCTTGCAGTCTCAGCTTCAACTCTTAAATCTTCAACTCTTGCAGCTGGGTCCCGATCTGTTATAAACTCACAAAACAAAAAGATAAAAATGCACCAGAGCACATAAAATCTATTCTCCAAAAACAAAACCACAAGCAACGATTGCACTCCCCGGCAACGGCGCAAAAAACTTGATGCACGTGCGGGAAGTGTACTTATCGCTGTCAAGTAATAATAATGGGGAGTAGCTTCCCTGAGTATCGATCTCTCGCGGAGCGCAATTAGGGAGCAAGGGTTTTAGTACTTTGGAGGAATGAGTGTAAGTGCAAAGTGAGCAAGGGGGTTTTGATCGGGGTTTCCTAAATTAAACAACCTACAATTACTGCAGGTCGCCTTCACCACTTTTCTCGGGTGAATCACTCCGGAGAGTGATAGCGGAGTGTGAGAACTGGTGAGGGTCAAAAACACCTCTTCACAACGCACACTTCTAGCAAATGCTAGAATGGACAAAACACCTACTCTAGCAAGAATAATGAGCTTAACAAAGCATAGCAAGTTCACAAAATGAAGAAATGCAGGCAAAAATAGTAGAACCATGCATTTTACTCACGCACGGGAGCTTCCGCCCGTGCGTGAAGGAATACGCACGATTAACCACAGGACGAAGAATGGCAGCCAAAATCAAGAATGCTACTAGAAAACCATGCGTTTCCTTCGTGTACGGTTTGGGCTAAACCGTGCGCAAAGGATTCGCATGAGCTGGTCATTTCACCAGATTGACCGGAGGAAAACACACGATCAAAACTAACAGTGCGCTAAGGAAACGCACGATCGTGCGTTTTCCTCAAATCAGAATTTAGAAAAGGGGAAAACTGACCACCTACAAGCAAGGAAAAATAAGGTAACGGAGGACCCTCCAGCAATACAAAATTGAAGAGAAAACTACTAGAACAAGCCCTGGGGAGCACCACGTGATTGCCCCCAACCAATAAGTGTGCAATTGCGCATGCAAGGGCAGGAAAAGCACACAAAGCATGAATGGCAAAAAGGATGAGATAAACAACGAAAACATCCAATAAATAAAGTGCGAAGGAATGAAAACTAGCCCAGATGAGCCCGCAAAACCCTGTATAGACGGGACTTATCACCTAACTAAGTTTAAGAAGGTCCGACCGAACTCTCGTCCAAATCGGAGACCTAAAGCTCTCTTTACGCGGTGAACCTCGCTATTGTATTTTGCTCCAATACGGTAGATTTATCTTCTGCCTCTCTCGAGGGTGCGTGCAACTCTCTTTTCTCTTGAGTGTTCACTTCAAACAATGATCCTCTCGGCTAGCTAAGAGTGAAAACAAAGATGGAAATTATATATCGATGATATAACTCCAAGCATGATTTTTCAAGAGTAAATTGAAGGCCTAAACCCTAAAAAAAGTAAACTTAAAAAATCATAACTTAATCAACTCGAACCTCGGATCATCAAGGTCAAGCATAAGGAGGATTAGTTAATCATGGAGAAGTGGAGGAAGAGAGATGGGTAGAAGAACATTATGAAAACAAAGAAAAAGGGCACTTGATATTAATGTTAAAAGAGAGCTACAACTTTGAAATAAAAGATTACAAGTGCATGGAAATGAAACCTAGGCTAGCATTAACATTAAGCTACAAAAGAAATTACAATAAAAAGGGGTACACTAAGCCAGAATTAAGAAAAGCTTAAAATGAGAAAGAGAGAGAGAGGAAGAACACATGAAAAACTCCAAGAAATAAAAGGGCAGCACCTCCCCTCTCACCCTAAATATACTTCTTGACACAAGGGGAAGCTATGAATTTATAAAAAAAATCGGGTTGGTCACGCCCCCTAAGTCACGCCCGAGGAGGGCGTGTCACGGGGCGTGTCAGGTACGGGGTTGACTTCCGGAGTTGAATTCTGGCAAAAATTATGATTGCTTTTATATAATTATGGACACTCCCTGGGACATACCCGTGTAGGGGGGCTTTTAAGGCACGTCACGTCGAAAATTATTGGTCGGAAATCCGTCAATCGTCGAAAAAGTGGTACACGCCCGGCGACATGCCCTTGTAGGGGGGCGAGGCAGTACTTTTGATGTGCAGCAATGAAAAATCTTTAATGGCGGCCTACAGGATTCGGGATTAGGGTGACACGCCCAGGTATATGCCCGGCGAGGGCGTGTCAGAGGGGCATGTCAGGTGTTTTTCTCAGGATCTGTAATCTAGCAGCAAATTTCCTCAGGATCGGGTAACACGCCCGATGATACGCCCAGGGAGGGCGTGATAGGGGGCGTGTCAAGAGATTTTATTGGGATTAGATTCTGGATGATTTCTGCCTTGGGAATGGGTTACACGCCCCAAGTACACACCCGGGTAGTGCGTGACCCAGGGCCGTGTAACAGCAAAATTGGCTGAAAGCTGTGAAAACCTGCAAAAATGAAGAAAACACATTAGTTGCAATAATATGTACAAAAGGAGGTAAACATATAAGCTTACAAGACATGTTTCGTGTATTAAAAACCTAAAAATATTGTAATAGTTTAGAATACAAAACCTACAATCAAATTCCCCCAAGCTTAAGCTTTGCTTGTCCCCAAGCAAAGATATAAAAACTAGCTAACATAAAAAGTGACGAATCAAAAAGTTCTAATTATGCTTATACAGGTACTATGCGAAATTTTAAGTAGGGAGAAGGTGAAACATAAACCCAAAATAGTTACTTAGGCATGGTTTAACAATTTATAAACTTTACTAACAAAAATAGATCATCCAAAATTTTAACAAAATTCTTTAAATAAATTTAAGCAAAGCAAAAAAATGAAAAAGTGCATTTAGTTGTTACTGAATCCAAGAGACACATTATAACTATATCAATCAAATAAAAAAATCTAAATTTAAATCAAAAACTTTCCTAATCTACTTTTCTTCTTTACTTAGCTAATAAATAAAATTCAAAAACATGAATCAAAAGGGCTTATTAGGACCGAAACGTTTGGTTCTGATTAGGATTAGGAGTGGAATTCAAAGATAAATAATGAGGCTTTAAAATCACACTAAACCAAAATAAAGAGTTTCAAAATTTTCATTCAAAAATAAAATATTTTTCTTTCCTTTTCTTTTCCATTTTCTTTTCTTTCCTTTTTTAAAAACAAAAGCCATAAATAATTTTTCTTTTCATTATGAAATTGGCCAAACAAAAGTAAGCACTTCTTTTGAGCATATTTTTTTCAAAAAGTTTTCTAAATATATCACAAAACAACCCTATCATAATCATGCAATTTTTTAATGAAACTCTAAAGGTTAGTGTGATTAGATAGGTTGGAAAGTAATAGCTTTGGTGAAAATGAAATAATAAGTGGAGCTATCAATTGAAATCAGAAAAAGGCTCAAAAGCAGCTAACTAGGGATAAAAAAATTTTAGGTTGGCAAGAAGGCTCAAAGAAAACAAAAATAGCCTAAATCATTTTCATGCTTCTAAATTTTTCAATAGCATTAGCTTTGAAAAATTCAAAAAGCAAATCATAGATAATAAATGAAGACTAGTGAAATTATCTTGAAAATAGAAGTAATAAGCAACTTGGATCGTTCACATCTACAAGGCTAATCAAAAGTTGACATTTTAAAAATTATCCAAAAATGAAAAGGAAAATATTGGATGAAATATTTTTAAGAAAGTAAAGAAAATAAAAAATGAAAACCATAATAAAAATTCAAGTTTTTTGAAAAACGTTTCACATTAACATGCTACTATGAATTAGAAACACAACATGACCAATATTTTAGTTGTGAAACATAATTAAAAAGAACGATTAGAAAGATCATAATTAGCTAAGTTATTATAGGGAATATTGAGAAAAACAAAACAAAAGGCAAGGGGTACTATTGAAATAAAAAAATTCGTTTAAACTATTAAAGTAAAAAACAAATAGTATATATATATATATATATATATATATATATAATTTTTAAAAATTTTGAAATATTCTCTATTTTTTGGATTTTTAAGATATTCTCTTTTTTTGGATTTTTAAGATATTTTTTTTATATTATTTTGATTTTTTAAAGGAAACAAAATAAAGATAAGAGAAGAAGGAAATCTTCCCCCAAGCTTAAAATGGATATTGTTCTTATTGGAGAATGGAGGGAAAGGAGAGAGAGAAATTAAAACGTATCTACTGCCGCGTTTTTTCCACTTTCTGCGGCGCTTTAAAAACGTCGCGATAGATTTTGCGGCATTTTAATAAACGCCGCAAAAGCGTCGTCGTTGCGAGCGTAGCCGTAGAGTTTTGCGGCGCTTTTCAATACAAGCGCCACGGTAGCCGTAGAGTATTCGCCACGCTTTTCCTGGAAAGCGCTGTTGTAGCCTAAAGGTATTCGCCACACTTTTTCTGGAAAGCGCCGCAGTAGGCTCCATGTATTCGCCACGCTTTTCCTGGAAAGCGCCGCAATAGATGATATTCATTGGCAACGCTTTTGAAAAAAACGCCGCCAAATCGTATGTTTTAAAAAAAAAATTAATAGTCATCCAGTTAGATTTAGTCTCCGTTTGGGAGGGATTATTATCACCGGTCAAGTGGTTACAACCGCATGAACCGGACCTTAATTAAGGTCAGATTCATGCGATCGTAACTGCTTGACCGGTGAAAATAAGTCCTCTCAAACAGAGCCTTAGACTTGTACATTATCATAAATAATTTTAGGAGTACAAATAAAGCAACATAGCACATGAAATAAATTCTACATATAATTCAAAAAAGCTAGATAGCCTTAATTGAGTGTTGTACATCAAAATGATAGCAACATTCCATTCCATTACAATACAATTAAAATGTTTCATGTTGAACTATCACAAAAATTTACAAAATTAATTGCATTACTATACACAAAAAAGTCATTTGATGTTGTCCTTTGTTATATAGCCGTTGTGTACAAGGCTAATCCATTTGTCAAAAATTTTGAAATGATTTGGCTTCGATTGTAGGTAAACCTGCAATGATTGCATTCAAGTCAGTCAAGCAGGAATGAAAAAAATAGCAATACGTTTACTGATATTTAGTTTATTGTAAACCAAATTCCCACAACATAACAGTAAACCAAATATCTATGGTAACGGACTATTAGAATTTCTATGGTAACAGTACATTTCATGAAGTGCTTGTTGTATATTACATTCATCACGACATGTTAGAAATATCGAGTATTGTATGCATAATTATTTAATTACATTGGTGGTGGCTTGTGGCATGGTTTATGTATAGATGCTACCTTTGTATTTTCTATCTTTGACATGAGGTTTAGTGCACGAGTTATAATTGATTATGCTGGAAGGTTTACGACATGCGATTTGAGCTGGATGAAGTTGAAGCTCGAAGGGAAAAATATCCATCAACAATATCCTTCCTCAATTTGTTAAATGCTAAAAAAGTCCTTTGTTAGGCGTGTGCTGGGCGCTTTCAACTTCCCTACTCCATGGATCAACCTTGTCATGGAATGCATCAGCTCACCAAGATTTGGGCTCCTTATTAATGGGTCTAGATCAAAGTGGATTAATGCAACATGTGGGCTGCGGCAAGGCTGCCCGCTCTCCCCATATCTATTCATTTTATGTTCTGAATTTCTATCCCTATTGATCAAATCAAATACCCACCCAGGCATCGGAATTAAAATAAATAACAAGGCACCAGAAATCTCGCACCTACTTTTTGCGAATGATACGCTCCTATTCGGCACAGCTTCAACAAAAACAGCGGGGGAGCTAGCGGGTATTCTACGCCGTTATTGCGAACTTTCAGGCGAGGTGGTGAACTCTTTAAAATCAAATATCCTATTCGGGCCAAAAGTTCTTGCTAGTGCCAAGCGGGCCATACTTCACATGCTTAGTCAAAGGCCAACAAATTCATTAAGCTACCTGGGCATAACTCTGAGGCCAGGAAAAATTAAAATTGCTTACTTTAATTATGTTTTGGACAAAATGACTTGCAAAATCGGATCTTGGGGGCACAGGCATCTATCAATGGCTGGCCGAGCTGCTCTAATCAAAAGCTCGCTCTCAACGCTGCCTCTACATGGCCTTACTACTTCGCCTTTGCCGGTCTCAACCATGAAGAAAATAAACAGCTTGTTGTCCCCCTTCTTTTGGAATGGGGGGCGCAAAGGAGCCGCTCTTTGCACTTTGCCAAGTGGCAGGAAATTTGTTTGCCTAAAGACCGCGGTGGCCTGGGTTTTAAAAATTTACATTTATGGAGAAGAATTCTAATGGCCAAAGTTGCGGCTAGAGTGGTGTGTGCTGATGGAAGTCTTCTCGCACGTACTTTTGGCGCCAAGTACCCGGGCAAGAGCAGGTTTCAACCAAATCGCAATCAGTCAAAAATACCTGGGTAGTGAACTCATGGAAAGGCAGACCATCTGGATGGTGGGGAATGGAGCAGGTATTTTGACTCTTGAGGATACTTGGGTTGGTGCTCTCCCTCTCAAAAGGTGGCCAACTTTTATAAATATTGAAGCTATGCCAAGCCTGGTGGCTGAATTCTTGGACCCAAACTTCAACTGGCTAGCTGAAAAGCTATCAACAGTGTTTGGCAAGTGCCTAGTGGATGTTATCCTAGGCCTAACTAGAGATAATATTGGGGGACAAGATAAATTAATCTGGGCGCATTCCGAGAGGACTGTAATGGCCTCCTCTATTATCTATATTCTGGAAAGCCCGCGAAGCTCGTTAATAAGAAGTAATGATAATAGATGATAAAGTGAAATGAAGAGTGAACTTCAATAAATGTGCCTAGCACAATACTTTCTCAATTTTTTTTAAGTATAGCTATGTAATTTGCAGCATTGATACAAGTCAAAGATGAGTTGCAAACGTAAACAAATAATAAAAACTAAACAAAGGGTGAGTGCAACAATGTAGACTCACATTGGTGCTAAAAGGCCAGAAAGGTAATGACAGCATGGGCGGGAATCTTTGAAACTTTCAAAGTTGCGATAGATTTAGTGCACCACCTGAGATACAATAATTCATTAGTCATATTAATAAGTCAAATTTTATTATAAGATTTGATTAAAGTTCTAGTTAAGTTACCTTCATTGGGATCAACTCTTCAACTAGGATCACCTGAAGGTTCATTGTTAGAAGTGGAATCATGATTAGAATTTTGCAACTGAGCCATAAGATAATCTATAGTTTTTGGCATATTTGACATTTGTAATTTCATTTCATCCCTCTCGCACGTCGTCCCATGACAAGTATGGCTTGAGTAAGTTGTTTTTGAATGATGTGATAAATCTGGGAACATCTGAATAGCAGTTACGCCGATTCCCATACCCCGACAACGACCATAGTACTCTGGTCCAAAAGTCGCCCTAATAAAATAAATTGTTATAATATTTTACAATTCGAAAATGAAAAAAAAGAAATTTTTACCTAAAAGCAGCTTCGTGAATTTCACTAATTGGTGTGTTAGGGGGTTGTTGCAAATTTTGTTCCTCTATAGTCTTCTCCAATGCTTCCTAAGTAGTTAAAAATAGAAAATAAGAATATATATTTTGTACACTATTTTAGTATGCAAAAGTTAAGAAAATTTCATTAACTCTTACTTTTTTTGATATTGCTTCATCATCCACCAAAGTTTTTCCTTTTTTCCTGCTAGTACGACTGTCTAAGTATAGTTCAATTCTGCTTGCCTCTCTACCCAATTCGATTTCCTTGTAAAAATTATTTTTATCAAAACCTAATGACTGATTTAAATATGCACGTATTCGTAAAACTTACCAAATCCTTCTTCCGATTAGCAAGGCTCGTCCTGCCAAGGGCATGTACACCAATTTGTTTATCGCAACATGCTCTATTCTTCTCGCTTATGCTCTATCACATTCCAACAATCATAACCTCTTAACATGAGAAAACTTAAACTCAAAATAATAAGAATGAAATAAAGATTGATAAGCATATATTACCTTTCCTTTTGGAGAGTACCAATAAGCTACAATATCAGCGAATTGGTTAACTGGCATATCACTTGGACCGCCCTTAGCAATAACTATTTCAGGAGTGCTTTTTGGATCATAATATTTGCTCTTAAAATGTGCTTTGAAATCCCTGAATCTTTCTCGCAGTAGATGCATTATATACTTCTTATCAATCTCTGAAACAAAAAATCGTTGCTACATGCGCAAAATAGCTAAATTTAATAAAAAATAAAGTCTAATTAATAACTGAAAAAATTGTAAGTCATTGAAGATTGGCACCTTAATCAAACTCCACGATGTTTCCTTACTATATTGGGACACATGTGTCCATGACTGAGATGTCATTGGAAATAACGATGTGGTCCGTGCCAGAGTCCCTAAGAATGATGCAAATTGTGTTGCACCATCTCCAACAAATTGGCCAAACTTATTTCGCTCTAATGGGATAATTTTATTAGATGGCATAAGATGAATATCCTTGCAAGTTGTTGGTCCTCGTGTTTTTTTACTTCCACTTGTTCCTAAGAAAATGAAAAAAATGATTACAATACTTGAAGTCAAAATAAATCATATACAAAATAAATGTATTTTAAGTCACCTGGAGTTTTTTGGATGTTAGCAATAAGAATATCTGCTTGTTGATCATTATTGGGTTCTTCGTCACTACTTTCGTCTGATGAAAAATACTGCATATTCGCGGGATCATGAAGAGACTCTTCGTGGGCACACGAAGTGATCATATGAACATCATCGCTAGTAGCTCTACGTCTTAATTCAGATGAACTTTCATTACTATACATATTTGACGATGAATTTTGCTCCTTTGAAACAAACAACTTTCTTGGATCAACTTTTCTTTTAGGAGCCATAAATTATCTGTCATGTAAACACACAATAATAAGTAAGATAACTATTTCAAATGACACAATATTTAGTAAAGAATTAAAACACTTGGTTTAAATGAATAAATACAAAATATATACCTATATAATATCATACTCAATGAAATTCTATTCCTCTTTGAACAATTGTCGGTTCAACATCTGTTCTTACCATCTCGATGTTCAAATCATCATTTTGGTATAAATTTTCAATAATCGGTATGTCTTGGCTCACACATTGCATTAAATCTTGATGGTCCTCAATTATAACATCATTATTACCCATTTCGTACTCATCTCGTGGCACCATCCTCATGACTAATTCCCGATTTGAGTGTGTAGATTCACGAATATAATATACCATTCTAGCTTGAGAAGGAAATATGTAAGGATCATGTTCAATTACGGCTCCTGTATGCACAAAATGAGTAAAATTAACTAATGTGAACCCAAATGAATCTTTCTTCACGCCAATGTCTTTTGCAGGATTGACCCAATCACATTTAAAAAGCATTACTTTAGCAGTATCATAATTGTCTAATTCTAAGATTTCAGTCAGTCTACCAAAATAATTGATATCTTCTAATCCACCATGATCAGACATAACTTCCACTCCATTATTTTGTGTCCTCTTGCAATCTTCGCTTCTAATTGTTCGAAACGGAAATCCATTTATGTTATATCCTTTGTAGCTCTTGACAACAGAATTGGGTCCAAGTGCTAACTTCTGCAATTGCGGATCATCGATAGTTGTTCCTTCACGAAAAACCTGCGACGATCACAAGATAACAAATGAAATAGATTTAGGTGTGTAGGTGGATGTGTGCACGAATAGTTCTTACTCTCAATTTAAACCATTCTGAGAATTCATTACGAAGCATGTTCTCCAACAATTCCACATTAATATGTTCGGATCGATGACGGTTCTTCAATTCTTCCCGAAGTTCACTAGAAAATAATACATAAACATACGAATGAATGCATGTAATGATAAATATTTAACTAAAGTATTTTGCAAAATTTACTAAATGAACTAACCTTCAAAATATTTCGAGTTCGACACAATTGAGTAGAACATATCGATGAGCTTGCTTAAGGCTGATTGGGTCTAGTGTCTTTAATACTACACCTCTTGTTGGATTCCCGACTTGCGGTAGCATTATAAATGTTGGAGATGAGATTATACAATTTGAACTGTTACGACTTATACGATTAAACCGAGTATCAATCCCCTCCAAAAATCGAGAACAAAATGTTAAGGTTTCTTCTGCAATGTAACCCTCTGCTATCGACCCTTCAGGTTTTGACTTAATTCGGACAATTTTTTTATAATGTCCAAGTTCTCTCTCAATAGGATACATCCATCTAAATTGTACTGGACCACCCAAAATAGCTTCTTGTGATAGGTGTACCATGAGATGAATCATTACAGTAAAAAATGAAGGAGGGAATATTATTTCAAGCTGACATAATGCTACTATGACGCGTTCTTCGATCTTTTTCAAATCTGAAACTTTGAGTTTTTTGGAACACAATTGTCTAAAGAACATAGAAACTTCCATTAATGGGGCCACTACATGTCTCGGTAACACTGATCGTACACCAACTTGCAAAAACTGTTGCATGATGATGAGATTATCGTGACTCTTCAAACCTTGTATCTTACCTTGCTTGAGTTTAATGCAACGAGATATATTTGAGGCGTATCCGTCCGGAACCCGCAATGATTTTAATAATCCCAAAAATAAATCTTTTTCTACCTTACTCATAGTAAAACTTGCCGGAGGAATAATCACAGTGTCACCATCTCCTTCTTGGATCCATAACTGTCTTAAAATCATCAAATCCTTACAATCTCTTCTAGCACGTACAACATCCTTGGATTTAACTGGATCACCCAAGATAGTATTCAAGATGTTATCGCACACATTCTTTTCTACGTGCATCGTATCAAGACAATGTCTTAATAAATTAGTTTTCCAATAAGGCAAATCAAAAAAGATGCTTCTTTTTTTCCAATGCATTGTCGGTCCTCCAGACTGGTTCATTTGACCAAATACAACTTGAAGATTGTGTGTTTCCCTTAATACTTGTCTTCCACTAAGTGGTTTCGTGTTACTAAAATTCATTTCATGACGACCAAACTTTCTTGCTTTACGATATGGATGATCAGCAGGCAAGAATCGACGATGTGCCTGATACGCTGTTTTTTTACTATGCTTCAGCCAACATGATTGAGTTTTCAATCCGCATGATGGACATCCAAGTTTAGAATGCGTGTTCCAACCCGATAAATTACCTAATCCTGGAAAATCACTAATAGTCCATAACAGGGCTGCACGTAGTGTAAACTTTTTTCCATTTGAAGCATCAAGTACTTGTACCCCAACTTCCCATAACTCATTCAACTCTTTTATTAGTGGTTGTAGATACACGTCGATATTATTACCAGACATTTTTGGACCAGGTATCAGACCTAACATAATGATAGATCTTTTTTCATGCACTCCCAAGGCGGCATATTGTATACTATCAACATAATTGGCCATGTGCTATGCGTGCTGCTGAGATCGCCAAAAGGATTGAAACCATCAGTGGCAAGACCAAGACGAATATTTCTAGGATCACTAGAGAACTCTTTGTGGCGATTATTGAAGTCTATCCATGCCAAACCATTTCTAGGGTGGTGCATTAAGTTGTCATGATTAGGCTCTTTGACATGCCATTGCATCATGTCAGTTGTTTTCTTACAAAGAAATAATCGCTCCAACCTTTCTTTCAATGGAAAGTACCTAAAAATTTTCTTCGAAATCTTCTTTGGACTTTTCTTGTCTTGTTGATTGCGTTTCTTTGAGTTGTGAACCACTTGATCTTCAAGGATTTCAACCCATCGCGACTTCCCGCACACATAACAGACATTATCATTTGTGTGTGGTCCCCAAAATAAAGAACAATCATTCTCACATGCATCAATTTTAATATAATTGTGACCTAATTTGGAAGTAATTTTCTTGGCCTCATGATAATTAGCAGGAATTGATTTATGTCCTCCCGGCACTGCGCCTTGTAGGATTTTCAATAACATATCAAAATGCACATTACTCCAATTTCCAAGTGTCTTAATATGAAGAAGATTCAACAAAAAAGATAACTTGGTGTATTCTTGACATCCTTCCCACAATGGTTTGTTTTCCTCTAAGAGAGACACATATAGATTATTTGCATCTATATGTGTAGGATCTTCAGGTTGCTCAAATATCTCATTTTCACCAATATCATTATGAGGTAAATCATGTTCATTCAAGTTTTCATCTTGTTGTAAATTTGGAATAGCTGCATGCAAAAGTTCATCCATTGGATCACTGGAGTTGTAATTAGGGTAAAATGGATTTGCATTAAAAGGGCATTTATCTTTGTGCAAGACCCTATTGTTAGACAACCGTCCATCATGATAAATCCAATCTACGTAATTTTCCATTATACCATTCCAAACAAGATGTTCCTCTACCACATTTCGATCCCACATCTTCATATTCAAGCATTTTTTTACATGGACATGGACACTTCTCCCCAATTGGTGTGAATGTGTAATATAAATCTAGCAAATAGTTCATTCTATCTAAATAAACTTTTGAGTGACGTGGCTCAAACATCCAGTTTTTATCCATTATTGCTATATGTAGAATATTCAGTTGGTTAGGTACCTATATAAAGACAAAAAAATATTATAGAATAAAAAGATATTTTATAGAAAAAATAATAGCAGAAATATGGCTACAAAATTCTAAATTTATTACGAAATAAAAATAGGTGAATGATTGAGTAATATATGAATAAAACCTAAGGAACATTTGCATCACCCTTTTCATGACTACAAACCTAGAATGCAGTTCTTTAGGCAAGGTCGGGAGTTCACGAACGACAGTTCATAAATAAATTAACAATCTGTTGTTCATAAATACCCAGATTCAAGAGGCCTAGTCATTTCATGTCACTAACATATATTATTCATCTCTATTTGGTGGGAAATAAATGGTATGAGCCTCTTTTGATCTCTCAAATAATTCATAAAACAGACACTTTAATGATCTTCAATAATCGAACTCGGCATGAATAGTCCATAATGATCCAATACATCTAAATCCCAAAACATTAACAGCTCTTAAACAAGTAAATTAATACTCCAGCAAATCCGCCTACATGTGGCACCACTCACAAGAAACTAAGAGAAAATTGCTAAAGAATCTTATAGGACTGAATAAATAACCAGAACTGGTTCCAATAAATTGGGAAGCAGGCATAAACTCGCAAGAGAAACCTAAAAGCTTATGGGAAGAGTTGGTTGTAAGTTTGTAACTGCTTTCATTCATTTTTTTAGGGCTGTTAATGATACAAAAATGCCATAGTCATAGAATGTATGTTTGGCATGATAACGGCTATGACCACCGTCAAGAAAATAAAACTACTTTTAAACATAAAGTGGATGAAGTTCCTTAGGTGAGGTCGGGATTCCACGAACGACGGTTCATAACGGTTCACGTCCGCCACCGCTGTGCCAAACGGAGCCTAAATCTTGAGTTGACCCTTGCCCAGCTATATGCTGGGTAGACATGTTCTTGACCCAAGCTACACATGGATGATTTACTTCAGTTTTTGATCTTATTTGAATCCAAGTTCCTATCCTATTTTAAAAAGGTGAATATTTCTTTCATGTCCAGTAAATGTTCTCTTCCAACGATCTATTTGAAATGCCAAAAAGCATTGATAGCAGAAATAAAAAGGAACAGAACAGTAAAGAATGTGATGTCCAAACTAACTCGAACAGCAAATGCATATTTATTTTCCAAAAGAGACGGGCTGGGCTCCGGCTTTCACCTCTTTGGTAATTGAGGAGAATGCTTTGATGTATTGCTCGGCAACTCTCAGGCTTGCTGCCTGCACAAGAAAAATCAAGCTTAGAAGTTATGGAAGGAAGTGCCATAACTAAAATCAAGGAAATTTTGTATTTAGCAAAAATAATGAAAGCTAAGAATGAGGAATAAGAATATGCCTCAACTCCACCATCAACTTTAATTGTCTCTGATAATAACTTGAGTCCTTCAGCAGTAGCTCGTGATCTAACAAGTATAGCTTCAGCTTCACCTGAATGATTTCCAAATTGAAAGAGAGTTTATGGTACTGTGACTTTTCATTTCATTGCCAGTTCAACGTGGAGAGTTTCTATAATAAATATTTAAATTAAATTGGTTCAGCAAGTTCTTCCAACAAAAAAAAAACAATAACTTGAAATCACCAATTTGTGATGCCTCTTGGCCAATAACCAATATCATCAAAGTGCAATATCCAGTGGCATACACGATTTCAAAGATTTCAAGGTCTTTTTAAAATCATTAGATTATCAATTGAAAATCTTCTTAATAGATGCCTCTTATTGGCTTAATGCATGAGAAGATATTACAATTCTGAGGCATAGAGGCTTTCAAACCTGGCAGAATGTGAAGATATTAATCAAGAATCAATTAGGTTAGTAGATGTAAGTCATTGTGTGGAAAGATTATGCAGAAAAAGGGCTTTTATAAACAACCAATCATCTTCTAAAATCGCAAATGGAAGAGCTCTTACTCGCGGACGAGGATGTTAAGTGATGCACGCAAATGGAGGATGTCGGGGCACTGCGCAGAGCTTCATCGGTGGCGTGAGCTTCACCGGTGGCGTGAGCTTCATCGGTGGCGTGAGCTTCACCAGGAGGTTTGTTGGAGAGAGTTTTGCTAGCGGCTGCAGGATATAAGCGGGAGAGGATGTCGCGGCCTCCTACAGAGCTTCACTGGCGATGTGATTGAGCAGCGAATGGAGGATGTCGCGGCCTCCCGCAGAGCTTTACCAGCGGCGTGACTGAGCAGCGTCGAATGGAATGGAGGATGTCGCGGCGCACGGAGACGGCTAGGGCACAGGAGATTCACATCCGAAATTAGGGCAAGATATAAGCGCCAGAAATTATAAGTGGCGGGATTTCAATAATCTAATACCTATAGCCACGTTTTTTTTGAAACCACCGCGAATGACATAATCTACCACGACACTTTATAATAAACGCCACAAAAATCAAAAAACCTGCAGTGACGTTTTTAAAAACGCCGCAAAAAAAACGTTGCCATAGAACTAATATGTTGTAGTGTCAGCTTGTCGAAGTCATACAGGGCAAAAAGTGTAAAATAAAGAAAACAAAAAAGTAACTTAGGTTGCCTTCCAAGAGCGCCCTTTGTTTAAAATGTCGTTTGAGCTCGACGCAACAAATTAATACTGTCAAAAATATTATTGTCCTAAATAATAATTAAATTTTTTAACAAAAATAAATAGTCGTAAGTTAGTTAAAGTTTGTGCAGAAGAAACTTAACATTGTTCGGACTGACATCATTCTAACTAGAGAAATGGAGTTTAAGACACTGCCCATTCACTTCTAAATCACCCTTATCAGGGTGTGAAATTAACACAGTGCCATACGGAATAACTTCTTTAACAGAAAAAGGCCCAGACCATCATGACTTTAGTTAGCCAGGAAATAAACATAAACGTGAATTGTATAAAAGAACTTGTTCGTCCGGTTTGAAGGTTTTTGGGTGCCTTAAGTGTTTGTCATGAAAATGTTTCGTTCCCTTTTTTATAAAATTTGTTATTTTCATATGCATAAGAGCGCAACTCGTCGAGTTCGTTAAGTTGTAATTTTTGAAAATCGCCGATAGAGTGGGGATCGAAATTGAAAAACCTTAAGGCCCAAAAAGCACGGTGTTCTAATTCTACAGGTAAATGGCACGATTTTCCATAAACCAACCAATACGGCGTACATCCGATGGCAGTTTTGTACGCTGTTCGGTACGCCCATAGAGCATGGTCTAATTTGGTTGACCAGTCTTTTATAGAAGTGGAAACAGTATTTTCTAAAATACATTTTATCTCTCTATTTACTACTTCAACTTGCCCGTTAATTTGGGGTGGTAGGAAGTTGAAAGCTTATGCATAACGTAATATTTTATAAGAGTTTTAGAAAACCGCACATTACAGAAATGTGAACCCCTATCACTAATGGTGGCTAGTGGAGTACCGAATCAAGAAAATAATTTTTTTAAGAAAGTAATTATGACTCGGGAGACATTAGTACGAAGAGCTTGGGCCTCATCCCATCGTGAAACATAATCTACAGCAATTAAGATGTATTTCCTGAAACTAGAAGGAAGGGGGCCAACAAAATTAATTCCCCAGAGGTCGAAAACTTCGCACTTGAGGAAATAATTTTGTGGCATTTCATTTTTATTGGAAATATTTCCCGACCGTTGGCAACTATCACACCTACTCACAAAATTTTGCGCGTCTTTAAAGGTGCTAGTTTCGTAAAAACCTGCACAAAGCACTTGTAAGTAGTGCGAGCAGCTTGATAGTGACCACCAGTCGGTCCTTCATGTAAGTGTTTTAGAATATCCTATCCTTCTTCAAAAGAAGCACATCTCCTTATCACCTGGTCCGCACATACTAAGAAAAGATGCGGGTCCTCCAAAAAATAGTATTTCAACTCAGAAAAGAATTTCTTCTTTTGCTGAGAGGAAAACTCCTTCGGGAGGACACGGGCCATTAAATAGTTGGCAATGTTTGCAAACCAGGGGGAAGGAGAAGTGTTAATAGAAAATAGTTTTTCATATGGTAAGAAATAATTAAATGTTTTTTCATCTAAATTTTCTATATACGGATTATCTAAGCGAGAGAGATGATCGATGGCCAAATTTTCGGCCCCCCTCTTATCGCGGATTTCTAAGTCAAACTCCTGGAGGAGTAAGACCCAGCATATAAGGCGTGGCTTGGCATCTTTATTAGCAAGTAAGTACTTGAGGGTCGAGTGGTCCATGAAAACTATAATTTTTGAAAGAGTAATATATGGTCGAAATTTATCGAAGGAAAAGACAACATCTAGGAGCTCCTTCTCCGTCGTGGTGTAGTTTTCTTGAGAAGATGTGAGTGTTTTACTTGCGTAATAAATAGGGTGGAAGTTTTTAGATATTCGTTGACTTAATACGGCTCCCACCGCGAAACTACTCGCATCGCACATTATCTCAAAGGGAAGGTCCCACACTGGAGCTATCATAATTGGTGCATTAATTAATTTATCTTTAATTGTTTCAAAAGAAGATAGATAAAGTTCATCAAAAATAAATGGGGCATCTTTTTCTAAGAGTTGAGTAAGGGGTTTGGTGATTTTGGAGAAGTCTTTTAAGAAATGGTGGTAAAAGCCAGCATGACCTAAGAAACTTCTTATAGCTTTAACATTTATAGGAGGCGGCAGCTTTTTAATTACTTCTATCTTAGCGATATCTACTTCAATCCCTTGGGCAGAAATCTTATGTCCTAAGACTAACCCCTCCCTTACCATTAAATGGCATTTTTCCCAATTTAGGGTGAGGTTAGTTTCTTCGCATCTTTCTAAGACTTTTTCTAAGTTTTCTAAGCAACTATCGAAGGCATCACCGAACATGGAGAAATCATCCATAAATTCCTCCATAATACTTTCTACGTACTTGTCAAAGATAGCTAGCATACATCTTTGGAATGTAGTTAGCACGTTGAACCACCCAAATGGCATTCTTCGGTAAGCAAAGGTGTCGAAAGGGCAAGTAAACGTAATTTTCCCCTAGTCCTTTGGTGAGATACGGATTTGAAAATACCCTGAGAGGCCATTGAGAAAACAGTAAAGCTACGGCCGGATAATTGCTCTAAGATTTGAACGATGAACGGCAAGGGAAAGTGGTTCTTGTGGGTGGCATCATTTAACTTATGATAGTCAATACAAATTCTCCACCCCGTCACCATCTGTGTCAGGATAAAATCGTAATTTTAATTCACAACTTCAGTCATCCCTCCCTTTTTCGTCACTACCTGAACAGGGCGAACACACTTATTATCTAAAATAGGATAGATAATTCCTGCGTCTAAGAGTTTTAAAACCTCGCCTTGTATGACTTCTTTCATGTTAAGATTAATACAGCACTGAGGTTGGATGGAATTACCCAAATTATCTTCCATTAAGATTTTGTGGATGCAGAAATATGGGCTTATGCCCTTGATATCAGAGATCTGCAAGGCGATGGCTCGGCGATGTTTTCGTAAAAAAAGGAATTTGTCATTTTGTAATTCTGTTAGGTTGGCCGAAACTATCATTGGCAGTTTAAAATCTTTATCTAGGAAGACTTACTTGAGATGTTCAGGAAGTTCTTTTATTTCTTTGGTAGGGGGTTCTTCATAAGATGTTTTAGAAGTTCTTTCTTTTTCAAAAATAATATCTTTGTAGACTTTTAACTTATATGGAAAATTTGAAGGGGTGAATAATGGCCATGGTGATTTCTTATAGACTTTAAGTAGGAAAAGTTGAGGAAGAACAAAAATCAGAAAATTCATCTAAAAAAATGTTGTAGGGAGCTTCATCACTTAAGGTAACTAAGAAGAAACTGAAATCGTCATTATCCAGGGTATTTTTCATCGAAGGGGTGATAGAGAAGGTCACTTCATCGTCGCCTACTCGTAGGAAGATCTTACCATTACTTACGTCAATAATATCTCGGGAGGTGGAAAGGAAGGGTTAGCCAAGGATCAGAGGAACCTTGACGTCTTCTTCGATGTCCAATTTGACGAAATCCACTGGGAAGATGAATTTGTTGACTTTGACTAGAACATCCTCCACTATTCCGAACGGGTACTTAACAGATCTATCAACGAGTTGGATACTCATATGTGTGGGGTTGAGGCTACCAATTCCTAACTTCTTAAATAACGAGAAGGGCATTAGGTTGATACTCACACCTAAATCGGCCAATGCATGCTTGACAAAGAGATCACCAAAGACACGGTATAAAAAAACTACCTGGATCACTAATCTTCTTTGGTAAACCATTTTTCAAGATAGCAGAGCATTCGGTGTTTAACGTGACATGCGATAAGTTCTTTAACTTCTTCTTATTTGTTAGGAGGTCCTTTAGGTACTTTGCGTGCTTCGGCATCTGGGAAATTGCTTCATGGAAGGGTAGATTTATGTGGTTTTTCTTAAATATTTTTAAGAAGCAGGTATACTGATCATCAAGACGTTGTTTGTTAAGTTTGGAAGGGTATGGTGGAGTTGGATCATTTTTAAAAATGGGTGGTGGAGCGAGATCTTTTTATAAAGCAGAGAGCGGAGTGATAACTTCTTTTTCAATAGATGGTGGAATATTCAAAATGGGGGCGGAGCTTGCGTCGGGCTCTTCGCTAACCATACAAAAAAATTGCTTCCCACTCTGAAGAGTTATAGATTTTGCTTGCTCTTTCAGGTTGGGCTCAGTATTGGTAGGAAGAGACTCGGCAGGTCGCTCAGATATAAATTTAGCAAGTTGTCCTACTTGATTCTCTAGATTTTTAACGGATCCGGCTAGGTTTCTTATAGTCGCGCCATTAACATTCATATATTTTGAAAACATTTCCTCCAAGCTTGGATGTTTTTGATAATTTTGAAGAGGTGGAGGTGGTGCAGAAAAATCATTTTGTGATGGCGGGGGCATCGCTTTTGAAGGGTTATTCCACGAGAAATTTTGGTGGTTTTGTAAAGAGGGATTATAACTATTCAGAAAAACAAAGCCCGACGTAGGAAAATTTGCAGAAGAAAAATTATTAAAAGCATTCCTAGGCATATTGTTAACATAATCGATTTGTTCGGGGGCAGCAGTTGCAGATTCACATACCTGAGGGGCGGAGGCAGCAGACATCTTCGTTATCTTTTGGCTTAGTATTTCCACTTGCAGGCCCAACTAGGAGACGTTATTTACTTCAAATATAACTGCAGGTTTGTTTGGGGGAGGTCTAGGAACATTCCACTAATATGTGTTCATGGTCATGTCCTCGAAAAGCTCAAGAGCTGCTTCCGGGGTTTTGTGGTTTAAAGTACCACCGGAAGCTGCGTCTATCATTTGCTTTGTATTTTGATTTAGCCCATTAAAAAATGTCTGCACTTGTAACCATACAGGAAGCGAGTGATGGGGGCATCATCTTAAGAGTTCTTTAAATCTTTCCAAGGTTTGATATAGAGATTCAGAATCTATTTTACAAAAGGCAGAAATATCATTCCTAAGTTTTGCAGTTTTAGCTGGTGGAAAATACTTCGTTAGAAATTTTTTGGTTAGTTGATCCCAAGTGGTGATGCTCCCTCTTGGCAGAGTCATCAACTACTATTTATCTTTGGTTCTAAGGAAGAAGGGGATGATTCTTATCCTAATAGCATCATTTGTAACACCATTGATTTTAAAGGTGTCACATATCTCATGAAAGGTAGTGATGTGCGCATTCGGGTTTTCATCTTGAAGTCCGTGATATTACACATACTACTGCACCATTTGATTTATGTTAGGCTTTAGTTCAAAGTTATTATTAGCTAGAGTAGGGCAAACTATGCTTGATTATATACCCTCTAGATTCGGCCTTACATAATAGGACATAAGCCTATACAGGGCTTCCTCTACGTTGGGTTCTTCCATTAATAAGGTTAAAAATGAAAATGAATCCTCAACCAGTATTTGGAGAGTAGGTCCTTGAAATCGCGATCTTCTCCGAAGAGTACGCTCAATTTCGTGGTCCAAGTCCAAAATAACTGACAGATTTTCGCGAGTCATGCACTAGAACAAGAGAAGATAAAGGAAGAGACAAAAAATTTAGAAAAAAGAGTTAAAAAGTTTTGAAATAGATTTTTTTAATGTTTTAACTCCCGAACTTCCCAAGGGCTACCCGATAAAGGGTTCGCAAGGTACTAGACAAGATAGTAGTATTTAAGCCACATTACCCTTTTCAAGAGAGTTTGGTGTTGTAGAAAAATTGTGATACGGTTTTCTATTAAGAGCTTTTTCTTATGTAAGAGAGAAAGGAGAGCTTGAGGAGGAAGAAGAAGACGAAGCCGGCTTCCGGTGGTGCTACGGTGGTTCAAATCACGCGCCGAGTTTGGATTTGCGAAGGTATGGCTGCTGCGAGGAAGTTCATCTGTTTGCTTTTCTCCCCATGGCTCTGAAGCGTCTTCCAAGGGTAACGATTCCCTTCTTGGACAAGTGAAGTCCTTCTTTCCTGCGTTTGCATAGGAATCCTCCACCAAAAGGTGGATTGCGAAGAGTTTCCCTTGGGATTGGTGGTTCATCCCTTGTTGTAGTGCATTAGAACCGGAAGTGTGAGTACGGTTAGGCATGCTCTATGCCAAGTTCTCTAAGTGTGAGTTTTTACTGTTGTCAATGGCTTTCCTTGGCCATGTGGTTAGTGGAGAGGGCATTGCGGTAGATCCTTCCAAGATAGTTGTTATACGGGAGTGGCCTGTTCTCTCTTTAGTAGCAGAAGTCAGGAGTTTTCTTGGGCTTGCGGGATACTACAGTCTCTTCATAGAGAATTTCTCGAGAATAGCTTTGCCTCTCACCACACTGACGAGAAAGGATCAGAAGTTCATTTGGACGTCGGAGTGCGCTCGAGTGTTTGAAGAGTTAAAGAGTCGATTGACCGTGGCGCCAATCTTAACATCGCCATGTGGTCAAGACGGCTTTGAGGTCTATAGTGATCCATCAGGGAGCGGCTTAGGCTGCGTTCTTTTGCAATTCGGAAAAGTGATAGCTTATGGCTCACGCCAGTTGAAGGTGCATGAATGGAATTACCCCGTCATTGATTTGGAATTGGCAGCGGTAATATTTGAACTCAAATTGTGGCATCATTATCTATATAGCGTGAAAGTGGATATATTCACGGACCATAAGAGCCTAAAATATCTGTTGGATCAGAAAGATCTTAATATGCGACAGAGAAGGTGGATGGAGTTTCTTGGTGACTACACCTTTGAGATTCATTATACTCCCGGTAAAGGGAATGTAGTCGCAGATGCCTTGAGTCGTCGGACTCCGGCAAGGGCAAGTTGGCTTTTAAGGCATGATTAAAGCCTAATTCGAGATTTGGAGGCATTAAATATTTCTTGTGTTGAAAGGAATACCACTGCAGATGCGTGCTTAAACTAGATGGAGGTACAGTTTGACCTGGCGGATAGAGTTCGACAAGCAACAGAACATGATGAAAGTCTACCACGCTATTCAGCAGAAAGTGTGGACTCTATATTTTCGTTTAATGACGGTCTTTTTCGGAAGGACGGTCGTCTCTGTGTCCCAACTAAGGGTAAGCATCATGAAGAGGTGATGTATGAGGGCCACTTCACCAAATATTCAGTTCACCCCGGGAGCATGAAGATGTATAAAGATATGAAGAAGCTGTTCTGGTGGCCTGGAATGAAGAAGGACATAGCACACTATGTCGCTAAGTGTCAAACGTGTGCTTTGGTAAAGGCGGAATGCAAAAAACTGGGTGGTTTACTAAAGCCGTTACCTATTCCTGAATGGAAATTTGACGATATTTCCATGGATTTTGTGAATGGATTGCCGAGATCATAGCGTGGAAATGATGTGGTATGGGTTATTGTGGACCGGTTAACCAAGGTGTCACACTTCATCCCGAACCGTAAGGACGATTCAGTTGAGAAGTTGGCAAAGATGTACGTGGATACTATTGTACGATTGCACGGTGTGCCCCATAGCATCGTTAGTGATCGAGATGGGCATTTCACTTCGGGTGATTGGAGATTAGTCCACGAACTATTGGGTGCAAAATTATATTTTAGTACGGCCTTCCACCCTCAAACGGATGGTCAGACTGAGAGGACCAACAGGACGTTGGAGGATATGCTCTGAATGTGTGTGTTGGATTTCGAGAAGAATTGGGAAGATCATCTCGGTGTGGTTGAGTTCGCCTACAACAACAGCTACCAAGCTAGTATCCAGATGTCGCCCTTTGAGGCTTTATATGGTAAAAAATGTCGTATACCTTTGGCTTGGGCAGAGACAGGCGAAAAAAAGTTGTATCGGCGAAAAGTGTTAGATGATGCCAACATAATTATATGGTTGATACGTGAAAGACTGATGGTGGCTCAAGACAGACAAGCTAAGTATTACAATGCCAAGCACCAAAACGTGGAGTTTGCGGTGCGCGATTGGGTGTACTTGAAAATCAAACCATTCAAAGGTGTGTCCAGGATACGGCGTCTGAAAAAGTTGAGCCCGAGGTATCTGGGACCGTTTGAAGTGGTTGAGCATATTGGTGAAGCTGCCTATCGGTTAGCACTTTCGCAAGAGCTGAGCAGTTTACATGATGTGTTTCATGTCTCGGTGTTACGGAAGGTACTAAGAGAGCCAATCCAAGTGGTTATTGCAGATCAATTATCGGTCGATACTGGGCTAACGACTAAAGTTAGGACTATTCGAATCGAGGATCGAGCCGAAAAGCAGTTTCATAACAAGATGATCGGGATGGTCAAAGTCCGGTGGGACAATTGTGGTCGTGAGGAGCTAACATGGGAGCAAGAGCAGACCATGCGAGCTGAGTTTCCCAAGCTTTGTGTGTAAATTGTTGACCGTGTACGTTCTATTGTAACAAAACTGTAAGTGGCATAGCATTGTAATTTTTGTTCCCTTGCTGCGTACAAATTTCGGGACGAAATTTATTTTAAGGGGGGAGGATTGTAATACCCCAAAAATCCCTAAGTCCCAAAATGGGTCAGGCTGGGTTACACGGCTTGGGACACGGGCGTGTCCCAGGGCATGTCCAGTGCACACGGCCTGGGACACGGGCGTGTCCCATGGCATATCCTTTATTATAGGCGTCGACTTGAGTTCTCGAGATGGCACGGTCGATGATCATCGAGAGGTGACACGGCCTTCGACACGGGCGTGTCCTACTCGGGTGAATACCCGGGTAGCGTTGTGTGGCATTGAGTGGCGTTGAGTGGCGTTGAGTGTGGAGCACGGCCTATAACACGGGCGTGTCACAAGGGAGTGTTTGGCACATGGCTAAGGACACCGACATGTGCCTTAGCCGTGTCCTTCTCGGGTAATCTGGTCTTGTGTTGAAAGAGTGACACGGCTAGTCACACGGCCGTGTTCTTTCTAACACGGGCGTGTCAGGGGTTTGACACGGGCGTGCCTAAGCCCGTGTTCTTGATTGGGTGAGTCAGTTCTATAGCCGCTTCAGGAACACGGCCTGTGACACGGGCGTGTCACAACCCGTGTTCAATCCAGGAAATCAGTTTAAGGGCTGATCTAATCCGTTCATTTTCTTTAACAAAGATCTAATGGTCTAGGCTCATCCCTGGGGTGATAAGGTCGGCCTTGAGAAAAAAGAAGCTCATGTTTGAGTTGTGTCTTGCTTTTTCTTAAGTAAGAGAGTGAGGAGAGCTTGAGGAGGAAGAAGAAGATGAAGCCGGCTGCCAGTGGTGCTAAGGTGGTTCAAATCGTGAGCCGAGTTTGGATTTGTGAAGGCAAGGCTGCTGCGAGGACGTTCATCCATTTGCTTTTCTCCCCATGGCACTGAAGCGTCTTCCAAGGGTAACGATTCTCTTCTTGGACAAGTGAAGCCCTTCTTTCCTGCATTTGCATAGGAATACTCCACCAAAAGGTGGATGGCGAAGAGATTCCCTTGGGATTGGTGGTTCATCCCTTGTTGTAGTGCATTAGAACCGAAAGTGTGAGTACGGTTAGGTATGCTGTGTGAAGCCCATCCGGACATTTTGGTCTGGATTGGTGATGCTTGTTTGCACATCGGAGAAGACTCCGTGATTATTGCTAGTATGCATGAAATATGTGGTGAATGCCTGTGTCTTGGTGCCACAGGAAGTACTGGTGGAAGTCCAAGAAATTGTGAGAGTTGGGTTCAACTCTTGTGGCTGTGAGTGTCATGTGGTATAAAGGACTTAGTGCCGAACAGGAAAGGTGAAACCGACCCGCGCCTGTAAGTTGACCATGAGTACTTCGGTATTCCTTTGTGGCAAGGCGATTTGAGCAACGGGGGGTAGCTGATCTGTACCTGCGTTATGCCAGCTGTATAAGAGAGCGTTAAGGCATTAGGCTTTCGTCAGGGGCATAATGAGAGTATTTGGCCTGGGCGCCATAAAGACTAAAAATGCTCAAGTTTGACCGTCATGTCTGGGACCTCTGAACGGTGGTGGGATCCGGTGTTTTCGGTACACCTTAATGTGCCCTTAGTGCACGGAATGTCAGGCAATCCTGCCGGCATTTGTGATATGTATTGCCTTGGTGGCTGAAAATATATATGAGTGTGATGTAAATTGCTATGCAGGGAAGGAATTCCGCTGCCCCGTGTCAGGGGCAAGGTCGTTATAATTGGTCAGCTGAATACTGACCGTTGCCATGTTTGCCACCGGTTGGTTGATTTGTTCTTGTAGGTGCAGGTGGTGCTGGTCCAAGTGGGACTTAGCAGGCTGAAGCCCAAGTTTCGTTGCTGCCCTCGAAGGCCTTGTTTTGTTTAGTCTTGTTCATGTGTGGCCGGCCTGCGTGTTGATTTTTGTAAACCACACCTTATGTTCAGATAAACTTGTAAACGCCATAAGGCTGTGTACCTGTTGTGTATGGTTGTATACATTCCTATTTTGTAATAGAAGTGGACATTTTTTTTATTATTGAGTTCAAGTTTTCAACCCTGAAGCTTCCGGTTGAATGCTCTGTGTTAGGGTGTGATGGTTCTTTGTATTATTTCATGATGTCTCGGCCTGTTTGTGGAATATGGTGTGGGACCCCTTCAAGACCCTCTATTATATCCCATTTGACGGGTAGAGGTGTTACACAATGACTGGAGGTTGGTGCAACAAATGTTGGGGACCAAGCTGAGTTTCAGCACAGCCTTTCATTCGCAGATGGATGGTCAGACCGAGAGGGTCAATAGCACGATGGAAGACATGCTTTGCATGTGCGTCTTGGATTTCGGGAAGAAGTGGGAAGATCACCTATACTTGGTGGAGTTTGCTTATAACAACAGCTACCAAGCAAGTATTCAAATGGTGCCCTTCAAGACCCTATATGGTAGAAAATGTCGCATGTTGTTGTCGTGGTTGGAAACGGGTGAGTTGAAGTTGTATAAATGATAGGAGGTGAAAGATGCCACTTCATTGGTACAAACTATATGAGAATGACTACTGATTGCTCAGGACAGGCAGGCTAAATACTATAATGCAAAGCATCGGAACATCAAGTTTGCTGTGGGCAACTAGGTGTATTTGAAGATTAAGCCGTTCAAGTGTATTTCACGGGTACTACGTGTTGGATCCCTAGTTGTATTTGGGCTAGGTTCACTAACTTAGGTTGAGTTTGACCCAACATTGTATAGTTAGGGTCATGAATAGTAGTCCTAGAGTTTAGGCTAAGTCTTGATTAGTGCTACCTCCTTGGACAAGCCAGAAGTGGACTTCAGAGAATCAGATTTAGCAGCTTTCAGAAGACAGTGATCAGTTCGAAATTCTTCAAACTCAGCTCGACGATCGTCGATCTCAGATCGACGAACTCAGAGTTAATTCTTTGAGCTGAGCTCGACGTTCTCAAAGCTCAGGTCGACGCTTAGTTTTATTCTGTCAGTTTCTCATCTCGACGATCTCAGAGTGCAGATTTAGAAAGTTATTCCCAGTTAGCAGATTGCAGAGCTCAGGTCAACGAACTTAGATTCCCTGGTCGATGATCTTTGATCTCAGGTCGAAGAATTCTGTTTTGCATTCGAAGTTTTCTGCGTAGTTCCAGAATGAGTCCTTCCCTCTTATGTTCCTTATTAGCAGTATTATTATGAGCATTTAATGCAAATATTCTTCTAAATATAGTCATTATTTGGCAACATTAAATTTTGTATTCTTCAGAATAAATATTTGCTTATTCTATCAAGAACAGTTGGGAAACTCATTAATGTTATTATTCCAGCCGTTTTCTATTCCCCCCCCCCCCCCTCAACAGCAAGCATTTATGGAAAGAATTCAAAAATTCAAAGAGAATTTTTCAGCAGTGGAATAAAAAGTAATTCTCTCCTCTTCGAGAAATATAATAGACAAGAAAGACAGTTAGATAGACAGGAAGAGATATCGAGAAGCACTGCACAGTAAATTTTGAACAAGCATTTGACGCTCTCAACGCTTTTTCATTCTCTATCAACAATGTAGTTTGAAGAAGAACAAATCATCAAGATCAAGAGTCTTCTTCAACCTCTGTTCCAGAAATCCTTAGAGAAATTCTATTCAACATCTGTTACTAGATTTCCTGGATCTTGGTAGATCAAGCTGAAGACCTACTCACCCTTTAACAAAGCTCTGTTCTTCCTGAAACATTCTACTTCTCAGAAGGAGCTTTGAAAACACAAGAATCCACACAGTCTTCTCAGTTGTATTTCAGAAAAGAGAAGACTTCCATCAACATTTTCCTTCCCATTGTACCGGGTTATAGCTCCCTTCAAAAGTTAGTTTGGTTGACAAGTCTCCCTCCAAAAGACTTGAAGTTCATTTTTGGGCACCTGATAAAAAGCCTGAAAGGGTTTCCTGATCTACCTGAACCAGATCTTGTGGTGGCAATCACCTGATCAAAACCTGCTAGTGGATTCCTACCAAGGGTGGTAGAAGAGTGGATGTACCCAAGTTTAGGGGAACCACTATAAACTTCTTGTGGCGTCTCGTTGATCCTTTTCATTTGTTTTTACTGTGCTTGTGATTGCTGAATTGTTTAGCTTAGTTTTTCTTATTCCTTAACTAATATATGGTATCACTATATTTACTCTGATATAATCTAGAAAAAGAGCCAAAGTTTTAATACTCTATAAACCCCCCCCCCCTCCCTTTAGAGTAATCTAACCTAACACCCTCCTTTCAATTGGTATCAGAGGGTGTGTTTGTTTGGTTGTACAAGTTAACACTTGAACCAAGATCCAATTGAATCAGATTTTTCTCTTCCCAACTATTCTCTATCACAATGGCATAAAACAAGGATTATGCAAGCACCGGACCTCCAATATGCAACCTAAATAAGTTTGTCATCTGGAAGGAAAGAATTAAGTGGTACATGAATTCTATTGATGAGGATATATTTAACTCTATCTTGACAGGACCTCCTACTGCATCAACTACTTCTAGGGGTGAGGAGTGAAAACCGAAAACCGACTAAACCGATCAAACCGCACCGATTTTGAAACCGAACCGCTCGGTCCGGTGTCTGTTCGGTCTAGAGCTTTTAAAAATCGAAGGACTATCAGTTCAGTTCGGTTTTCAGGTTGTGAAAACCGATCAAACCGAACTGAACCGAGTTTTTTGTTTAACATAATTTAAAGTTTAGGTGTTTAACTAATTAATTTTTTAATTTTGTATAAGCATTAAGCATTTTTATTTTTTTTATGCTTGTTGATAGCATTAAGTCATTTTATGCTTGCTGAATGCTGACTGGCCTTCGGGTTTCAACTTTCAAGTTTGAGATAGGCATACCTTATAGCATTATTTAATTCATGTTAATTGTTAATATATTATATTCTTAATTATTTTGAGATAGGCGATAGCTGACAGTGATAGCCTGATAGTGATAGAGTGAAAGGGTTTCGGGGCTTTCGAGTTTCAGCAAGCCTTCACTCTTCAGGTTTCATTTTTTATTTTTTTTCATTTAGCAGTTGATAGCCGATAGGGTTTCGTTGGGTCTCACTCTCCGCTCTCCAGTTTCCTTTCCTACTTTCTAGTTTGGGAGTGGCCGTCGAGGGAAGTGATGAGGCTGTCGAGAGCAACGATGAGACCGTCGAGGGCAACGACTGCGACGATGGAAGACGACGGAATGCTTTAGATTTCTCATTTTTGGTCGTGCGGCGGGCGGCGACTCCGGCTGTTCATCTTCTTATTCCCTTCTATTGCTTCGTTCTGTCGTTCAGGTATGAATGGTATGACTGAATGCTTTTATTTATTTTTTTGGTTTTTTCCCTGCAGATAAGTTTATCTTCTTATTCGGCTATTCCAGGATTTCCAGCTTTGGTTATTTTTTCTTGTATATGCATATGACTATTTGAAATTTCCTGCATATGCATATGACTATTAGAAATTTTGTGCATAAATTTTTGAGATAGCAGGCTAGCATACGCATGACTATTTGAATCAATCTATCATTGCCTTATACTTTATCCTAATTCCTACATGGGCAAAAAAAATTAAAAGAAATAAAAAAGATGGGTTTATTATTAACTATTATATGTTGGTTCACAAAAAACCGACACTGAACCGAAAAAAACCGATACCGAACCGACTTTGAACCGAACCGACCGGATTCGGTTCGGGTCGGTTTGGACAAGCCAAAAATCGAGTCATGTCGGTTCAGTTTCGGTTTGGGTCCAAACCGACCCAAACTGAACCGCTCGCAGGCCTAACTACTTCAACTTCTACTTCAAGCACTCATGTTGTTCCACCACCTGAGTGGACAGATGCCTAGAAGAAATCCAAGATTGTAGATGCAAAAGCCATGAATATTTTAGCTCAGACTATGTCTGATGACATTTTTTAGAAAGTGGCTGAGTGCACTTCAGCCAAAGCCATCTGGGATTCCCTAAACCAGATTGTGGCTAAATCTGCTGATGAGAGAAAAGACAAAAGATCCAATCTCATCTCCCAGTATGAGAGCTTCAAGAAGGAAGAAGTTGAGTTAGTCAGTGACATGTACAATAGGCTAAGCTCAATCATCAATGAGCTAAGGACCTTAAATAAGGAAATTACCCTGACTGAAGTGAATGACAAGATCCTTATGTGCTTCCCCAGCACATGGGATTCAAGGATCTGGCCTATCAAAGAAGCCAGAAGCATGACTGAGATATCAACTGATTGTCTCCTTGGAAAGCTCAAATCATATGGGCAACTAATGAAGACCAGAGAAGTAGCAGCTGAAATAAAGACTCCAACACCTACCAGGAAGGAGCATAACATTGCTTTCAAGGCTGCTGAGGACTCTAAAGGGACTCCAGTCAATGAAGAACTGATGAGTCTATTTGCCAAAAGATTTTTCAAAATGGCAAAAAAAGACTTCAGAAGGAAGTCATCTAGACAAGATGACAAACCAAGGTATGACAAAACACCTTCTAAAGAAGTTGTCTATTTTGAGTGCAGGAAGCCAGGACACTACATCTCTGAGTGTCTAGAAGCTCAGAAGAAAGATAGGAGAAGAGAAAAAGAGTCAAGAAGAACTCATCACAGCAACCCCTCCTCAAGCAAGCACAAGAGGAAGGAAAAGGGTTTTGTTGCTGAGACCTGGAGTGATACAAAAGAAGAGTCATCCTCTTCCAGCTCCAGTGATGATGAAGAAGAGCAAAAGGCAAAGGAAGTTTGCCTAATGGAAATTGATGCCTACAGCACCAATTCAGATGTTGAAGATTCAAATAATGAAGAATCTATGTCTGCTGAAGATCAGGTAATTGCTTCCTATGATTTTGAATCAGAAGAATTTAAATCTGAATTTAAAAATCTTTGCTTAGACTTAATAAGCTCTGAGAAGGAAAACAAACTTCTTAGAGAGAAATTAACTGATCAAGATAAATATCTTGCTGAAAATGCTAAATTATCACTTGAACTAAATTCAGCTAATGAAAAATTAGTTTTTCTAAAAATTAAAATAAGTAAGGCCAAGAAACTAGAGGAATCTCAAAATTGTAGGAGCATGAAATTACTAGATATAACTAGTACCTTAAATGCTAGGACTAATAACTGTAAACTAGGATTAGGTGCCTCATCTAGTGAACTACCTCTAATCCAGAAGAACAATCTATCAAAACCTATAAACTTCATTTCAGATAAAGTCAAGAAGAACACTGAACAGGTTAATAAAGTTAATAAAGTTCTAAAACAAATGGAATTAAAGCAAAAATCTAAGAACAAGAAAAACAATAGATATGACAAAGTTCAGCAGGTTTTCGTCGAACTCAGATCGACGAAACGTGAACAGTTTGTCGACCTCAAAATGACAAACTCTGAACACAAACCATAATAATAAGAATTCTTCGATCTACGATCGACGAAACCAGTATGGTTCGTCGACCAGAGATCGACGATATTGGTGCCCTGAGAATGAATACTTTCCTTCTTCGAGCAGAGATCGTAGATCTCATTCCAATTAATCGAGCTCAGGTCGACGAACTCGCCAGAATTCTTCGATCCTAGATCATAATTACAGAAACTTAAATTCCAACAGAAACTGTAACATTAAACCTAACCAACATAGGGAGAATATCAACCCATTCACCCAATGGATAATTCCTTTTAAAAGATTTTACCCCTTAGGTTAGAAGAACCTACCTGAATGTTCATTTATATCCAGTTTTTCATTTGAGAAGAAACAAGGACCCAAGGTTACTCGTGACAAGAACTTTTAATTTGTTTCATTGCAGGTAAAGACCTATCCTATCACTCAAAAAAGGTGGTATCTGGATAGTGGGTGCTCTAAGAACATGACTAGATGCAAGGATAGCCTCATCAATTTCAAGGCTAAACTTGTTCCAACAGTCATCTTTGGAGATTCAAGTTTTGGACAGACTGAAGGTTATGGAGACTTCAAAAGAGGAGATATCGCTTTCAAAAAGGTGGCATATGTTAATGGTCTCAAGCATAACCTCATATCCATAAGTCAGTTATGTGATTCAGGTTATCAGGTTTGCTTTACTGAATCTCAATGTATTATTTCTGCAAACAATCAAACTGTTTTAACTGGAATTAGACAAGGTAATATATACTTAGTAAACTTTAAATCTGCCAGTTCAGAAATCTGTTTATTTAATCTTGTTAGCAATCAAAATGATTTGTGGCATAAAAGATTAGGTCATGTAAATTTGAGATACATAGCTAGGCTTTCTAAAGACAACCTTGTTAGGGGATTGCCTTCTTACCCCTATAAGAAGGAAAGTTCGTGCAGGGTTTGTCAATTAGGAAACCAAACTAAATCTAATTTTAAATCATTAAACAAAAGTGACTCACCTAGGATATTGTACTTACTATATATGGACCTTTTTGGCCCTATAGCAGTACAAAGCCTAGGAGGGAAATCTTATACTTTAGTAATTGTAGATGACTTTTCTTGATTCACTTGGGTATTCTTTCTGAGATCTAAGTCAAATACTTTCATGGTTCTTACAGATTTCCTCAAGAACATATAGATTTTGTACTCTACTCCAGTTGCCTTGATCAGAAGTGATCATGGTACTGAGTTTGAGTCTCTTCTTATGCCAGAGTTCTGTAGGAAAGAAGGTATCAAACATTGCTTCTCAGCTCCTAGAACACCTCAACAAAATGGGGTTGTTGAAAGAAAGAATAGAACACTAATTTAATCTGCAGGCACATTACTGCAGATTCTTATTTTCCCCTATCCTTTTGGGAAGAGGTTGTAAGCACAACAAATTATGTGTTGAATAGAAGTCTTATATACAAACTTAAGAATAAGACTCCTTATGAGTTACTAAAAGGGAAGAAACCTAAAGTCACATATTTTAAAGTATTTGGTTATATATGCTATATTCATAACAATGACAAGAAATATATTAGAAAATTTGAAGCAAAGGCTGCAATGGGAATTTTTCTAGGATATTCTCAAGTCAGCAAAGTTTATAGGGTGTTTAAAAAATCATCTTTAAAAATTGAGGAATCTGTGCATGTAACTTTTTATGAAGTTAATATGTATTACAAGGAGAAAGAAATTTCTACCAATGATCTATTGCAGGTACCTCACTTGTGTGAGAAAATGGATGAACTAAACCTTACACCAATGGTTATATCACATCCTCCTCCACAATGTGATTAAGAGAGTGAAGAAGAAACTGTGGAAGCAGTTGAACTTCCTCCAACAGTAGATGTAATTCCACAAGAGGAATTCATTCCAAATGTTGTTGCTGAACCAACTCCACCATCTGATCTTGTCACACTAAGGGATCACCCTAGATCTTAAGTGATTGGATACATGTCAGTAGGTGGTACAGACAAGGCATCAACTCAACCATGATGTGACACATGCCTGCATTCTCCCTCAAGTTGAGCCTCAATCCATAACTGATGTAGAGCAGGATCCCCACTTGATTATTGCAAGGCAAGAGGAGCTCAATCAGTTTGAGAGATGTAGAGTTTGGTACTTGGTTCCAAGGCCTAAAGGTTGTCCAGTAATAGGGACCAAGTGGTGTTGGAACCCCCAGGTTATTTGGGCTAGGTTCTCTTCTTAGGTTGTGACCCATGTTGTATAGAAGGTTCAAATGTGTTGTTAGAGTCTAGGCCATGTCCTTAAAGTCAATAGTAGAAAGGACCAGCCTCCAACACTGCTAGAGACTCAAGACTTAGAAAATTCAAGACTTAATAAAAAGGAGATCTGCGTTCGTCGAACTCCGGTCGACGATCATCGTGCTCAGCTCGACTAACCCATAGAAAATTCTCTGAGTTGAGCTCGACGAACTTAGATCTCAGCTCGACGATCTCTAAACAAAGTGATAACTCCTCTGTCAAACTTCAGTCGACGAACTAAGAACATTAGGTCGACGAACTCTGTCCTCAGTTCGACTAACACTTCAGCTCTCAGAGCCAAAGATCTATCAGCGCAAAAATTGACTCAGCGCCACAGTTCATTCAAAGCCAAAGTTTACTCAAAGCCAAAGTTTACTCAAAGCAAAAGTTTACTCAGAGCCAAAGTTCACTCAACGCTCTCAATGCTATCAATGATTCAACACTCTTAAATGACGCAACTCCAGAATGGTGATCTAACACTCAAAGTTAGAGGACATCTCACTCAACGGCAGATCAATACTTCAACACTAAACATCAGAAAATATTCTAAGTCCAGACTGCAAACTAGCCTTGATGATCTTAGATCTAAGCTCAACGAACAGCCGTTCTCAGGTCGACGAACTTAGTGCACAGAATCAGTCAGTTTATGCAGTGCAGTTGTTCGCAGAGCTCAGGAAAACGAAAGCATATTAGAGGTCGACGAATGCAGAGGTCGACGAAATCATAGGTCGACGAAAGCTGTTCTCAGGTCAATGAAAACTGTAAGGCATATTATCATTTATTCTTTCCTTTTCTATCTCCTTATTTTATACTATTATAGGCCGTTAATTCCCTGGATAATCAATGCTCTTATATCCTTTGAATCGAGTTGTTACTGGCATCATTGATTACAAATATCCTTCATGGAATTAACTACTTATATCTCGGGATAGACATAGATAGAATATATGACAGCATACTTGCCGTTTTCATTTCCGAGATTTCGGCTAAGCATTTATTGCAGGTTTTTTAATTCGACCAAGTTGCAGTTATCATTCGAGCATCTCTTAGCAAAGATCGAAGAGCTAAGAAAAATAGAGAAGAAAAGAGATACATAGAAACTTGTGTGCTATCAATAAGCAAGTCACAGGAAAAAGCATACAGACAAGAAAAGTGCAGTGAAAACAGCTCTCAGAAAAACTACTACTCTCAAGAGAAGAAGAAGGAAAAACCATCACCATCAAGAGTCCTTCTTCCCTTCTCTCTTTATTTTCAGGGATCTCAAGTGACAAGTTATTCAAATCAGTCAAGGATCTCTGAAGAGCTAAAAGGCCTACTCACCCTTTTGTAAAGCCTCTACTCCTGAACCAGTCAAGATCTCTGGGGGATCTTTGACAACAACACAAATCCACTTAGTCTTATCATTTTGATTTGAGAAAAGAAGACTTCCATCAACCTCTCTTCCCACCTCTGTATAGGGTTTTAATTCCCTATAAAATTATTCCTGGTTACAAGTCTCTAACCAAAAGACTTGAGGTTTGGTTTTTGAGCACCTGATCAAAAGCTCATTGGCGGCAGTCACCTGATCAAAACCTGTATTGGATTCCTACCTAGGGTGGTAGAAGAGTGGATGTACCCAAGTTTGGGGAACCACTATAAAATTCTTGTGTTGTCTGTGTGGCTGTGTAGTTTTTCCTTTGTGCTTGTGCTGTGATATATTTTTATTGTGTAGCTTAGTTATCTCTCTCTAATTTATCTGCTACACTTGTGCACCTATACACTTATACTATAGTCACATATTTTATAAAAGATCTTTTATTTTAGTAAAACTTAAAAGATTTCAATAACTCTATCCACCCCCCCCCCCCCCTCTAGAGATTTTCAGAGCTTACCCTATCTTTCAATTGGTATCAGAGGGTGGTTAATCATATCATACAGGCTCACACCTTGATTAATCAAGATCCTAAGGATAAACTCTGAATAAGCTTTAGTAGTCTCTCTGATTATATTTTATTTTCTGATATCATGGCACAAAATAAGGATTATGCCAGCACCAGACCTCCAGTTTGAAACTTGCAAAAGTTTGGAATCTGGAAGGCAAGAATCAAGCTGTACATGAACTCTATTGATGAGGACATTTTTAATTCCATCTTGACAGGACCACCAGCTCAAGTGGCCTCTACTTCAACTCCAGCAAATCTCAGTGCAGTGCCTCCTCCAGATCAATCTGATACATATAAGAAGGCAAAAATTGCAGATGCCAGAGCTATGAATATACTGGCCCAAACTATGTTAGATGACATATTTCATAAGGCTACTGAATGTACATCTTCCAAAGCCATTTGGGATTCCCTCAAACAAATGGTAGCAGGCTCTGCTCATGAGAGGAAGGACAGAAGATCAAACCTCATATCTCAATATGAGAACTTTAGGAAAGATTAAGTGGAATTAGTAGAACTAATGTACAACAAGCTTAGCTCCATCATCAGTGAGCTCAAAATATCTGATAAAGAAATTACTCTGACTGAGGTCAATGACAAGATCCTCATGTGCTTCCCTAGCACATGGGACTCAAGAATCTGGCCCATCAGAGAAGCCAGAAGCATGGCTGAAATCTCAACAGATTCTTTACTTAGAAAGCTCAAATCCTATGAGCAACTGATCAAGTCAAGAGAAGCTGCAGTTGAACCAAAAGCTTCAACACCTACCAGGAAGGAACAAAACTTAGCACTCAAAGCCGTAGAAGAATCACCCAGCTTATTTGCCAATGAATAACTTATGAGTCTCTTTGCTAAGAGATTCTATAAAATGGCAAGGAAGTACTTTAAGAGAAAGCCTTCAAGGAATGAAGATAAACCAAGGTATGACAAGACCCCTTCTAAAGAAGTTGTCTGTTTTGGATGCAGGAAACCTGGACATTTCATCTCAGAATTTCCAGAAGTTCAAAAGAAAGACAGAAGGCAAGAAAAGGAGTCAAGAAGACATCAGCACAGCAAGGCCTCCTCCAGCAAGTACAAAAAGAAGGAGAAGGGCTTTGTGGCTGAAACTTGGAGTGATACTGAAGATGAAATATCCTCCTCCAGCTCCAGTGAAGATGATATAGAGGAAAAGAAGGCAAGAGAAGTTTTCCTTATGGCAATAGATGCTGGAAGCAGTAGATTAGATTCAGATGAATCAGAAGATGAAGAATTCCTCTCTAAAGAGGATCAAGTAATTGCTTTATATGATTTTTCGTCTAAAGAATTTCAATCTGAGTTTAAACTCTTATGTTTAGACCTAATAGGATCTGAGAAGGAAATCAAACTTCTCAGGGAAAAACTGTTAGAACAAGAAAAATTCATTGCTGAAAATGAAAAATTAACTGAAGAATTAAATCTGGCTAATCAACAAATAGTATTTCTAAAATCTGAATTAAGTAAGACTAAGGAATTAGAAGAAACCTTAAATGGTAGAAGTTTACAACTGATAGATATAACTAGCATAGTTAACACAAGATCTAATAATAACAAACTAGGATTAGGAGCCTCATCTAGTGAACCAATCCTAATTCAGAAAAATCAACTATCAAAACTTATTAACTTCATTTCTTAAAGTGGAAAGAAAAACACTTAACAAGTAGAGAAAGTTAATGAAGTTCTTAAACAATTAGAACTTAAGAAAACCAATTAGAAGAAGAAAAACAAACAACATGACTATGTTCAGCAAATTTCGTCGAACTTAGAACGACGAAATGGGTATGATTTGTCGAACTCAGAACGACGAACTCTGAACGCAAATAATAACCATCATGAGGGCAAACACTTGCTTCGGTTAGAGCAGAGATTCTCATCCAATGGCTCAGTGGGAAGTCTTAGGCGGCTAAGCCATATAAGAAAGATTCTAGCAGCGAACTGATCAATATTCTCTTCTTCCCCAGTTACTTACTCCCCGCTAGAAGAAATGACATCTAATAGAGCATAGAAATATTTTTCCCTTTTGGAAGATACAGGAGCGAAACAATCAACCTATTTCTATTGGAAGAATCTTTTGTAATTTATTCTTCGAGCTGGGATCGACGAAACCAGTATGGTTCGTCGACCAGAGATCGACGTTTTTGGGACTGTGAGAATGGATATCTCCATTCTTCAAACAGAGATCGACGAACTCAATCTCGATTGTCGAGCTCAGGTCGACGAACATACTCAAATTTATCCAATTCAGTTCATAACCAGAGTAACCTAAAAACTGATAAACCTTTTAATCCCTTTAGTTGGTGGGTAATACCTCCTAGAAGGTATCATCCTTTAGGTTATAAGGATCAACCTAAATGTTCATTCATTTCAAGCTTTAGTTATGTCAAACAACAAGGACCCAAGGTAACCTGGGTCAAAAACTGTTAATCCTCCTTGCAAGTAGAAGAGAACCCTGTCACTCAAAACAAATGGTACCTGGACAGTGGTTGCTCTAAACATATGACAGGTTGTAAAGAATGTCTAATCAACTATAAAGCCAAGATTGGACCTAGAGTAATCTTTGGGGACTCAGGCTTTGGACTGACAGAAGGCTATGGTGACTTCAACTGTGGAGCTATCACATTCAAGAAAGTTACCTATGTGAATGGTCTCAAGCATAACCTTATATCAGTAAGCCAACTATGTGATACAGGTTATCATGTAAGCTTTACTAACTCCTTATGTCTTATCTATTTAAACAACACAACTATTTTAAAAGGAATTAGACAAGGCAACATCTACTTAGTAAATTTGGAATCAGCTAAATCTGAAATCTGCTTATTCAATTCTATTAGCATTCAAACTAACTTATGGCACAAAAGACTAGGACATGTAAACCATAAAAATATTGCTAGGTTATCTAAAGACAATCTTATTAGAGGTTTACCTTATGGTTCCTATAAGAAGGAAGGCCTCTGCAGGGCTTGTCAGCTAGGAAAGCAAACTAAATCTAGTTTTAAATCCATTAATAAGAGTGATTCACTTAGAATCTTATACCTGCTCCATATGGACCTTTTTAGCCCTATTGCAGTACAAAATCTAGGAGGAAAGTCTTATGCATTAGTTATTGTAGATGACTTCTCTAGATTCACATGGGTTTTCTTTTTGAGAACTAAGTCAGATACTTTTAAGGTTCTCCATATTTTCTCAAGAACATACAGATTGAGTATTCTACTCAAGTTGCATTGATCAGAAGTGATCATGGTACTGAGTTTGAATCTCTTCTTATGTTAGAGTTCTGTGAGAAGGAAGGTATCATACATTATTTCATAGCTCCCAAAACTCCTCAACAAAATGGGGTAGTTAAAAGGAAGAATAGGATACTCATTGAAGCTGCAGGTACATTGCTTGCAGATGCTTACATGCCTCCTTCCTACTGGGCAGAAGTAGTAAGCACAGCAAATTATGTCTTGAATAGAAACCTAATACATAAACTAAAGCATAAGACTCCCTATGAACTACTCAAAGGGAAGAAACCTATAATAACCTATTTTAAAGTATTTGGATGTATATGTTATATTCACAATAATGACAAGAAACATCTTAGAATATTTGAAGCTAAGGCTGCAATGGGAATTTTTCTAGGATATTCCCAAGTCAGCAAGGCATATAGGGTGTTTAATAAATCAACACTAAAAATTGAAGAATCTAAGCATGTGACATTTGATGAATCTAACATGTTTTGTAAGGAGAGAGACATCTCTACCAACAATCATCTACAGGTACAAAATTTGTGTGAGAGCTTGGATGATCTAAACCTTACCTCAAAGGTTGAGTCACATCCATCTCCACAAGTTATATCAGAAGCTGAAAGTGAAGAAGAGACTGTGGAAGCAGTTCAACATCCTCCAATAGTTGATACAATTCCACAAGAGGAATTAAATCAAATAACTATTGTTGAACCAACTTCTCCTAATAATCTTGTCACACTTAGGGATCACCCTAGATCTCAAGTAATTAGAGACATATCATTAGGAGTGCAGATAAGACATCAACTCAACCCTATTGTGATGCTTGCCTACTTTCTCTCTCAAATTGAGCCTCAATCCATATCTGATGCAGAGCAAGATCCAAACTGGATCACTACAATACAATAGGAACTCAACCAGTTTGAGAGGTGTAAAGTTTGGGACTTAGTTCCAAGGCCTAAAGGCTATCCATTAATTGGGACTAAGTGGGTATTCAGAAACAAACTTGATGCCCAAGGTGTGATAGTGAGGAACAAGGCAAGGCTTGTTGCTCAAGGATACAGGCAATAGGAAGGAATTGATTATGATCAAATCTTTGCTCCAATTGCCAGACTTGAAGCTATAAGGATCTTCTTAGCTTATGCAGCATTCAAGAAGTTTAAAGTCTACAAGATGGATGTAAAAAGTGCATTCTTAAATGGAGAACTCAAAGAAGAGGTGTATGTTGAACAACCAACAGGTTTTATCTCTCCAACTCATCCCTCTTATGTCTTTAAATTACATCAGGCTCCCTATGGTTTAAAGCAAGCTCCAAGAGCTTGGTATGAGACCTTAGCCAGATTTCTTTTAGAGCATGGTTTTTCAAGAGGCATGGTTGATAAAACCCTTTTTACAAAATTGCATCATGATAAAATTATATTAGTACAAATATATATAGATGACATAATCTTTGGTTCTACATATCCAAATCTGTGCAAAAGATTTTCTGATCTAATGCACTCAAGATTTGAGATGAGTAGCATGGGTGAGTTATCATATTTCCTTGGTCTCCAAGTGAAACAAACCCCCTGAAAGAATCTTCATCACTTAGTCTAAATATGCTAAAGAACTTATTAAGAAGTTTGGGATGAATGATGTCTCTGTCATGAAAACTCCCATGGCTGCCAATGCTGTCGTAGATGTTGATGAATCTGGAAAATCAGTTGATCAGACCAAGTATAGGGCCATTGTTGGATCCCTACTGTACTTAACAGCAAGCAGACTAGACATTATGTTTGTCATATGTCTTTGTGCTAGGTAACAGGTGAACCCTAAAGAATCTCACCTTATTTTTTTAAAAAGGATTTTGAGATATATAAAAGGTTGTCCAGATCTAGGCCTCTGGTATCCAACAGAATCAGCATTTGTGTTTACTGGATTTTCTGATGCTGATTATGCTAGATGCAGAGTAGACAGGAAAAGCCCCTCTGGAACTTGTCAGTTCCTTGGTGATAGACTTGTATCATGGTTCTTGTAGAAAGCAAACATCTGTCTTAACATCCACTACTGAAGCTGAATATATGGCTGCAGGCAGTTGCTGTTCACAGATTTTGTGGATACAAAACCAACTACTGGATTATGGTGTCAACTTAAATAATTCAACTATACTGTGTGATAATATAAGGGCTATTTCCAATGCACAAAATCAAGTATTGAATTCTAGAACCAAGCATATAGACATTAGACATCATTTCATTAGAGATTGTGTTGACAAACAAAAGATTAAACTTGAATTTATCTCTACTGATTTTCAAAGAGCAGATATATTCACAAAGCAATTGGACTCATCCAAGCACCTGTTCTTTGTCAATTATCTTGGTATGATAAATGGTCAGGATTTAATCTAATGCTCTGTCTATAGTCAAAGAATTGTCTCTATTCGTCGACCTGAGATCGACGAACTGATAACTATTCTTGAGAATTTTCATCGACCTAAGATCGACAAAATCTCCTAGTATAGCTCATTCGTCAACCAAAGATCGACAAATTCTGTCTCAGAAAGTTTTCTGTGAACGACGAAAACTTTCCCTCTCTTCGTCCTTAGATCGACGAACTTTTTCCCTTTATGAATTTTTTGTCGACCTGAGATCGAAGAATCTTATGTTTCCGTCGGATTGAGATTGGCAATTCATATTCCGAAAACCTTTATTAAGGCTTTGTTCTTCGACCTCAATCCCACGCTCTCAGAATTTCCCCTCCTGCAATTGATCTTTTGATTTCTCTTGCAGGTGCTAACTCTCTCATTCGATCTCAACTTCGCAAATGGCCGCTACTGGATCAACTGGCATGAAGTTCGATCATGGTTTTGATATCGACTTCGACTCATTTCAACAATCCGATCAAGTTTTCCGAGATAATCTAAAACTATTCGAGGAACAAAAACTGAAGCAGTTTATGACTAAAAGGATCAGAATACCTATAACTGAAATCAAGGAATGGGTTAGTTCTTCATCCTCAACTAATACTGAAATTACTGGGTCTATCAGCGGAAATCAGGTGATTCTTACTCCCACCGTTCTCTCTGAACTTTTTAATCTGAATACTAGAGAAGATGATCTAGAAATAGATGCTAAGGAATATGAGGACATGCTGACTGTTATGGGTCACTTCGGCAAAAACCCTAACAAATTGCTTAAGAAAAATTTCTCCCCGGCATATAAATTTCTTGCAGATGTCGTTGGGAAGGTACTGTTTTCTAAGCATACAGCACATGACTACATATCCAGGCAACAGTTCCTGGTTATGGCTGCTTTGGTCAGTAAGAAAAATGTGAACTGGGCACAGATCCTGTTTGACTTAATCAGGAAAAAGAATAGCAAAAAGGAGGTTTGCTATGGAAGAATCTTGGGCTTGTTCCTAAAAGCCAAGGCTAATGAACTACTGGTATCTCAGACAACATTCATTAATGCCTCTAAGAGGCTCTAATCTGCCATCTTTGGCAGATGGGAGAGGACTATCACAAAGCCATCTAAGGGCAAGTCCTCCTCTAAAACTTCTGAAAATACAAGGGCTGCACAAGACTCTCCACACCCCACTGAAGGGCTTATCTCCACCCCTCCACCTCCTCCTGCCTCTCAAGCTCCATCCTAACCTCAAGACCAACCAACTCCACCATCCACTACAATTCTAATACATACCCCAACACCTCCAGCATCTTCAATTCATTCTACACATATACCATCAAATCCTTCTTCCCCTCAGTATGACACATCAATACCAACACCTCCCAAATCTCCACTTCTATCTCATCTTGCTGATCTCCCATCTTTCAATCTGTTATCATCCCACCTAAACACTCCTTCTCCTCAACATAACTCCCCTCCAGACACTTCAATTCCACTTACTCCACCAGCACCTACCATCAACACAACTATCAACCTTCCATCATCTTCTGCCAACACTATAACGCCCCCGATTTTTCTGCGATTATTTAATTCTTGCTTAGAGTTATGTCGATGTGTTTTCTTCGCTTGTGACATCTTTGGAGTGTGGTCTTAACTCCTTAGAACTGAGTGGCCAATTTTGTATCCTATTGATAAGATCTCTAGCAAGCCGAGTCATTTTGGGTGACCCGGTGTGGCCTCTCACGGGATGCTTGTGTTTTGGTTTTATGTGGGTATAACTCGAGTTCTGTTCATCGAAAGTTAATTTTGACTTCGCTGTTGTGTTTGTAGCGTGGATATTTAGCTACGGTGCGAATTTCGTCGAATTTCGAGGATGTTCGGTTTTCGCGTCGTTTTGTATTTTATGAAAAATAAAACTATTTAATAAATATTATATTAAATATTATTTTGAAAGGGTGCGGGTACTTGGCGGTTTTGCCTTGTCTTTTTGTTCATTATTAATTAATTAGCTAATTAAGATTAGTAAGGGTGCTATATATAGAATAGTTTAGACTTAAGATAAAAGAAACCGCTCCCGTTCACCTTCTTCCCCCGCCCGCAGCACCTGTTCGCGGAAAATAGAGAAACCGCCGGAACTGCTCCACTTCGGACGCCGATTTCGGGAGCGTTTGCTGATGGAATTCGATTCCGAAAGCGTATTTGGATTGCTCTCGCCTAGACCTTCATTCCTACGGTAAGATTTCCAAGTTTCGTGGCTTTGCTTGTGGTTTCAAATTTCGGGTTTATTGACTTGTAATCTGTCGTCAATGTCCAGATTTTTGGCCTTGTGCTTCGTTGCCGGATTCGAGTGTGAGAGTAAGGGAGGCCGACCAAGCTTCGCTGGAAATCGAGGCAAGTGGTGCTCTTGCCCTTGCCATGTAGCTTTTCTTGTTTATTTTGTTCCTTGTTGTTAGTTAACCTTCCAGATTTTCTCTTGCTAAAAATGCCTAGTTTTTCCCGAAAATCATAACCAAGCCTGTTGAATACTTCATGTTAGTTTCTTTTCTCAAACAGCCTTATCTTCCTATTTTTATTCCAGTTCTTAATTTACCTTGTTCTCGGGTTGGGAGTAGAGTAAGGTGTGTTGGAGTTAACTTTTTCTGTGCAGTAGTTGTAGCCGGGTAGAGGAGAAAAAGCTTTAGTTTATTTTATACAAAAATTTCCTTGCTTAGACTCGGGTTGGGGTGTATGTGTACTTGCCTATGTAGTGGTTGTAGTAGAAGCCTTCCCTGCTATTAAAACTAGGGTTTGCTGTTAAACTTGTAGAATTACGTAGTTTCAGTGGCTGTTAAGTCTACAACTAGGTTGCCGATGAATATATAAGCCAAGTTTTGCATGATTAGGCTAGGGATGAGTAGATTCGGCCTGAGAGTAGAGGTAGCAGCAGCAGGAAATTTTTCTCCTCTCCTAAGTCTTGTCTAATAAAGAGATTTTGGGCAAATGGTAGTGGTCTGATGTGATAGAATGAGTGTGAGAGTTAATCTTCAAGTTACTGTATTTTAGCGATGGAGGATTCAGGGCTTGGCGTTGAGTGTGGTGCACACACTCAACGTCGGGTCTGCTTGGACTTGGCGTGGAGTGTGGTGCACACACTCAACGCCGGGTCTGCTGGGACTTGGCATTGAGTGTGGTGCACACACTCAACGCCATTGCCCCTTGATCTGTTCTTTTGCGGCTAAGTAGTGTGGCGTTGAGTGAGAAAATTCTTCTAAGTCCAAATCGACGAGAATCACTATGTGATTCTCGCCGACTTTGACGAGAATCATTAGTGATTCCCGCCGATTCCGCGAGAATCAATCTGCATTCCCGCCAACCACTTCTGGATGGCATTGAGTGAGTGGGCCTCACTCAACGCCATGGCGGTTTAGGCACTGAGTGAGGCGGGTTCACTCAATGTCGCAGCCCTTTCCTGCGGGTAAGTACTTTGGCGTTGAGTAAGTCGACCTCACTCAATGCCAAAGTTGTTCTATCGTTGAGAATGGTGGGCGCACTCAATGCCGCAGTTTTTTTTCGTGGCTAAGTACTTTGGCGTTGAGTGAGTCGACCTCACTCAACGCCAAAGCTGTTTTAGCGTTGAGAGAGGTGGACTCACTCAACGCCACAGTTGGGTTTTGCGGTTAAGTGTTAAGGCGTTGAGGGAGTTGACCTCACTCAACGCCATAGCTGTTTTTGCGTTGAGTGAGGTTAGCTCACTCAACGCCACAGCTAATGTTGCAGAAGGCATTGAGTGAGTGAACCTCACTAAACGCCATTGCTATTTTGGTGTTGAGTGAGGCTAGCTCACTCAACGCCACCGTTTGTTTAGGCATTGAGTGAGTGGGGCTCACTCAACACCATGCCGTGTTAATTCATCTCAACGCTTTTCCCTTATCTTGATTTTCTCCCCCGAGTGAATTCCTTGATTTTGAGGTTCCTTGTCGGCTATTTTCTTTTTTTCCAAAAAGGCCGAATCGTGTGTCGTGGTTAGTAGTGGTGGTTTGAAGCTCTTATTGGGGAAGGTGTTGTGTAATTAAGCCAAGGCCATCCTTTTTCTTTTATCTTGCTCCAGGTACGGGCTGGGCAAGGGGTGGGAGGTCCCTAGTGCTTTCACATGTAGACCCCTGAGCTTTGTTTCTTGGAAATGGTGGTTGGGGGGACGATTTTGCCTCCAACCCGGATCCGCATTATTTTCGCTACTACCATCTCTCACAGCTTAGGGTATTAGACGTTTCTTCCTTTGTAAATTTGCAACGTTTGGGCTCATGGTAGCCTGGTAAACTCTGCAGGATTTATTTTTGGGCAGGGTTGTTGATGTTTCCTCGCACTTAGTGCTTTTCTTTTATCTTGCTTTGGACAGTGGTGCTTGTTTTTGGTTTGCTTACTCTCCTTGCTTACCTTATAACCTAACATTTCTGTACAGCTTACTTGTTTAGCTTGCTGAGGTATTCTTTTCTTCTTTGAATGCCTCAGGTTCTTGTTAGTAGCAGATTAGGCAGCTAGTTGTGCTGTGCTGTTGCTGGTGGTCTCTCGTTCTGTGGAGATTAGTTCTTTTGTCTTGTGAGGTAGTTTTACTATTTTTCTTACAGACATACATATTTGCTAGTGGGTTTGTGTCAGTTTGTTGGCGCCCACTGGTAGTTTTACCTTGATACTAGATGTGTTACTTTTTGCTGCTACCTTTCTGGAGTTAGTCTACTTGCTCTTGGGATGATTTATGCTAGGTTACTAGTTACTTTTAAACCTAAAAACACTATTATAAGTATACCTCATCATCAGCATGTTTTATAAAACTCATCATTATTTTCCAAATGACGTAAAAAGATCATTTTCCTATATATATATAGTATAAATCAAAAGTAGGGTCCTACATAGTATAAGTTGTCCTCTGGGGACACTTATGCACTCTTTTAGGATGTCGAACCTGAATAAAGTATTTTCCGCAGCATATAAGAATAGTTTTTAAATTGTCGACTAGGTGATCCACCGAGCCGAGGGATACGGCCTTTAAAAAAATATAACTGCTTTTCTAATCATATAACTTATGAATTTTCATAAAGTATAGTTGTTAGTGGTCTGCCTGAGCGTCAGCAGTTATACCCTGCTCGATATGGCATCATGACGCGTGTTTTCTCCTACTCTGATAATCCATTTTCTTTGGAGAAAATGTGGGTTGTGACAGTTGGTATCAGAGGGAGGTTGCTTGACAAGTTAGTCGGGCAACCTTCCCTTTTGATTGCATTAGTGGTTCAGCATCATGTCATTCACACACCGATATGTCATCAGCACGTCTTGACAACAGCACGAACACTACACTCATAGCATAACACGAAGTATACGGGGCATATTATGTAGTATGGGATGCATAATATGTGTTCGTATATGAATCAACCATAGGGGAAACATGTGAGGGTTATGTAGTATGGGATGCATAACCTCACCACATGGCTGCGACTAGCTTGTTTTCTTTTCGTTGCATGAAAATGTTATATAGTATGGGATGCATAACATTTTCATGTGTACGCCGCTCATAACATGCATTAGTGCCTTTTTAGAATGAATAGAACAAACATGCATAGCATATCATTGCATAAGCACAGCGTGCCAAGCTAAAGACTGGCAGGATGACATATGTACACACATAAGTTTTCGAGTAAAAAATAATATAAGTCATGCATTCCCGATCAAGGCACAAGAGTTAGTATGGTGGTGGTTAACCATCCTAGGTTAAGTCATAACATCAATTCTTGTAAAAAAATAAACTCCCAGAGCAAGTTTAGCAGCTTTAAGTTCATATTTATGTATGTATTGTCTATACTTGTAGTTAGTTGCAGCTGTTGTACTAGGATCTGACTAATGTTGCTATGATTTTACGATGGCGAGATGCCCTTCGACTAGATCTACCCCCCTATCTGAGGGTGAGTCATCGTGAGCATAGAATGATGCGGTGATCGAGAGCCTGCGACAGAGTAGCGATTCCTTGAGCAGGCAGATGGTGTAGGTGGGAGCCCAGATCCAGTCTTTAGTGGCAGTTGTGGCAGGACAGACTCAGGGAGTGCAAGGCCCGGTAGGGGGGTTAGCTGTTCCTCCTCCTCCTGCACCCCTGAGACCTCCAGTGGTGGTGCCAACGGAGATGGCATTTATCTCATAGTTTCAGAGAATTAACCCTCCTACTAACAATGGGAAGGCAGATTTCATGGTCATAGACGATCGGCTGATCTCCATGGAGGAGATGTTCTCGTACTCCGGTATTTCAGATGATCAGAGAGTGATGATAGCCTCCTATCATCTCAAGGGTTTGGCGAAGAGTTGGTGGCTTAGAGAAAAGGAGAGCTTGGTAGCTGGTTGCTCTTGGGAAGTGTTCAAGGAAATGTTGCTGAGGAAGTTCTTGCCTTCGGTCGAGCGTGACCGTCTTATGAACGACTTTCTCCACCTGATGTAAAGGCAACTCATGGTCGGTGAGTATGAGGTAGAGTTCAGCAAGTTGAGCCAGTTTGCTCCTGGGTTGGTAAGTGTTGAGGCTGATCAAGTCAAGTGATTCCTTGGTGGCTTGAGGAGCGAGGTGTAGCAGTTGGCTAGTGCTTATGTATCAGAGACTTATGCAGGGGTAGTGGAGGCTGCTCTGAATGTGTAGGCTATCGAAACCACAAAGAGCAGAGGCCAGCAAATGAGGAAGGACAAGCGGAAGTCTGTTGAGGAGAAGAAACCCAGGGTACCCGGTGCTGCTTCGGGAAAGAAGAGCAAGGTGGTGTATAGCTTCTGTGGTCGGTCAAGCCACCCTGTTGAGAGGTGTTTCAAAATAGGCAGTAGCTTAGAAGAAGGAGCAAGTTCATGTTATTCAGGGTGCTCCTAGAAGCAAGTTCATGTTATTAGTGCGGACAGAAGGGTCACATCAAGTCTTGGTGTCCTCAGGTCCAGCATGCTCTTCATGCAGTTCCACTTCAGGCACTACCTCCGCCTCAGCGTGTGGATAAGGGTAAAGGAAAGCTGAACGTGATATTTTCCGAGGAGGCTCAAGCTTCGACTCAAGTCATCTCAAATTAGTTGGTCTTCCAACCTGAAGGTTTTATTTGTTAGAATGGTTACAGTTTTGTTTTGGTAGTTCCTTAGTTGTATATACTCCTATAGGGAAATTTAAGGTGAAGAACCGCTGGACGCGTGTTCTGTTCGACTTCAGCGCTACCCACTCATTTGTGGCTAGAGCCTTTGTGGAGCGACATCGGTTAACTCTAGATCGAGTTCGTGATACCTTCCGCGTCAAGTTCCCTTCTAGTGAATCTATGTTATCAGATTTGGGCATTCTAGATTGCCCTGTTTTGTTGGGGGACTTTCTTATGAAGGCAGACTTGAAGATGATTGATCTGGAGGACTTCGATGTTATTCTGGGCATGGACTGGCGGTCTAAGTATGATGCGGTCATTCAGTGCAATGGGAAGCGTTTGGACTTCATCAAGGGCAATGGTCAGCTGGGAAGCATGTATGCTGATCCATGCCAAGATTCTCCTGTCTTTTCTAAGGTATGTGCTCAGAAGTTTTTTCTTTCTGATTGTTTTGCTTGTTTAGTCTCGGTGGTGGGGACCGCTGTTAGTGTACCGCGCTTAGAAGAGATTCCCGTTGTTCGTAGTTTCGCTGATGTTTTCCTGATGACCTTCCTAGTCTTCCTCCCGATCGGGATGTCGAATTTGTGATTAATTTGGAACCGGGTACGCGTCCTATTGCTAAGGCGCCGTACCGGATGGCCCCTCGAGAGCTAGAGGAGTTGCGAGTCCAGTTAGATGAGTTATTGGCAAAAGGGTTTATCAGGCAGAGTTCATCGCCTTGGGGTGCTCCTATTTTGTTTGTAAAGAAGAAAGATGGGTCGATGCGGCTTTGCATCGACTACAGGGAGTTGAACAAAGTAACTATTAAAAAATAGGTACCCTCTGCCGAGGATCGATGTCTTATTTTATCAATTGCGTGGTAGCACGGTGTTCTCTAAGATCGATCTTCGTTCTGGCTATCATCAGTTCAGGATCCGTGAGGCAGATATTCCACAGACTACGTTTAGATCGAGGCATGGTCATTTTGAGTTCTTGGTGATGTCGTTTGGAATGACCAACGCACCATCAGCTTTCATGGATATGATGAACCGGGTGTTCAAGGATTTCCTAGACAAGTTCGTTGTGGTTTTCATAGATGACGTGTTGGTCTATTCCCGCAGCACTGAGGAGCATGAACAGCATCTGCACTTGGTTTTATCGGAGTTGAGGAATCACAAGTTATTCGCCAAGTTGAGCAAGTGCGAATTTTGGTTGCCTCGGTCTTGTTTCTGGGCCACGTGGTGAATAAGGAGGGATCTCGGTCGACCTAGAAAAGATCGCAGCAGTTATGGATTGGAGCAGGCCGGGCACGCCCAAGGAGATCAGAAGCTTCTTAGGGTTGGCAGGCTACTACAGGAGGTTCGTGGAGGGTTTCTCTACCCTGGCTGCACCTTTGACCAGGTTGACTCAGAAGAACGCGTCCTTTGTTTGGAGCGAGAAGTGCGAAGAAGACTTCCTAGAGCTAAAGAACAGATTGTGCTCTGCTCCCGTCCTGACCCTACCTGCTGAGGGTGTGGAGTATGATGTTTACGTGGATGCTTTGCATGTTGGTCTAGGTTGCATGTTGATGCAAGTTGGAAAAGTGATTGCGTATGGGTCAAGGCAATTAAAGACTCATGAGAGAAATTACCCTACGCATGACCTTGAGTTTACAGCGGTAATTTATGCGTTGAAGCTGTGGAGGCATCTACTTTATGGGGCTCAGTGCAAGATCTTCACTGATCACAAGAGCCTGAAGTACGTGTTCACGCAAAAGGAGTTGAATTTGCGCCAGCAGGGGTGGCTAGAGTATGTGGTAGATTATGACGTAGAGATCCAGTATCATCCAGGCAAAGCCAATGTGGTGGCCGACGCCCTAAGCCGGAAGACAGGGAAGATCTTTAATCTCTTCGCCGATCGTTTAGTTGAAGAGTTCCTCCTTATGGATATCTCAGTGGGATGCTGTGTCATGCAGAGTAGTTTGGCAGTGGAAGAGCCGTCTTGGATTTCCCTTACTAGGTTGCACCAAAAGGATGATCCGGACCTTCTGCACTTATACCTCAGGACTGAGAGGGGGGAGTTGCAAGATTTTTCTATCGATGATGCGGGTGCTTTGAAGTACCGCGACAGATTTTGCATCCCCGCTGTCAGAGACATCAGGTGTATGATATGCAGAGAGGCTCATGGATCAAGTGTTGCCTACCATCCGGGATCTACAAAAATGTATCGTGATTTGAAGCAGATTGCCTGGTGGTATGGGATGAAGAGTGATATAGCCCGATTTGTTGCTGAGTGCCACACTTGCAAGCGTGTGAAGGTCGATCACGGAAGGCCTGGTGGCAAGTTGACTCCATTAGATATCCCGACTTGGAAGTGGGAAAGTATTTCTTTGGACTTCATCACGGGCTTACCGAAATCTCCAAGGGGATTTGATTCTGTTTGGGTCATAGTGGATAGACTGACGAAGTGTGCTCACTTCGTGCCGTATAAGATTGACTATCTGATGAAGAAGATAGCAATGTTGTACTTGAATGAGGTCATCAGATTGCACGGTGTGCCTGTTATCATCATTTCTGATCGAGACTCCCGGTTTACTTCTCATTTTTTGCAGAGTCTGCAGGAGGGTTTGGGTACAGATCTGAGGTATTCTACTGCTTACCACCCACAGACCAATGGGCAGACAAAGCGGGTGAACCAAATAGTTGAGGATATGATCAGATGCTACATTCTAGACCATGGTGGAGCGTGGGATTAGCGATTGCGACTTATGGAGTTTGCATAAAATAACAGTTATCAAGAAAGTTTGCAAATGGCTCCGTTTGAAGCTTTGTATGGGAGGCGCTGCAAAACCCCCCTGTTTTGGGCTTAGGCAGGTGAGAGACCCTTGTTGGGTCCGGATGCGCTCGAGGAGATGGAATTCGCGGTGAAGCTTGTTTGAGAAAAGCTTCGTATAGCTCAGGAGAGATATAAAAATAACGCCAATCGGCGTAGGTCGGACTTGGAGTTTTTTGTAGGGGACCTTGTGTTTCTTAAGGTTTCCCCGATGGTTGGTGTTAAGAGGTTCGGTAAGAACCAGAAATTGGACCCGAGGTATGTGGGCCCATTTAAGAATGTTGAACAGATTGGCGTGTCAGCTTATAGGTTGGAATTGCCAGCAAACTTCCCAAGTGTTCATAATGTATTTCACGTAAGCCAATTGCGGAAGTGTGTGCGTTGTAGTGGGCAAGTCTTGGATGTTGTGCCCCAGTTGGAGCCTAACCTCTCTTTTATTGAAGTGTCGGTACGCATTTTGGATACTCAAGATCGGGTGCTGCGAAGGAAGTCCATCCCGATGGTCAAAGATCTATGGAAGAATCAGGGTTTGGAAAGCGCGACTTGGGAGTTAGAGTCGGCTATGAGAGAGGCTCACCCTCAACTATTTCCCTGATTAGATTGGTTTATTTTCTTCTTGTAATGTTTGGCTTGTTACCCTTCCTTCTATAGTTGAGGCGTTGTGCGTAAAGTTTCGGGACGAAACTTTCTTTTAGGGGGAGTGACTGTAATGCCCTCGATTTTTCTGCGATTATTTAATTCTTGCTTGGCGTTACGTCGACGCATTTTCTAGGCTTGTGCCATCTGTGGAGTGTGGTCTTAACTCCTTAGAACTGAGTGGCCCATTTTGTAGCCTATTGATAAGATCTCCCTAGCAAGCCGAGTCGTTTTGGATGACCCGGTGTGGCCTCTCAGGGAATGCTTGTGTTTTGGCTTTGGGTGGGTATAACTTGAGTTCTGTTCATCGAAAGTTAATTTTGACTTCGTCGTTGTGTTCGTAGCGGGGATATTTAGCTACGGTGCGAATTTCGTCGAATTCCGAGGATGTTCGGTTTTCGCGTCGTTTTGTATTTTATGAAAAATAAAACTATTTAATAAATATTATATTAAATATTATTTTGAAAGGGTGCGGGTACTTGGCGATTTTGCCTTGTCTTTTAGTTCATTATTAATTAATTAGCTAATTAAGATTAGTAAGGGTGCTATGTATAGAATAGTTTAGACTTAAGATAAAAGAAACCGCTCCTGTTCACCTTCTTCCCCCGCCCGCAGCACCTGTTCGCGGAAAACAGAGAAACCGCCGGAACTGCTCCCCTTCAGACGCCAATTCCGGGAGCATTTGTGGACGGAATTCGATTCTGAAAGCGGATTTGGATTGCTCTCGCCTAGACCTTCATTCCTATGGTAAGATTTCCAAGTTTCGTGGCCTTGCTTGTGGTTTCGAATTTCGGGTTTATTGACTTGTAATCCGCCATCAATGTCCTGATTTTTGGCCTTGTGCTTCGTTGCCGGATTCGAGTGTGAGAGTAAGGGAGGCCGACCAAGCTTCGCTGGAAATCGAGGCAAGTGGTGCTCTTGCCCTTGCCATGTAGCTTTTCTTGTTTATTTTGTTCCTTGTTGTTAGTTAATCTTCCAGATTTTCTCTTGCTAAAAATGCCCAGTTTTTCCCGAAAAATCATAACCAAGCTTGTTGAATACTTCATGTTAGTTTCTTTTCTCAAACAGCCTTGTCTTCCAATTTTTATTCCTGCTGTTGATTTACCTTATTCTCGGGTTGGGAGTAGAGTAAGGTGTGTTGGAGTTAACTTTTTTTGTGCAGTAGTTGTAGCCGGGTAGAGGAGAAAAAGCTTTAGTTTTATTTTATACAAAAATTGCCTTGCTTAGACCCGGGTTGGGGTGTATGTGTGCTTGCCTGTGTAGTGGCTGTAGTAGAAGCCTTCCCTGCTCTTAGAACTAGGGTTTGTTGTTAAACTTGTAGGATTACGTAGTTTCAGCGGCTGCTAAGTCTACTACCAGGTTGCCGATGAATATATAAGCCGAGTTTTGCTTTATTTGGCTCGGGATGAGTAGATTCGGCCTGAGAGTAGAGGTAGCAGCAGCAGGAAATTTTTATCCTCTCCTAAGTCTTGTCTAATAAATAGATTCTGGTCTATGGTAGTGGTCTGATGTGATAGGATGAGTGTGAGAGTTAATCTTCAAGTTATTGTATTTTAGCGATGGAGGATTCAGGGCTTGGCGTTGAGTGTGGTCCACACACTCAATGCCGGGTTTGCTTAGACTTGGCGTTGAGTGTGGTGCACACACTCAATGCCGGGTCTGCTGGGACTTGGTGTTGAGTGTGGTGCACACACTCAATGTCATTGCCCCTTTATCTGTTCTTTTGCGGCTAAGTAGTGTGGCGTTTAGTGAGAAAATTCTTCTAAGTCATAATCGACGGGAATCACTTAGTGATTCTCGCTGACTTCGACGAGAATCGTTAGTGATTCCCGCCGATTCAGCGAGAATCAATCTGCATTCCCGCCGACCTCTTCCGGATGGCGTTGAGTGAGTGGGCCTCACTCAACGCCATGGAGGTTTATGCGCTGAGTGAGGCGGGCTCACTCAACGCCGCAGCCCTTTCCTGCGGGTAAGTACTTTGGCGTTGAGTGAGTCGACCTCACTCAACGCCAAAGCTGTTCTATCGTTGAGAATGGTGGGCACACTCAACGCCGTAGTTTGTTTTCATGGCTAAGTACTTTCGCATTGAGTGAGTCGACCTCACTCAACGCCAAAGCTCTTTTGGCGTTGAGAGAGGTGGACTCACTCAACGCCATAGTTGGGTTTTGCGGTTAAGTGCTATGGCGTTGAGAGAGTGGACCTCACTCAACGTCATAGCTGTTTTGGCATTGAGTGAGGTTAGCTCACTCAACGCCACAGCCAGTGTTGCAGAAGGCGTTGAGTGAGTGAACCTCACTCAACGCCATTGCTATTTTGGCGTTGAGTGAGGCTAGCTCACTCAACGCCACTGTATGTTTAGGCGTTGAGTGAGTGGGGCTCACTCAACGCCATGCCATGTTGAGTCATCTCAATGCTTTTCCCTTACCTTGATTTTCTCCCCCGAGAGAATTGCTTGATTTTGAGGTTCCTTGTCGGCTATTTTCTTTTTTTCCAAAAAGGCTGAATCGTGGGTCGTGGTTAGTAGTGGTGGTTTGAAGCTCTTATTGGGGAAGGTGTTGTGTAATTTAGCCAAGGCCACCTTTTTTCTTTTATCTTGCTCCAGGTACAGGCTAGGCAAGGGGGTAGGAGGTCCCTAGTGCTTTCACATGTAGACCCCTGAGCTTTGTTTCTTGGAAATGGTGATTGGGGGGCCGAGTTTGCCTCCAACCCGGATCCGCGTTGTTTTTGCTACTACCATCTCTCACAGCTTAGGGTGTTAGACATTTATTCCTTTGTAAATTTGCAATGTTTGGGCTCATGGTAGCCTGGTAAACTCTGCAGGATTTATTTTTGGGCAGGGTTGTTGTTATTTCCTCGCACTTAGTGCTTTTCTTTTATCTTGCCTTGGACAGTGGTGCTTGTTTTCGGTTTGCTTACTCTCCTTGCTTACCTTATAACCTAACATTTCTGTACAGCTTACTTGTTTAGCTTGCTGAGGTATTCTTTTCTTCTTTGAATGCCTCAGGTTCTGGTTATTAGCCGATTAGGCGGCTAGTTGTGCTGTGTTATTGCTGGTGGTCTCTCGTTCTGTGGAGATTAGTTCCTTGGTCTTGTGAGGTAGTTTTACTATTTTTCTTACAGACATACATATTTGTTAGTGGTTTTGTGTCAGTTTGTTGGCGCCCACTGGTATTTTTACCTTTATACTAGATGTGTTACTTTTTGCTGCTACCTTTCTAGAGTTAGTCTACTTGCTCTTGGGATGATTTATGCTAGGTTGCTGTTACTTTTAAACCTAAAAACACTATTATAAGTATACCTCATGATCAGCATGTTTTATAAAACTCATCACTATTTTCCTAATAACGTAAAAAGATCATTTTCCTATATATATATAGTATAAATCAAAAGTAGGGTCCTGCATAGTATAAGTTGTCCTCTGGGGACACTTATGCACTCTTTTAGGATGTCGAACCTGAATAAAGTATTTTCCGCAACGTATAAGTATAGTTTTTAAATTGTGGACTAGGTGATCCACCGAGCCGAGGGATACGGCCTTTAAAAAAATATAACTGATTTTCTAATCATATAACTTATGAATTTTCATAAAGTATAGTTGTTAGTGGTTTGCCTGAGCGTCGGCAGTTATCCCCTCCTCGACATGGCATCATGACACGTGTTTTATCCTACTCTGATAATCCGTTTTCTTCAGAGAAAATGCGGGTTATGACCAACACCTTAACAACTTTGGATCTCTCAATCATCCAACCACTATTTGAACTCCTTAAACCCCTCCTCCAAACCATCATAGCAGAGGAAATTTTACCTCTTGCTGCCTCCATCTCATCTCTTTTTTCTCAAATCTCTGCCCTCACCTCTACCCTCTCTTCATCTGGGGGCCTGGCTTTAGTATCTACTGAAACCAGGCAAGGGGAGATATTTGATGATGAAGCAGAACCAGCAATTGTATCAGAAGCAGCAGAACCAGCAGCAGCAGGAATAGACATTGACATGGAAACAGACTTCTTGAATTTTCTTGAACATGATATGGAAACAAATGATGCAGAGATACCTGACTCAGTAGCAGATGTATATAATCAATGTATAGATATTGTAGTATCCAATGCTCAAGAGACCATCTTGCAAGAAGTTTTGCCTGGAAGGGTCTACTTTATCAAATCTTAAGTGAATCAAGCTACTTTGCTGAAAATCTTTGGATCTTACATTCATTTCTGCCTCTCCTTCCCCACTCCATCATCAAGAGAAATTGTATGCTACACTTCCCCTATAAGCTCAGAAGTATTAGATATTGTAAAGAAAAGTTTGATAGTTCCTCCAGAAGTATTGTATGAACAGAGATCTAGCTCTCCTGGGCCATCCTATATCATGGATGATAGCCCCCTCCTTAATCTGGATGATCTAATAAATCAGGGCATTTCTATGGAAGCTGAAGCAACTCATACTGAAGTTGTTCCCACTCTAATAAGTAAAGAAATCCCCAAGGATATACTAAAATAGATAGATGATGTGTATGAAAACCCTCAGTCTTTTTCTGATGATGTTGATGAGGATGATGACTCTGATGAAGATCCTAAGAGGAAGAAAATCTCAAAGAAAAGAAATGCTCCTCCTCCTGCTCCAAAAATAAATCCAACAAATGACACTCCCTATTACATTCTGCACAGTGTAACTCCTTATAAGGGTATGGCAGCTTGGATGTGGCTATCCAAAAATGAGAAAAAGAACAGAAAGAAAAGCAGAAGGTATTCTCCTCCACCACAGAAGTTCAAAAGGGATCAACCTCCTCCTCCTCCTCTAGCTGCAGGTGCCTCAGGAACCATATCTCAAAGCTCAGATGATTCTTCCAAGACTACTCTTACAAAAACCTATCAGAGGCAAGGAAGACCATCTCAATCTTCTAGAGGTAGTCAGCACCAACATAGACATCAGTCATCTTCTAGAAGTTCATTCAAAGCTCAGCAGTCTGCTCCCAAGCTAACATTCTCTCCTCCTCCATCTCCTGGCAAAGCTAACAGCCCTGAAGGATTTCCAATTCAAGCCTATGATCCTGAAACTAGTCCAACCACCATAATGGCTAGATTCAAAGAATCTATGGCTCTATCTCAGATCAGGCAAGCTAGAGAAAAAGGTCAAGATTCCTCTCAGTTCTCAACTATATCAAGCTACAGGAAGAAAGAGTTTGAAAGATATCAGGTGGGAAAATTGTTCAATGCTGATGAATACATGAATCTACATCCTGAAGCTGCGGTTCCAAGAACCCCTCTCAAAAGACTCTTGGGGATGCTGACACGACCATGACTCTGAGACAAGCTCAAGATCCAAATAGGATAATCAAATTTGCTAAGTCTTCTAATTCTCACAAGAATATTTAGATTGTTTATTTTTTTTGTTTCTATGTTTATTGTGAACAATTTGAGTGCATAGCTTTATAAAGGTACTGATAGCTTATTTATTCTATCAGTTATCCCAATTTTATGCTATGTTTACTTCATTTTGTATTGTGGTCCTTATATGTTTTTGTTTGAAGTAACCTCACCCAAATAGGGGGAGATTGTTGGAACCCCCAGGTGATTTGGGCTAGGTTCTCTTCTTAGGTTGTGACCCATGTTGTATAGAAGGATGTGTTGTTAGAGTCTAGGCCATGTCCTTAAAGTCAACAGTAGAAAGGACCAGCCTCCAACACTGCCAGAGACTCAAGACTTAAAAAATTCCAGACTTAATAAAAAGGAGATCTGCGTTCGTCAAACTCCGGTCGACGATCATCGTGCTCAGCTAGACTAACCAACAGAAAATTCTCTAAGCTGAGCTCGACAAACTTAGATCTCAGCTCGACGATCTCTGAATAAAGTGATAACTCCTCTGTAAAACTTCAGTCGATGAACTAAGAACATCAGGTCGACGAACTCTGCCCTCAGTTTGACTAACACTTTAGCTCTCAGAGCTAAAGATCTCTTAGCTCCAAAATTGACTCAGCGCCACAGTTCATTCAAAGCCAAAGTTTACTCAAAGCCAAAGTTTACTCAAAGCCAAAGTTTACTCAGATCCAAAGTTCACTCAACGCTCAACACTCTTAAATGACTCAACTCTAGAATGGTGATCTAACACTCAAAGCCAGAGGACATCTTACTAACCACTAGATCAATACTTCAACACTCAACATCAAAAAATATTCTAAGTCCAGACTACAGACTCAGCTCGACGATCTTAGATCTCAGCTCAACGAACAGCCATTCTCAGGTCGACAAACTTAGTTCACAGAATCAGTTAGTTTATGCGGTGCAGTTGTTCACAGAGCTCAGGTTGACGAAAGCTGATCAGAGGTCGACGAATGCAAAGGTCGACGAAAGCTGATCAGAGGTCGACGAAATCACAGGTCGACTAAAACTGTTCTCAGGTCGACGAAAACTGTAAGGCATATTGTCATTTATTCTTTCCTTTTATGTCTCCTTATTTTATACTATTATAGGCCGTTAATTCCTTGGATAATTAATTCTCTTATATCCTTTGAATCGAACCGTTACTGGCAACATTGATTACAAATATCCTTCATGAAATTAACTACTTATATCTCGAGACAGACATAGAATAGAATATATGACAGCATACATGCCGTTTTCATTTCTGAGATTATGGCTAAGCATTTATTGCAGATTTTTAATTCGACCAAGTTGCAGTTATCATTCGAGCATCTCTTAACAAAGATCAAAGAGCTAAGAAAAATAGAGAAGAAAAGAGATACATAGAAACTTGTGTGCTATCAACAAGCAAGTCACAGGAAAAAGCATACAGACAAGAAAAGTGTAGTGAAAACAGCTCTAATAAAAACTACTGCTCTCAAGAGAAGAAGAAGGAACAACCATCACCATCAAGAGTCCTTCTTCCCTTCTCTCTTTGTTTTCAGGGATCTCAAGTAACAAGTTATTCAAATCAGTCAAGGATCTTTGAAGAGCTAAAAGGCCTACTCACCCTTTTGCAAAGATTCCACTCCTGAACCAGTCAAGATCTCAGGGGGAGCTTTGACAACAACACAAATCCACTTAGTCTTCTCATTTTGATTTTAGAAAAGAAGACTTCCATCAACCTCTCTTCCCACCTCTGTACAGGGTTTTAATTCCCTTCAAAATTATTCCTGGTTGCAAGTCTCCTAACCAAAATACTTGAGGTTTGGTTTTTGAGCACCTGATCAAAAGCTCATTGGTGGCAGTCACCTGATCAAAACCTGTAGTGGATTCCTACCTAGGGTGGTAGAAGAGTGGATGTACCCAATGTAACACCCCAATTTGTCGTAGGAGCGACGGGGATCGTTTTTGGCCAAGTCAGATTTTTTGGTGCAGGTGACACGGGCCCCGACACGGGCGTGTCGGAGGCCGTGTCAGGCGTGTCGAGCTCGAATCATCGAACAGGCCGTGAAGTCGACCAGTGTAGGTCGGCGATGGTCGTGTGGAGGGACACGGCCTAGGACACGGGCGTGTCCCAGGCCGTGTCACTCAAGGGAATCGTCGAAGTGGTACACGGGCACAGACCCGGGCGTGTCAGATGTGACACGGGCGTGTCCCATGCCGTGTCACCAAGCCGTGTACCACTCTGACTGCAAAGTGTCGATTTATTGCACACGGGGGGCGTGACACGGGTCCCGACATGGGCGTGTCGCAGGCGACACGGGCGTGTCGGAGACCGTGTCACATGCCGTGTGCTGGTTTTCGATCTGGGTCGAGACGGCGAATGAGCTACACGGCCAGGCACACGGCCGTGTGCCAACCCGTGTTCAGCCCAGATTTTCTAATTTGAGGCTAAATCGTGGTCGTTCATTTCCTTGGCTTTGGATCCGACGGTGGGGGGCTGCTCCTGGATGGTTTTACCCGGGAATAGGGTTTAGAAACCCTCATTTTCTCTTGAGTGGTTCTCTTTCTAAAGCTAGAGAGAGGAGAGAGCAAGGAGGAGGAAGAAGGGCTAGATCCGGCCGCCGGAGGAGCTTCGGAGTTCCGAATCGCGATCCGAGTCCAGATCTGCGGAGCCGACGCCGTTGCGGTGCTTTCCAACCGTATAGTTTTCGATGGCGCCGCGGAAGAATGCAAGGGTAACGATTTCTCATCCTTGGGCATGTGAAGCCCTCTTTTCCTTTGCATAGGAAGCCCGCTCTCGCAAGTGAGCGAAGAGTTGGAGCGTTCCTTGGGGTAGATATGTGAAGTCCCCCTTGTGTAGAGTCCGTAAACGAAAACGGACGTAGGCATTGTGTGTGAAGCCTATCCGGACAAGTAGAGCTGGATCGGTGTTGTTGCATTGCATATGAACTGGGGAAGACTCCGGGTGTTTGGGTGTTTTTCGGGTTTTCTACGTGGTAGATTGCATCAGGGAGCCTTGGAGATTAACTCCAAGGTGCACCCGGAAAACTGGGCAAAAGCGGGTTTTGCCAACACGGTGGCCGGGGAGCCAACGTGAACATAATCGGGTTATGTGATTGTTGTGGCGGAAACGGGACTCGGTGAGTCTTGACCTGCGCATATGGCTTAAATTGTCGTTGCGATATGAGCACGGGTTAGGCGAAACCGTACCCGGTCTATGTCGTTCGGTAGGACCGTTGGCATGGATGAGGGTCTTCGGCGGTCTATGGCTTAAATTGCCGTGACCAAGGCCAGGAAGGCAAAATGCTCATATGGATGACCGTCCAAGAGGCGGTGGTGGATTGGGAACGTCTATGGATTGAATTGACGTGACGTTGGCCGGTTCGCCGAGAATGTGCCCTGAGTGCACGGGGTGTGTGGCCGTGCGAGCCTACGCCTGTGTTGATATGTGTTCACATTAATACCTATTGCCTATACTAATGAAGTGCAGGGAAAGAGCATCGCCGCCCCGATTTTGGGGGCGGGATCGTTATAATTTGGTCAGCATTGCTGACCGTTGCTATTGTTTGCCACCGGGCGGTGGTTTGTGGCTTGCAGGTGCTGCGGAGCAGAGCGGGAAATAGCGGGCTAAAGCCCTTGTTGTTGTGCCGGCCCTCAAAGGCCTAATTGCTTATGTATCTTTCCCATTTTCATGTATGGCCGGCCTGCGTGCCGAAGTTTGGAAAACACTATTTTGTTAAGTGAACAATGTAAGGCCTTAAGGCCAGTTCTCTTTTGTGTTTGATTACATTCCTGAGTTGGTAGTGGACATTCATGCTTTGTAGCAGGGTTCTTATTTCTTTTGCAACTTAATAATTTGCTTCCGCTAGGTGTTGTGTAGGTCGACATGATTGGTTGAATGGTTTCAACGCGTAACCAACCGGTCTGTCTGTAGTATATGGCGTCGGGCCCCGGCCGGACCTACTGCTATATGCTATGTGACGGATATGGGTGTTACAAATTGGTATCAGACTTCTGGTTTCGGTCAAGCTTAAATGAATTCGTGGACGAATTCACTTTAAGGGGTGGTGAGCACATGTGTGCGTCATCGTTATAACATGAAAAGAACCCATTAATGTCCACTTAGGAATGAAAATATACATGTTTGAGGAACCTGCGTGTTCCTATAATTGCTATTTGCAGTAATTTTTGGGTCGCTTATCGGTGTTTTGCACGATTATAGGTGACCAGAAGTGGTGCTGGGCCGTCTGAACAGCCAGGTTCTGAGGCGAGCAGTGCGCCAAGCAATGCGCCTGCAACACCTCCGTCTGCCGAGACCATTAGGTTGGTGGCAGAAGAGGTCATGGCAATGATCAATGCGCAGCCTGCAAGGCAGGTGCAGCAGCCTGCTCCTGCTATGGAGCAAGTACCACTTCAGACGGCAGAGCAAAGGAGGGTTGAGCAAGTAGTGTTGGAGCCAGAGTTGCCTCGGAGAGCAACGGAAAGACAACTGAAGCACGTGATGGGCTTTCACCCACCGGTATTCACGGGGGCAGAAACCCCGACCCAAGCAGAGGATTGGCTCTCAAGGGTCAAACGGGTGATGACTGCGACGGAAACGGAAGAGTGACAGAAGACCACTATAGCGACGTTCCTTTTGGATGGGGACGCAAGGTTATGGTGGGAAGGCCTAGAGCTACATCAGTTACGGGGAAGGCCGTTGGCCGAAGTTTTGATGGAGGAGTTTGCGAGACTGTTCATGGCTCGATACCTCCCCTCGGCGCAGAGGATTGCGCTAGAAAGCGAATTTTAAAAGTTGGTGCAAGGGGATTGTACCGTTGATGAGTACCTCCACGAGTTTACTCGGTTGGGGAGATATGCCGGCGCTACCTTCGCAGACGAGGAGCGCAAGACGAGTCGCTTCTATGAAGGGCTAAGAGATGATTTAAGGTTGCTACTGTCGGGGCCCAAGGCACAGGGTTTCATGACCCTGGTCAATTCGGCCCGGTCCTTGGAGAAGGACATGAAGAATGTCCAAGCAAAGAAGGAATCCGGTAGCAAGAAAGCGGAGTTCAAGGCACCGACTACGTCGAAGTCGGGCTACCGCAGATTCTATAAGAAAGCTAAGACGTCGGGTCCAGCTGCTTCAGGTGCCTCGGGGACAACTACCAATCGAACCCTGGGCGCTTGTTTCACGTGTGGGAAGCCGGGGCACTTTGCCCGTGATTGCTGGAGCGGATGCTCAAAGTCTGAAAGGAAACAAGGAGCTACCTACGAGGAGAAGGGCAAAGCGGTGGAGTCGACCGTGTCCCACTACGCTCCGACTCAGCCTAGAGTCTATAACTTGGGCCAGCAGGAGGCCATCAAGCAAGCGGATGTGGTGACAGGTATGAGTTAATTTATAGCAAGTTAGCTTTAATACCGTTATCTATTGCTTGTTAGCCTAATATTGTTTGTATAGGCTTTGTTGTGATTAGTGATAGTCCGGCACGGGCACTGTTCGATACGGGAACTTCACACTCCTTCTTGTCCGAAAGCTTTATATCGCGCATCGGAGTCCCTTCTTCGATGGCGAAGGACAAGTTGGATGTGCTGCTACTGAATGGGTGCTCGATGCGTGCGGACAGGGTGTGCGCCGTAAAGGTTCACATTGGGAGCCAAGAGTTCGACTTGCTAGCGTCATTGCTGCCGCTAGTAGAGTTCGACGTGATCTTTGGAATGGATTGGCTGTTAGAGCAGAAAGCTTGGATTGACTGTGACCGGAAAGAGGTCAAGCTGGGTGTAGGGTGGGAGACTACATTCGAGGGGTTAAAGGGATCGAGCAGGACACTGATGTCTGCTCTTCAGGTGGTGAAGGCAGTTCGTGCTGGTGCAGAGCTGTTCTTTGCATTAGTGGGGGCTGTGGAGCCAAAGTCCCCGTTGGATAGCATCCCCGTGGTTTGCGAATACCCCGATGTGTTCCAGGATAGTCTTCCCGGAGCCCCACCGCAGCGGGAGATTGATTTCACCATCGAGCTCGTACCGGGGGCCAAACCGGTGTCACGTGCTCCGTATAGGTTATCGCCTAAGGAGATGGCAGAGTTGAAAGTTCAGCTAGAGGAGCTGATGGAGCAAGGATATGTGCGTCCAAGCTCGTCGCCTTGGAGCGCACCGGTCCTCTTCGTTAAGAATATGGACGGGGGTACGCGGCTGTGTATCGACTACAGAGAGTTGAACAAGCTGACAGAGAAGAAAAAGTACCCGATCCCGAGGATTGATGATCTCTTTGATCAGTTAGTCGGATCGTTGGTATACTCCAAGTTGGACTTGAAGTCGGGGTACTATCAGCTGAGGATCAGGGAGTGTGATATCCCGAAGACGGCGTTCAGTACGAGGTATGGGCATTTCGAGTTCACGGTCATGCCGTTTGGACTGATGAATGCGCCATCGGTGTTTATGGATCCGATGAACAGGACGTTCAGAGATTTCCTGGATCGCTTTGTGATCGTCTTTATTGACGATATTTTGGTATACTCGCAGTGCGAAGAAGACCACTTCAAGCATTTGCATTTGGTGTTGGAGACTTTGAGGAGGAATGAGCTTTACGCAAAGTTCTCCAAGTGCGAGTTCTGGCTACCCTCGGTAGCGTTCCTTGGTCATATAGTGAGTGGGGAAGGTATAGCGGTGGATCCGGCGAAGATTGTTGCGATACGGGAGTGGCCTGCGTTATCTTCTGTCGCGGAAGTCCGTAGTTTTCTCGGGCTTGCCGGATATTACAGGCGCTTCGTAGAGAACTTCTCGCGGGTAGCGTTACCTCTCACGAAGTTGACAAGGAAGGATCAGAAATTCTTGTGGACACAAGAGTGTGTGCAAGCTTTTGAGGAGCTGAAGAGGCGGTTGACCACGGCGCCAGTGCTTAGTTCGCCGAGTGGGACCGAGGGCTTTGAGGTGTATAGCGACGCTTCGGGTAGTGGCTTGGGCTGCGTGTTGTTGCAGCATGGAAGTGTGATTGCGTATGGATCGCGTCAGCTAAAAGTGCATGAAAGAAATTATCCGGTGCACGACTTGGAGTTGGCGGCCGTGATTTTTGCACTCAAGTTGTGGAGGCACTACCTATACGGCGTAAGAGTCGATATATACACTGATCACAAGAGCCTAAAATACTTGTTGGATCAAAAGGACCTTAATATGAGGCAGAGGAGGTGGATGGAGTTCCTGGGGGACTACACCTTCAAGATACATTATGTACCCGGGAAGGGCAACGCAGTTGCGGATGCGCTGAGCCGCAGGGCTCCCGCCCGAGCCAACTGGTTGTCGGTGCATGATGAGCGGCTAGTGCGGGAGTTGGAGGAGCTTGAGATCTGTTGCGTTGACAAGCAGACGAGCGCCAAAGCAATGTTAAACTGGACAGAGGTGCAGTATGACCTGGCTGACCGGGTTCGGCAGGCATTGGAGTTAGATGACTCCATGAAGGAGCTTTTGGAGGCCGCTCTGGATGGGTCAAATTCCCAGTTCTCGGTGGATGATGGTTTGTTAAGGAAGGATCATCGGTTTTGCGTCCCGAGTGGGGGTAACCTCCGGGCGGAGTTGATGTATGAGGCTCATCATACCAAGTACTCAATCCACCCAGGGAGCACGAAGATGTATCGTGATCTCAAGAAGCTGTTTTGGTGGTCGGGGCTTAAGAAAGATGTGGCGTTGTACGTGGCTAAATGCCAAACGTGCGCCTTGGTGAAGGCGGAGTGCCAAAAGCAAGGAGGATTTCTGAAGTCCTTGCCTATACCGGAGTGGAAATTCGATGATATATCTATGGACTTTGTGCACGGGTTGCCAAGGTCGCAGAAGGGGAACGACGCCATCTGGGTGATCGTAGATCGACTAACCAAGGTGTCGCATTTCATTCCGCATAGGAAGGATGATCCAGTGGAGAAATTGGCAAAGTTGTATGTCGACAATATTGTTAGGCTGCATGGTGTGCCCCGTAGCATTGTGAGTGATTGTGATGGGCGGTTCACGTCAAATGATTGGAGGTTGGTGCAGCAGATGCTGGGAACAAAGTTAAAGTTCAGCACAGCTTTCCATCCGCAGACGGATGGGCAGATCGAGAGGGTCAATAGAACGATGGAGGACATGCTCCGCATGTGTGTTCTAGACTTCGGGAAGCATTGGGAAGACCACCTTTATTTGGTGGAGTTCACGTACAACAACAGCTACCAAGCGAGTATACAAATGGCGCCCTTCGAGGCCCTGTATGGTAGGAAGTGTCGCACGCCGTTATCGTGGCTTGAAGCGGGTGAGGCAAGGTTGTACAAGAAACAGGAGGTGGAGAGTGCTACCTCATTAGTGCGGATCATTCGGGAGCGCTTGTTGATCGCTCAGGACCGGCAGGCGAAGTATTGCAATGCCAAGCACCGGAACGTGGAGTTCGCGGTAGGCGATTGGGTATACCTGAAAGTGAAGCCGTTCAAGGGGGTTTCGCGGGTGAGACGCTTGAAGAAGCTGAGCCCAAGATACCTTGGAACTTTTGAGGTTCTGGAGCGAGTCGGCGAAGCTGCATACCGTTGGAAGCTATCGGTGGAGTTGAGTGGATTACATGATGTGTTCCACATTTCTGTGTTGCGGAAGGCGGTGCAAGAGCCTTCGCAGGTGATCGTGGTTGACCAAGTGCCGGTGGACGAAGGGTTGACGACAAGGGTCAAGCCCGTTCGTATTGAAGATGTTGAGGTCAAGAGGCTTCGTAACAAGGAGATCCGGATGGTTAAGGTCTGATGGGATAACTGCGGGCGTGAGGAGCTCTCTTGGGAACGGGAGCAGACTATGCTCGAGGAGTACCCGGAATTATTCCGCTCAGGTACTGTTTTACGTTAAGTCCTGTTTTCCTTTATTAATTTCGTGGACGAAGTTCTTTAAGGGGGTAGAATTGTAACACCCCAATTTGTCGTAGGAGCGACGGGGATCGTTTTTGGCCATGTCAGATTTTTTGGTGCAGGTGACACGGGCCCCGACACGAGCGTGTCGGAGGCCGTGTCGGGCATGTCGAGCTCGAATCATCGAACTGGTCGTGTAGTCGACCAGTGTAGGTCGACGATGGTCGTGTGGAGGGACACGGCCTAGGACACGGGCGTGTCCCAGGCCGTGTCACTCAAGGGAATCGTCGAAGTGGTACACGGGCCGTGACACGGGCACAGACCCGGGCGTGTCAGATGTGACACGGGCGTGTCCCATGCCGTATCACCAAGTCGTGTACCACTCTGACTGCAAAGTGTCGATTTATTGCACACGGGGGGCGTGACACGGGTCCCGACACGGGCGTGTCGGAGGCCGTGTCACATGCCGTGTGCTGGTTTTCGATCTGGGTCGAGACGGCGAATGAGCTACACGGCCAGGCACACGGCCGTGTGCCAACCCGTGTTCGGCCCAGATTTTATAATTTGAGGCTAAATCGTGGCCGTTCATTTCCTTGGCTTTGGATCCGACGGTGGGGGGCTGCTCCTGGATGGTTTTACCCGGGAATAGGGTTTAGAAACCCTCATTTTCTCTTGAGTGGTTCTCTTTCTAAAGCTAGAGAGAGGAGAGAGCAAGGAGGAGGAAGAAGGGCTAGATCCGGCCGCCGGAGGAGCTTCAGAGTTCCGAATCGCAATCCGAGTCCAAATCCGCGGAGGCGACGCCGTTGCGGTGCTTTCCAACCGTATAGTTTTCGATGGCGCCGCGGAAGAATGCAAGGGTAACGATTTCTCATCCTTGGGCATGTGAAGCCCTCTTTTCCTTTGCATAGGAAGCCCGCTCTCGCAAGTGAGCGAAGAGTTGGAGCGTTCCTTGGGGTAGATATGTGAAGTCCCCATTGTGTAGAGTCCGTAAACGAAAACGGACGTAGGCATTGTGTGTGAAGCCTATCCGGACAAGTAGAGCCGGATCGGTGATGTTGCATTGCATATGAACCGGGGAAGACTCCAGGTGTTTGGGTGTTTTTCGGGTTTTCCACGTGGTAGATTGCATCAGGGAGCCTTGGAGATTAACTCCAAGATGCACCCGGAAAACTGGGCAAAAGCGGGTTTTGCCAACACGGTGGCCGGGGAGCCAACGTGAACATAACCGGGTTATGTGATTGTTGTGGCGGAAACGGGACTCGGTGAGTCTTGACCTGCGCATATGGCTTAAATTGTCGTTGCGATATGAGCATGGGTTAGGCGGAACCGTACCCGGTCTATGTCGTTCGGTAGGACCGTTGGCATGGATGAGGGTCTTCGGCGGTCTATGGCTTAAATTACCGTGACCAAGGCCAGGAAGGCAAAATGCTCATATGGATGACCGTCCAAGAGGCGGTGGTGGATTGGGAACGTCTATGGCTTGAATTGACGTGACGTTGGCCGGTTCGCCGAGAATGTGCCCTGAGTGCACGGGGTGTGTGGCCGTGCGAGCCTACGCCTGTGTTGATGTGTGTTCACATTAATAACTATTGTCTATACTAATGAAGTGCAGGGAAAGAGCATCGCCGCCCCGATTTTGGGGGCGGGATCGTTATAATTTGGTCAGCATTGCTGACCGTTGCTATTGTTTGCCACCGGGCGGTGGTTTGTGGCTTGCAGGTGCTGCGGAGCAGAGCGGGAAATAGCGGGCTAAAGCCCTTGTTGCTGTGCCGGCCCTCAAAGGCCTAATTGCTTATGTATCTTTCTCGTTTTCATGTATGGCCGGCCTGCGTGCCGAAGTTTGGAAAACACTATTTTGTTAAGTGAATAATGTAAGGCCTTAAGGCCAGTTCTCTTTTGTGTTTGATTACATTCCTGAGTTGGTAGTGGACATTCATGCTTTGTAGCAGGGTTCTTATTTCTTTTGCAACTTAATAATTTGCTTCCGCTAGGTGTTGTGTAGGTCGACATGATTGGTTAAATGGTTTCAACGCGTAACCAACCGGTCTGTCTGTAGTATATGGCGTCGGGCCCCGGCCGGACCTACTGCTATATGCTATGTGACGGATAGGGGTGTTACACCCAAGTTTGGGGAACCACTATAAAATTCTTGTGTTGTCTTTGTGGCTGTGTTGTTTTTCCTTTGTGCTTGTGCTATGATATATTTTTATTGTGTAGCTTAGTGATCTCTCTTTAGTTTATCTGCTGCACTTGTGCACCTATACACTTATACTATAGTCATATATTTTATAAAAGATCTTTTATTTCAGTAAAACTTAAAATATTTCAATAACTCTATTCACCCCCCCCCCCCGCTCTAGAGTTTTTCAGAGCTTACCCTATCTTTCAAGTGGGTTTTTCAGGAACAAGCTTAATTCTCAAGGTGTGATTGTAAGGAACAAGGCTAGGCTTGTTGTTCAAGTCTATAGGAAGGAGGAAGGGATTGATTATAATCAAACCTTTTCACATATTGCCAGGCTAGAGGAAATAAGGATTTTCCTTGCTTATGCTGCTTTCAAGAAATTCAAGGTCTACCAGATGGATTTAAAAAGTGCATTTATTAATAGAGAATTAAAAGAAGAGGTTTATGTTGAACAACATCCAGGCTTTATCTCTTCATCTCATCCCTCTTATGTTTTTAGATTGCATAAAGCTCTCTATGTTCTAAAGCAAGCTCCAAGAGCTTGGTATTAAACCTTAGCTAGCTTTCTTTTAGAGCAAAAGTTTTCTAGAGGCATGGTAGATAGGACTTTGTTTTTCAAGCATCATAATGATAAAATTCTTTTGGTACAAATATATATAGATGACATAATATTTGGCCCTACAGATCCCGAACTATATAAAAGGTTTTCTAACCTTATGCATTCCAAGTTTGAGATGAGTAGCATGGGTGAGCTTTCCTACTTCCTTGACCTCCAAGTGAAGCAGACTCCTGATGGAATTTTCTTATCTCAATCTAAATATACGAAAGAGCATATTAAAAGGTTTGGGATGGATGATGCCTCAGCTAAGAAAACACCCATGGCTACAAATGTTATGGTTGATTCTTATGAATAAGGAAAACCTGTTGATCAGAAATTGTATAGGGCCAGTGTTGGGTCCCTTTTATATCTCACAACAAGTAGGCCGTATATAATGTTTGCTACATGTCTTTGTGCTAGGTTTCAGGTGAACCCTAAAGAATCTCACCTAATTTTATTAAAAAGGATTTTAAGATATATAAAGAGTTTCCCAGATCTAGGACTCTGGTATCCAACTGAATCAGAATTTGAGTAAACTGGATACTCAGATGCTGATTTTACTGGATGTAGAGTGGACAGGAAAAGCCCTTCAGGCACATGCCAGTTTCTTGGTGCTTGACTTGTCTCCTTGTTTTGTAAAAACAAGACATCTATGTCTACATCAACTGTAGAAGTTGAATATATAGCAGCTGGCAGTTGCTGCTCATAGATGCTATGGATACAAAATCAACTCCTGGATTATGGTTATAACTTAAATAATTCAACTCTAATTTGTGACAGTACCAGTGTTATATCTATAGCACAGAATCCAGTGCATCATTCTAGAACCAAGCATATAGAAGTTAGACATCATTTCATTAGAGAATGTGTGGACAAGAAGAAAATTAATATTACTTTCATTCCCACTGATTTGTAAAGGGTAGACATCTTCACCAAATCCTTGGATGAGAATAAACATCTATCCTTTATGAATCAGCTAAGCATGATGAATGGTGATACTTTAATTTAATTCTCTGTCTATGGTCGAAGAACTTGCCAAAATTCGTTGACCTGAGATCGACGAACTAAGGGAAGCTCTTGAGATATTTTGTCGACCTGAGATCGACGAACTCTCTATGGAAGTCATTTGTCGTCGACCTGAGATCGACGATCTAGCTTCAGAAAAGTTTTCATTGACCTGAGTACGATGAAAATTTTTCCCCTCTTCTGACTGAGATCGATGAATTCTTTTGACTATAAAACATTTTGTCCACCTCAGATCGAAGATTTCTCTTATTTCGCGGGACGGAGTTTGTCGGTTCATATTTTGAAAAACCTTATACCTAGGATTTCTTCGACCTCCATCCCGCGCTTTTTGTTTCCCGACACTTGATCTTTTTGCTTTCGTGTTGCAGGAAACTAATGGCGATTCCAGCAGGAGCTCTTTCCGGCATGAAGTTTGATATGGGTTTCGACAATAATTTTGATTCTTTTCAACAATCAGACAAGATCTTCAAAGATATTCTGCAGTTATTCGAGAAACTCAGTTTGAAGACCCTAATGTCTACCAGAATGAAGATTGTTGGTTCTGAAATAAGTGAGTGGGTTTATACTTCATCTACTCTAGATGCTGACTCGATGGTTGGATCTATATCGGGTAATGCTGTTTCCTTAACCCCAGATACTCTTTCTGAAATCTTTGGCCTAGTTAACGATGAAGAAGATATTAAACTTGAATCTTTTTAATATGAGGAAATGTTGACTTTGATGGGTTATTGTGGTGACAACCCAAATAAATTGCTAAAGATGCATCTATCTGCTAAGTATAAATTTCTTGCAAATGTAGTCGGTAAAGTGTTGTTGGGCAAGCATACAGCCCATGATCACATTACCAGGCAGCAGTTCTTAGTGATGAGTGTTGTGGTTAATAAGAAGGTTGTTAATTGGGCCAAAATTTTGTTCAATCTGATTAGAAAGAAGAACAACAAGAAAGAAGTTTGCTTTGGAAGGATTCTTGGAATCTTCCTTAATGCCAAGGCCGCTGAATCCCTGGTCGCCCCGACCATATTCATCAACGCCTCTAAGAGGCTGACTTGCGCCTTATTTGGCAGGTGGGAGAGGACTATCTCAAAGCCATCCAGGGCTTCCTCCTCTAAAACCTCTGAGAGTACTAGGGTAGTACCAGCCACTCCCCACCCTGCAGAAGAAAGTTCCATTCCCCCTCTTGACCAAACCCTTTCATCATCCCTCCAACAAATTTCCTCAGCTCCAGCATCTCTACCTATACCTCCTACATCCCCCATCCACACTGCTTCTCCAGTTCATCAACCTACACCTCCTCAGTCCCCTATCATTTCATCCTCAAGTAATTCTTTAGATGAACCAATGTTAGATTGTCATCCCTCATCCTCTTCCATCATCAATCCATCTATTTCTACTCAAACCCCTCCAGAATTCTTAGATTCATCTTCTCCCTCCATCTATCTCATCTTAGCATCCATCACACCCCTTCTTAAATAGCCGATAGCAGAGGCTATTTTCCCTCTTGCTATGTCTATCTCTACCCTTGCTGCTCAGCTTTCTACCTTCTCTGTCCCATCCTCTTTGATAAGTAAAGTTTGAATTAAAGAGGATAGATTTGGTGTTATATAATCTTTTATGTATATAAGTCTATCTCTTTTTTACTTACTTATATCCTGTGGATTAAGGAAAGAGTACCTATCGCATAGGAGTATAGTATTTTGTAGAAAATTTCAAGGTCGTATTTTTCCTAGGATCAGTGTTAATTATTCTACTTTTAGAACGGACTATTATCTTATCGAAAGAACGGAGTGGTGTTTATATTAAAAATAAAAGACAGAAAAATATAAATACGTGGTTTTATTAAGATAAGGACTCAGAAAGTTGTCCTTGATTTTAGAATTACTATGAGAGAATATTAATTCACATATTAAAGAACAATTTTATTTCTTAATTACCTAACTTAACGAGAGTCTCCCTTTGCTAGCATCACTGACTCGAAAGTACGACCGAGGAGGCTTGCGTTTAAAATGGGTTAACGTAAAACATAGTGTCTCTTTACCTTGTATATGATCAATTAACAGTAAACCCTAGTTAGAATAACTAGAACTTTGAGTTGAAATAGTTGAAAAAATATCCATCCCAGAGCTCATCTTGACCAAGTGCTAAGGGTTCTTAGCCTCTTATCAGGATGGGGGCGGAATAAAGTGCAGAAAATAATATCTACCTATCTACCTTAATTCAGGACTTAGGCTCCATTTGTTTTGGCGTTTCGTTGCTCCGTTTTGAGCAAACGCCGCCGGAAGGAGGAAAAACAAATGAACCTCCGGCGGCGTTTGCTCCGTTTCCACCCGCCCCCCTTGAGAAACGCCCCCAAAAAGCTCCGTTTGGAGCAGCCACCTCCCCCCTCCGGTTCGAACACTCCGTTTCCACCCGCCGGATCGACCCGCCACCGCCGAACCAAATGAAGCCTTAAGCTTTTGCTTCTCCTTTCATTCGGGATAGGGTAGTAAAATCTAAACTATTGAAAAGCTTTCACACTATCTAAATCCAGGTCATAGGCTTTCGCCTCGCCTTTCATTCGGGATAGTATGAAATAATAAGGTTTTTGAAAATAGTTTTGAATATAGTTTCACGTTATCTTAATCAAGGACATAAGCAGAGCTTTGCCTTTCATTCGGGATAGTATGAGAAAATAAAGTAAACTAAAACAGAAAATAAAATTGTAAAGTACTCAGAATTGAAATTGAAACATTCTATTTTATAAATTAAAAAAGTTATTATAACTTTCTACAAAGCTGAAAAGAAAGCTGAAAAAATTACAACTTACAGAACTTGGAATACTTGAAAACTACTACCAGTTCTTTGTTAGAGAGCTGGGGAGTCCTAACAGTTCTTAAGGAAGCTGTTGGTGTTCGAATAATTTTACAAAGCTCTGCCCCTCTATTTATATAAAAAAAAATTAAAACGACACGCCCCAGGACACGGGCATGTCGGGTGGGCTTGATAAGGTTATGAGTGTATCGGACGGCGTGTCGGGACATGTGTCGAGCTGGTCTGAACTTTAAATAGAACTTCATCAGGTCACGGGCGTGTCTGGTAGTCGATTCATATGGCGGTACGGGGCGTGGCAACAGCACGGTATCTTGCTGTAAATAGGCTAACATTGGTGCGGGCACGGGCGTGTCGGATTGGGTCATGGGCGTGTCGGGGACGTGTCATCAGCTTCTCTGATTTTCCTAAATAACAAAAACAGAAAATAAAAAGGGATTAAACAGGGCTGTCACGCCCTAGGTCACGGGCGTGACATAGGGGCGTGACCTAAGTAAAAAATTACAAAAAATCAGAAAAACTTAGAAAATAAATATAAAACATAAAAAATAAAATATAACAAAAATAATTAGTTTTATATATAAAAACTAAGGTTTTATTTATAAATATTCAAAATTAATACTATACAAAATTGTATATTTTTATACTCATTACTCTTCTGTCACGAGCCTGGCTCTAATAGCCGCTAAAGCCAAGCAGGGGGATTCTCAGTGAAGAGCTTGCTCAAGCAGCAGTAGCAGATACAGTAGCAGTAACAGCAGCAGATACAGAAGCAGATACATAATTTGTAGCAGCAGCAGAAGCTGACATTATTGATACTGAATTTATTGATGCAGATCTTGTTGAGTTTTTGGATACTGAATTTGAGATCAATCCCTTGGAAATTCTTTATAGAGATTGTCTCATTGCTCCAGATTTTTACCTAAATTCAGTTCTAAGATCTTTTGATCTTGTGTACAGAAATTGTCTTCTTTTTGTATCTTTTCATGGGTGTACAGATATTGATTGCTACTCAGCTCCCATCAGTTCAGAGACTTTGCAGCAGATACAGAAAAGCTTTGAAGCTCCTGAGCCTGAACTAATCTTAGTTCCAGAGGCTGAGCTTATCCAAGATATGGATCTGGAAACTGAAGAAGTCCCTGCTGAAAACATTCCATCTCCAGCAGTTCTTCCTCCAATTGTCCCTCCTCCAGCTGAAAAGCTAGTTCCAAAAGAAGTCATTGCTGAGATTGATGCTTTGTATGATAATCCTCAAGGATCTTCTGATGATGATCAATCTGATGACTCAGATTCTGATAACAGTAGAAAGAAAATGTCTAAGAAAAGGAACTCCCCTCCTAAGGCAGTTCCAAAGCCAATCCAAGTAATGACACTCCATACTATATATTGTAAAAGATTACTCCCTACCCTAGTATGCCCAAGTTGATGTGGTTGTCTAAGAATGAGCAAAAGGATAGGAATAAGAGAAGAAGGTACTCTCCTCCTCCTCAAAAGTTCATAAGAGGTCCTCCTCCTCCTTTCTCTTCAGGTTCCTCAGGATATTTATCTCAGAAGCCTGCTTCCATAACAAAAACTTATCAGAGACAACCCAGACGAAGCTATCAACAGTCCTCTTCAAGCAATCGACCTTCAGATTCTTCAAAGAAAGTTCCTACTGAAGAACCAATGCAGGATTCTAGTCCAAAAAGGCCAGAGTCTCCTCCAATTCCTTTTGTTGATCTAGAATAGGAGACTTCTACCAGGATGGCTAGATTCCATGAGCTTATAGGACTTTCTCAGATTAGCAAAGCAAAAGCTGAAGGCATAGATATTTCTAAATTCTTAACCATGTCAACCTACAGAAAAGAAGAATTGTTCAGGTATGCTAAGGCTAATAAATTTTTCAATGTTGATGATTATATGAAGCTGCACCCAGAGGCTGTTGTACCCAGAACTTCTTCTCAAACTATGATTGGAGCATCTGACATATATGTTAAAGAAAGAAGCTACCAACCCTAACAGAGTATTCAAATTCAAACAACCTTCTGAAGATTCAGACAAAGACAAAGCCTAGAAGAAGAAATGAGTTTCCTTTCTTTTATTTTCAAGTTGTCTTTTGAACTTTATTCTCTTAGTTTATTATGAAGCACAACTCTGTAAATATCTACTGAATATTTTTCTTCTGCTTTATGATTGTTTTGTTTTTGTGTTAGTGACCTCGCCCAAATAGGGAGAGATTGTTGGATCCCTAGTTGGATTTGTGCTAGGTTCACTAACTTAGGCTGAGTATGACCCAACATTGTATAGCTAGGGTCATGAGTAGTAGTCCTAGAGTTTAGGATAAGTCTTGATGAGTTCTACCTCCTTGGACAAGCCAGAAGTGGACTTCAGAGAATCAGATTTAGCAACTTTCAGAAGACAGTGATCAGTTCGAAATTCTTCTAACTCAGCTCGACGATCGTCGATCTCAGATCGACGAACTCAGAGTTAATTCTCTGATCTGAGCTCGACGTTCTCAGAGCTTAGGTCGACGCTTAGTTTTCTTCTATCAGTTTCTCAGCTCGACGATCTCAGAGTGCAGATTTGGAAAGTTATTCCCAGTTAGCAGATCGCAGAGCTCAGGTCAACGAACTTGAATTCCCTGGTCGATGATCTTTGATCTCAGGTCGACGAATTCTGTTTTGCATTTGAAGTTTTTTATGTAGTTCAAGAATGAGTCCTTCCCTCTTCTGTTCCTTATTAGCAGTATTTTTCTGAGCATTTAATGCAAATATTCTTCTGAATATAGCCGTTATTTGGCAGCATTAAATGTGGTATTCTTCAGAATAAATATTTGCTTATTCTATCAAGAACAGTTGGGAAACTCATTAATGTTATTATTCCAGCCGTTTTCTATACCCCCCCCCCCAGCAGCCAGCATTTATGAAAAGAATTCAAAATTTTAAAGAGAATTTTTCAGCAGTGGAATAAAAAGTAATTCTCTCCTCTTCGAGAAATAAAACAGACAAGAAAGACAGTTAGATAGACAGGAAGAGATATCGAGAAGCACTGCACAGGAAATTCTGAACAAGCACTCGACGCTCTCAATGCTTTTTCATTCTCTGCCAACACTGTAGTTTGAAGAAGAACAAATCATCAAGATCAAGAGTCTTCTTCAACCTCTATTCCAGAAATCCTTAGAGACATTCTATTCAACATCTGTTACTGGATTTCCTCGATCTTGGCATGATCAAGCTGAATACCTACTCACCCTTTAGCAAAGCTTTGTTCTTCCTGAAACATTCTACTTCTCAGAAGGAGCTTTGACAACACAAGAATCCACACAGTCTTCTCAGTTATATTTGAGAAAAGAGAAGACTTACATCAACATTTTCTATCACATTGTACAGGGTTATATCTCCCTTCAAAAGTTAGTTTGGTTGACAAGTCTCCCTCCAAAAGAATTGAAGTTGGTTTTTGGGCACCTGATCAAAAGCCTGAAAGGTTTTCTGATCTACCTGAACCAGATCTTGTGGTGGCAGTCACCTGATCAAAACCATCTAGTGGATTCCTACCAGGGTGGTAGAAGAGTGGATGTACCCAAGTTTAGGGGAACCACTATAAACTTCTTGTGTCGTTTGGTTGCTCCTTTTTATTTGTTTTTGATGTGCTTGTGATCGCTGAATTGTTTAGCTTAGTTTTTCTTATTCTTTAACTAATATATGGTATCACTATATATACTCTTATATAATCTAGAAAAAGAGCCAAAGTTTTAATACTCTATTCACCCCCCCCCCCCTCTAGAGTAATCTGACCTAACACCCTCCTTTCATGACGCTTGAAGAAGATAAGCCCAAGGTACCTTAGACCGTTTGAGGTTCTGGAGCGTATTAGTGAAGCAGCTTATCGACTGGAGCTATCAGTGGAATTGAGTGGTTTACACGACATATTCCATTTATCGGTGTTGAGGAGGGTGGTGCAAGATGTAACACCCCTATCCGTCACATAGCATATAGTAGTAGGTCTGGCTGGGGCCCGATGCCATATACCACGGACAGACCGGTGGGTTACTCAATGAAACCATTCAACCAATACACACGTCCTACACAGATAATCTAGTGGAAGCAATTTATTAAGTTGCAATAATAAGAACCCTGCCAACAAGCATGAATGTACACGAACAAAAAACCCAGTAGGAATGAAGTACAAAATACACAAAGTACTGGCCTTATGGCCTTACAAGAGTTTATAATAATTAAACAGTGTCTTACAAACTTCGGCTCGCAGGCCGGCCACACATGATTTAAATAAGTAAACAAACAAGGCCTTCGAGGGCCGGCTCAGCAACTTGGGCTTTGGCCCGCTATTTGTCGCTCAGCTCCACAGCACCTACAAGCACAAATCACCGCAACGGTGGCAAACAAGAATAACGGTCAGCTAAAGCTGACCAAATTATAACGATTCCGCCCCCAAACCGGGGCGGCAAATCTTCTTCCCTGCACTTATTAGCAAAGCAAGCAACATAGCGAATAAACATCACATTACAGGTGCACGCTCACACGGTCGTACCCCCCGTGCTCTCAGGGAACTTACTCAGCGATGCCAGTCCGAACCCAGTCCGGTCCTCGACTCCACCACCACCCCCAGGGCGGCAATCTTGTGAGCATTTAGTCTTTTCAGCCGTAGCCTAGACTCGATCTCCAAATCATCGGTAAGTGTCACGTTAACTTTAGGTCTCTTTAACCGAAATAGATAGAGCAGGTAGGGTTCCACCAGCCCGTTGCTCACCCCGTCATGGCCATTTGGCCTTTGACGCGGGCCAAGCTTCCCCCAGTCCCAACTATCGATAAAACACGGTACATAGCCCCGCTATATACCCGGCTGGCTCCCAGGCCACCAAAATGGCAGAATGTGTTTCCGCCCAGATTTCCGGGTGCACCTTGGGGTTACTCCCCAAGATTCCCTGATACATTCTAACGCATAGCAACCCGAAAACAAACAATACGCACGGAGTCTTGTCCGGCACAATATGCATAGCAAAACATCACCGATCCAGACCAACATGTTCGGGTAGGCTTCACACACCATGCCTATGTCCGTACTACGATTCCGGACTCTAATAAGGGGGACTTTACATATCTACCCCAAGGAATACCGCAAACTCACCGCACACTCGCGGGAGAGGGTTTTCCCATGCAAAGGAAGAAGAGCTTCACATGCTCAAGATGAGAATCGTTACCCTAGCATTTTTCCTTGGCGCCATGGAAATCTATGCAGATGGAAAGCACCGCAATCTCCTTGCCACCGCGGATCCAAAGTCGGCTCGTGATTTGGAGCTCCGAAGTTCCGCCGGTGACCGAATCTAGCTCTTCTTCTTCCTCCTTGCTCTCCCTTCTCTCTAGCTTTTAGAAAGAGAGAACCCAAATGGAAATGAGGGTTTTCAAGCCCTATTCCCGGGCATATCTCAACAAGAACAGCCTCTAGCCGTTGGATCCAAAAATGAGGAAACTGATGGCCACGATTTAGCCCAAAATTAAAATTCCTGGGCCGAACACAGGTTGCAACACGGCCGTGTTCAAGATCGTGTCACCCATTCTCCGTCGAAACAGACGCGTCCCAAAAAGAACAAGGGCACCCGACACGCCCGTGTCAGGCTTGACACGCCCGTGTCGCTGGGCATGTTCCCCCAACGACACAGGTCCAAAACAACCCGAGCACAACACGGCCATGTGACACGCCTGGGTCACATACCGTGTGCTAGACACACCCGTGTCCCAGGCCGTGTAACTGCGTTAGCACAAAATGGCGCACGACCCGAGGAGGACACGGGCATTCGACACGCCTGTGTCGAATTGCGCATGCCCGTGTCGAACCCGAACATGCCTGGGCTCAGGCCGTGCGCCCCTCACTCAACGATCGTTGAGTGTAAGGCTCCGAGTGACTAACATGCCCATGTCCCAGGCCGTGTTCACCCCCCCCCCCCACCGATCATTGACTCCAAAAATCGTCGACCACGCGACCAACGCCGAACCCGAGCACGACACGCCCTGGGACATGCCGGTGTCCCAGGCCGTGTCACCACTACCAAAACTCAGATTTGTCTCAAAATGTCACCCATCACCCTTTTGAGTTTCAGGGCGTTACAACTCTCTCCCTCTTAAAATAATTTCGTCCGCGAAATTACCAAAGGAAAAGATAAACAAAACCAAATGCGATACCTGAGTGAAATAGCTCTGGGTACTCCTCATGCATTGTCTGCTCCCATTCCCAAGAGAGCTCCTCACGACCGCAATTGTCCCAACGGACCTTTACCATTCTGATCTCCTTGTTACGGAGTCGCTTAACCTCAAATTTCTCAATACGAACGGGCTTGACCTTAGTCGTCAACCCTTCGTCCACCGGCACTTGATCAACTGCGATCACCTGCGAAGGCTCTTGCACTACCGTCCGCAACACTAGTATGCGGAATACGTCGTGTAGACCACTTACTCCACCGATAGATTTACACGATAAGCCGCTTCGCCGATCCGCTCAAGACTCTCAAATGGTCCAAGGTATTTCGGGCTCAACTACTCAAGCATCGTACCTGTGAAACACCCTTGAACGGTTTTATCTTCAAATACACCCAACCGCCAACCGCGAACTCCACATTCCGATGCCTGGCATTGTAGTATTTAGCTTGACTATCCTGAGCGATCAGCAAATGCTCCCGAACTAGTGCACACCAATGAAGTAGCATTTTTCCACCTCTTGCTTTTGTACAACCTTGCCCCACTAGTTTCTAGCCATGACATCAGCGAGTGACACTTTCTAGCATAAAAGGCCTCGAAGGGCACCATTTGTATGCTCGCTTGGTAGCTATTGTTGTACGCACACTCCACCAAATACAGATGGTCTTCCCACTGCTTTTTGAAGTCCAGAACGCACATACAGATCATGTCTTCCATGGTTCTCTTGACCCTCTCAGTCTGCTCATCCGTCTGTGGATGGAAGACTGTGCTGAACTTCAACTTAGTCCCCAGCATTTGTTGCACCAACCTCCAGCCATTGGACGTGACCCTCCCAACTCAGTCACGCATGATGCTATGGGGCACACCGTGAAGCCGCACAATCATATCCACACAGCTTCTCCAGTTTCTCCACAGAATCATCCTTCCTATGCGGAATGAAGTGCGACACTTTTATTAACCGATCTACGATCACCCAGATGGCGTCGTTCCCCTTCTACGACCTTAGCAAGCCATGCATAAAGTCCATCAATATGTCGTCGAACTTCCATTCCAGATTAGACAAGGATTTCAAGAATCCTCCAAGCTTTTGTCACTCCGCCTTTACCAAGGCGCACGTTTGACACTTAGCCACAAATAGTGCCACGTCCTTCTTGAGCCCTGGCCACCAAAACAACTTCTTTAGATCCCGGTACATCTTCGTGCTCCCTGGGTGGATTGAGTACTTGGTATTATGAGCCTCGTACATCAACTCCGCTCGTAGATTTCCCTCGCTTGGGACGCACAAATGATGGACCTTCCTTAACAGCCCATCCTCAACTAAAAACTGGGAATTTGACCCATCCATCGTGAAAGTGATGATAGATACAACTCTAGAGGGGGGTGAATAGAGTATTAAAAATTATGATACCCTACTCAACTCCCATAGAGTTAATTTGCGGAATTAGTTTATAGATATTGAGAACCCTAGAGCCTAACACAAAGTGTAGTGCACAAGAGAGAGCTAACTGTAATTATATTTAAGCTTGGGATCCTATCACAGCAACTAGCAATCTTAGTTATTTCTACTCACAGCCACAGTACAATGAATTAAATAAACAGCACAGACGACACAAGAAATTTTATAGTGGTTCCCTCTAAATAGGTACGTCCACTCTTCTACCACCCTGGTAGGAATCCACTACAGGTTTTTGTTCAGGTGCCCTGCCACCAACTGATCTGCTTCAGGTAGATCAAGTAGACCCTTTGAGCTTTTGATCAGGAGCTCAATATCCAACACAGGTTTTTGATCAGGTGCCCTGCCACCAATGGTTCACTTTTGAAGGGAGTAATAACCCTTTGTACAAGAGGTTGAGAGAGTTAAGGCTTCTTCTCTATTATTAAACAGATTAGAGAAGCTAGTGGATTGCACAGAGCTAGATAGCTCTAAAGAATCAAGGCTCCCCCTGGCTTAGAGAATATCCAGGAAGAATTCTTGCTTTAGGGTGCAGGAACTCTTCTGAACTAAGACAAAGAATTGTCTTGAGGTTCTGAAGGAGAAGCTTGAAGAAGATTCTTGATTGGGAACAGGTGTTCTTCTTTTAAACAGCTTCCTTTCTTCTTCTTCTTCTTCTAAAGGCCTCTGAGTGAAAGTCTTTCTGTAAGCAGGATGAACTCAGGATGAAAAAGAATGCAGAAGAGCTTTGATCTTCTCAGTTGAATATGAATTCCTGAGAGCTGTAGAACTTTCTTGTTTTTTCTCTTTTTCTATGCTGCTGAGCGTATGTGTTGTATATCAGTTCTCTATTCTTCTTTCAAAAGAAGCCCTTTTTATATGAGCCTTTGCAACGGCTTTAATTTGAGTTTGAATCTTTGTCTTCTTCTGGAATCAGCAATCTGGGCTGCAAAAAGCAAAAAGCAAAAACAAATCCTGCAGACAGACATACTATAAGAGGATAAAGCTTTCTAAGAAGCTACATAACCAATCAGATAAGAAGGGTGCAGTAAAAAGGTCACATCAGAAAGAACTCTTTACAGCCAGAGAAGACTTTCTGAGTCTAACGGCTATAAAGGACAGCCTGGCAGATAAAGCAGAAATTGCATTTCAACTAATAAGACAAAACACTTTGTCAGATAAAGATTGGCTCATGCATAAGGAATGGAGCAGAGACTGCATGGAAATAATATCACAAATTTACAGAAATAATATGCCAAATAAATATGAAATAAATCATAGAATGGAAGAGGACAAGATTACTAAATACATACAGCAAAACGTCGAATGACCCTCGGAGATCGTCGACTGAAGCACAGAGATCGTCGACCTATCAAACAGATAGTCGATCGATACAAATAGTCGAACTACCAAAGAAGATAGTCGAACTACCACAGCAGATAGTCGACCTATCAGAACAGATAGTCGAGCTATCAGATAGTCGACCTATCAAGACAGATAGTCGAACTATTAAGCAAAACCGATAGTCGAGCTATCAAACAAAACAGATAGTCGACCTATCAAACAGATAGTCGAACTATCAAAGAAAATAGATAGTCGACCTATCAAACAGATAGTCGAACTATCAAACGAAACAGATAGTCGAACTATCAGATAGTTGAACTATCCAAGAAGATAGTCGAACTATCAAACAAAGCAGATAGTCGACCTATCAAACAGATAGTCGAACTATCAAACGAAATAGATAGTCGACCTATCAAACCGATAGTCGAACTATCAAAGAAAGCAGATAGTCGACCTATCAAATAGATAGTCGAACTATCAGATAGTTGAACTATCCAACCAGATAGTCGAACTATCAAGCAACACAGATAGTCGACCTATCAAATAGATAGTCGAACTATCAGATAGTTGAACTATCCAAGCAGATTGTTGAACTATCAAGAAATCTGTCTGGTCAAAAGACGTCGAGCGGGGTTCGACGATTGGCGAGGCAGATTCCACAGAACGTCGAGCTACCAAGAGTTGAACTAACTCAGAGATAGACGATCTGCTGACAGACAAACGTTGACCAACGGATAGACGATCGTCGACCAGTCGATAGACGATAGTCGAGCGGCGTTCGACCATAGTCGAACAAAAAACAATTTAACCAAATTTTCATCTGGAAAAGTGACAAGTCTAAACTAGAGCAAACTAACTAAACAACTAACCTTGACCATAGATAAATCTTGGGTCAAGAGACAGAAAGAGAGGACTGAACTCAAATCCAAACTAGGGTACCAACAATCTCCCCCTATTTGAGTTAAGTCTCTCAACAACTAAACACACAAAACAAACTACTGAAAATAAATAAAATGCATGAAGGGAAATAGCTAAGCAGATAACATCAATCAAACAGATAAGTAAGTAACTGTCAATCAATGAAATTTTAAGGAGCTTCAGAATTAGGTTTAGGTTCAGAGGAACTAGGAATAAAAGTAATTTTCCTAAAAGGGTCTAGAGCTTCTTTCTTTGATAGCTTTAAATCTTGCTCTCCAATGATTTTAGATTCTGATGCCCTTGGGACAACTGTTTCAGGATGCTTTTCCATGTATTTTGAAGGATCAAATACCTCAGGTCTAACCTGGAATTTATCAAGCTCCTTCATTCTGAATTTGGACATAGGTGTTAATCTTGCAGTGTCTTTACCTTCAGCTTTGGCTTTCTTAATTTGGGCTGCTCCAACAAGCTCAAGAAATCGAGCCATCCTGAAATCAGGATCAAGCTCTTGGCTTTCATACACATTTTTACAAGATGTATCTACAGGTTTCACAGCTTTAAATTTAATAGACATATCTAGCATGCTTTCAGCTGGCTCTTTATCCTGAATAACTAGAGAAGAAGGAGGAGCAAACTCAGCAAATTTCTTGCTAGATTTTTCAGAGAAAATAATTATTTTACCTTTTGAAACAGCTTTCACTGCATGATCTGGCTTTGAGGAGGATGTGCTCTTGAATTCTTTGGAAGGAGGAGGAGAAAAAGTTGGTTTTTGATAAACCACCTCTTTCACTTGTTCCTTTACATCAGCATCATGTCTTTGGTAACCAGATTGCGTTCTGCCTTGATATCCTTGAGAGCTTTTCCTTTGAGAGGACTGAGATGGAGTAAACCTATCAGACTGAGCAGAAGGATTTGCAGATAAGTTTCCAGAGGCTCCTGCACTGGGAGGTGGAGGAGGAGGACCTCTAGGAGTCCATCTTGGGGCAGGACTGTCATACCTCTTAGACTTCTTCCTTAACTTCTGCTGATTCTTAGAAAATGCCATCCAGTGTTGAAATTCTTTAGATTTAGGATCAATACCTTTCAAAATATAATAGGGGATATCATTATCAGGATTTGGAGGAGGAGGAGCCACAGCTTTCCTTTTCTTCTTAGCAGATCTCTTTTTATTGGATTCCTCAGATTCATCAGAATCATCCTCATCCTCAGAATTTGAAGAAGGAGGAAGATCATACGGATCAAACGCCTCTTGCACAGCTTTTTCCTTCTCTTTTAAGGCAGCTTTTTCTAACTCTTCTTCCAGGGCATCTTGTGCCAGGAGAGTGTCTAGGTCTAATCCAGGAGAATCATCCCAGACAGTAGACTTTTCTATTTGAATTTCTGAAACCTTTTCTTGTTCATCAGTAACTGTCATGGGGACCAGTTCTTCATGCACTGCTAACTGAGCTGGCTGAACAGCCTCAGGATCTTGAACAATTGGTTCTAGTTCAGGTTGAACTTCTAGAGCTGGTTGATGATCAAGCTCTTGGGCAGCTAATACTTCTTCCATTATATCTGTAGTATTATGAACAAAAATTTGCTAAATGACATCGTATCATTCCTTCTAGGTATTCCCATACTAGCATGTCAGTTATCAAGTCTAAAAAATGAGTAGAATGGATACCTTCAGAATTTTCCTTTGAATGTCCTAACTCCCATAATTCATCTAGGAAGGAAGTAATGACTCCTTCTAGGTAGAGGGCAACTAGGGGAGTGGAGCATTCTTCTAGGCATACTTTGACAACAAACTCAGATTTCATTATGGCATCAGAAATATCTGTTTCAGACAATGGAGGAGGAACTGATTCTTCTATCTCTTTTTCTGTATCTGCAGGAGGATCTGCTGGAAGGGAGGCCAAGGGCAGCTCAGAGGCATCTTCATAAAGCATCTCCCCCTGCCTGATTTCAATAGAAACTGAAATCAGGCCCCTAGATGAAGAGGGCTCAGCAGATTTTGAGAGAGCTTGGATGGAGGCAGTCAAAGAAGAGATGGAGGAAACAAGGGGAGCAATTCCCTCTTCAATCATGATTTTGATTGAAGCATTAATTAACTCCAGGATGCTAGAGATGAAGGCTGGGGTGATTTCAAATGAAGGAGGGGGAATCACATTAGATGGATGATCAGCAGGGATGGTGTATTCTTGATGAGATGGAGAGTGAACTGGAGAATGATGGGTAGATGCAAGAAGATCAACATGATCAGAATGAAGAGTTGGAGACTGAGGAGGAGTAGAAATCTCAGAAGCCAATAAATCAAAACTAGGATGAGATATCCTAGCAAGATGAGAAGGGAGAGGAGATGCATGAGGTGATGCATGGAGAATTGTGGAGGAGTCAAGAAGATGAGATGCAGAAGATGGAACTACAACTGAAGTAGATGGTGGCACTTCAGTAGAGGTTGAAGGTAATGCAGAAGAAGAGGATGGAAAGGAGAGAGAGGCTGAGCCTGCTTCTTGAAGGAGGGGAGTGACTGAAGCAGTCCTTGTGCTCTCAGATGCAACTGGAGCTACCCCTGCTGGAGCGGGCTTCAGAAAACTCCTTTTCCACTTGACAAACAAGGTTGGGTCCATCTTTTTGCTGGCATTTATTGAAGTAGAAACAGAGACCAACAGATGGGGATATTTCTCCTTTAGAAAAATCCCAACCACCCTACCCAGGGTGACTTCCTTCTTGCTATTCTTTTTCCTTATCAAATCAAATAGAACTCCTGCCCAGTTAATTTGCTTCGTGTTCACGATGGCACGCATCAGGGCAAACTATTGTCTGGTAATATTATCATGGGCAGAGTGCTTTCCCAGTAGAACTTTTCCGACGAGTTCAGCAAGGAACTTAATCTTCAACGGAAAATTTACCTTTAGCAGCTTAGAGGGAATGCCTTCGTCATGTCCCAGTTTAGTCAGCATCCTCCCAAACTCAGGGGTATCTTGCTCATAATCCTCTTCCCCATTTAACAATCCAAAAATTTCAGTTAAAACGGCGGGAGTCAAAATTACCTCTTCTCCGACAATTGTTCTGGTCATAGAATCGTCATTGGAGGACGAAGTGAATGCCCATTCTTTAATCTCGGGAATGTTTATCTTTATTCTTGTTGACATGAGCTTTTCCAATCCTTGATCTTTGCATAGGTTGAGAATATCCACTATAGCAGATTCGCAGCAGCTGAAAGAGTCGAAGTCCACGCTGAAGCCAACATCGAACTTTACTACGGACAGGAGGGCTGGAGCAATCGCCATCGAAGAGGTTGGAGAAGACGAGAGAGACGGCGAAGGCGAAATGGCAGAAATCGCGAGACAGGGAGCAAGCAGAAAGACAGAATGCGAGAAAACGCTCTCCGTCGACGATAAAAAGAACGATCTCTTAACCTAGGTCGACCATCGGTTTTATATTAAACCAGCAATAGTCGATCTATCAAAGAAAGCAGATAGTCGACCTATCAAACAGATAGTCGAACTATCAAACGAAATAGATAGTCAACCTATCAAACAGATAGTCGAACTATCAAAGAAAGCAGATAGTCGACCTATCAAACAGATAGTCGAACTATCAGATAGTTGAACTATCCAAGCAGATAGTCGAACTATCAAGCAACACAGATAGTCGACCTATCAAACAGATAGTCGAACTATCCAAGCAGATAGTTGAACTATCAAGAAATCTGTCTGGTCAAAAGACGTCGAGCGGGGTTCGACGATCGGCGAGGCAGATTCCACAGAACGTCGAGCTACCAAGAGTTGAACTAACTCAGAGATAAATAATCTGCTTACAGACAAACGTCGACCAATGGATAGACGATCGTCGACCAGTCGATAGACGATAGTCGAGCGGCGTTCGACCATAGTCGAACAAAAAACAACTTAACTAAATTTTCATCTGGAAAAGTGACAAGTCTAAACTAGAGCAAACTAACTAAACAACTAACCTTGACCATAGATAAATCTTGGGTCAAGAGACAGAAAGAGAGGACTGAACTCAAATCCAAACTAGGGTACCAACACAACGCTGCATCCAAAAGCTCCTTCATGCTACCATCCAACTCCAATGCCTGCCGAACGCGATCAGCCAGGTCATACTGCACTTCCGTCCAGTTCAACAATGCTTTAGCATTAGTTTGCTTGTCCACACAATAGATCTTCAACACCTCTAACTCCTGAACTAGCCTCTCATCATGAACCGACAACCAGTTGGCTTGGGCGGGAGCCCTGCGAGTCAACGCATCAACAACAGCATTGCCCTTCCCGGGAATATAATGAATCTTGAACGTATAATCCCCCGGGAACTCCATCCAACTTCGCTGCCTCATGTTCAGTTCCTTCTGATCCAACAGGTACTTAAGGCTTTTGTGGTCGGTATAAATATCGGCCTTTACGCCGTACAAGTAGTGCTTCCACAGCTTTAGCGCAAAACTCACGGTCGCGAAATCCAAGTCGTGGACCGGATAATTCCTTTCATGCACTTAGAGCTGACTCAAACCATACGCTATAACACTTCCATGCTGCAACAGCACGCAGCCCAAACCACTACCTGATGCGTCACTATAAGACTCAAATCCCTCGGTCCCACTTAGCGAACTTAGCACTGGCACCGTGGTCAACCGACTCTTCAACTCCTCAAATGCTTGCACGCACTCCTGCGTCCATAAGAACTTATGATCCTTCCTTGTCAACTTCATGAGAGGTAGCGCTATCCGCGAGAAGTTCTCTACGAAGCGCCTGTAGTAGCCGGTCATCCCCAGAGAACTCTCGTCTTCCGCTTCCGAATGCAATACAGGCCACTCGCATATCATAACTCTCTCCGTTGGATCCACTACAACACCCACTCTACAAACTATATTGAAAGTGAGGGTAAGATCTATCTTAACTCTAGAGGGGGGTGAATAGAGTATTTTAAAGTAAATTTACAATTTAAAAATGCACAGCAGTAAAGGCTTAATTTATGTATAGGTGTAAGGTTCTTTGATGTAGAAAATAAAACTAAAGCAGTAAAACAAAAACCACAGCACACAACAAAGAATATCCACAAGAAACCAGAAGACACAAGGAACTATACTGGTTCCCCAAAAACCTAGGTACATCCACTCTTCTACCACCCTTGGTAGGAATCCACTGCAGGATGAGTTGATCAGGTGTCCTGGGCACCAATGAGCTTTTGATAAGGTGCTCAAAAACCAAACTAGATTTTTTGATCAGGTGTCTTGCCATCACTGAGTTTTGACAAGGCTCTCAGAACCAGAATCAAGACTTTTGAAGGGAGTTTTGATAACCCTTTTACAGCAGGAAAAGAAAAAGGAAGAGGTGAAGTTGTCTTCTCTATCTCAATCACTGAGAGAAGACTTAGTGGATTGATTGTGTTGTCAAAGCTCCCTCTGAGAAAGATGAGAGCTTTGCTAGGGTGATAGGTATTCAGAAGCTTCAGATCTCCAGCAGAAGATGGTTTCAGCAGAGGCTGAAATATGAATTGTCTGGAGTCCTTGATGTTGAAGCTATGATCACTTTTCAGTATGCCAATATTCAACTAATTCTCCAGGATTGATCACTTGATTTTTGAATTGATCTCACTATCTTGTGAATCTGTACTGAGAATTTCTTGTTGTAGATTGTCTATTCTTGTGTAGTCTCTCGTTGTAGTATATCTGTCAGACTAAAAAAGATGATTTATTCTCTGAAGATCCTCTATCCAAGATAGCCGTTAGCAGTCAATAAATGTCTTCCATTAATGTTTTGTCTTCTGAAGGAAAGTCCAATAAACATTCTCTAATAAATCCTTTGAAACTTGCTCCAAAATAAATGAAAAAGGCTAGCAGATCTCTTGAAATAAATGCTGAGAGAATGTGAAAAACATTCCAAAAGCTGACTGAATTTGAATCCTCAAAGTCGTCGATCTCTCGGGAAAAACGTCGATCTGAGCTCTACGATCGTCGACCTGAGCTCAGAGATAGGATTGAACATCAGACAGAAAATGTCGACCTGAGCTCGAAGATCGTCGATCGGAGCTTAGCGACCTTAAGAATAAGCTGAAGACAGATCGTCGATCTGAGCTCGAAGATCGTCGACCGGAGCTCGACGATTTAGCAGAGTTGAGCTCAGAGAGCATCGAACGGAGTTTGACGTTTCGTCGACCTAAGCTCGACGATAATTATCTTTGCCTCAGCTCTAAGTCTGAATCCTTGAATGGTCCTGGGGGCAGCTTCAAACCTAAGTTCTAAGCCCTAGACTCATTCTAACTTGACCTTTTCAACTATACATCTAGGTCAAACTGATTTCCTAAAAACATAGTGATCCTTGCCCAAATTAGTAATAGGTGTTCCAACATATATGACCGAGCGACCCTACCTAAGATAACCCCAAAACTCACATTTGGAGAACTAGGCATAGAGTTGGTTCCTCTTTAGCTTTTCCACCACCAAAAGCAGATGCTTGAAGTGATCATCTTGCTCTGCGAGCAAACCAATACGTCGTCAATGAAGATGACAACAAAATGGTCTAGGTACACCCTGAACGATCTGTTTATCAAATCCATGAATACTGACGGCGCATTAGTCGGCCAGAACGGTATGATGGTAAACTCGAAATGTCCATACATTGCGCCAAACGCTGTCTTTGGGACATCGCTTTCTCTTATCCTCATCTGATGGTAACCGGACTTAAGGTCCACTTTTAAGTATACCGATGACCCGACCAACTGATCAAAAGGTCATCCACCCTTGGGATCCCATACTTGCTCCTTTCCGTTAAGTTGTTCAGTTTCCCATAATCGATATCGAGTCGCAACCTTCCGTCCTTCTTCTTAACAATGAGGATCGGCGCGCTCCAAGGCGACGAACTTGGACACGCATAACCTTGCTCTATAAACTCTTCCAGTTGAGCCTTTAGCTCCGACTTCTCCTTAGGCATTAACCGATATGGAGAGAGAGGCACAGGTTTAGCACCTGAAACTAGCTCAAACGTACAGTCAATCCTCGCTACGGTGGGACTCCAGGGAGACCATCAGGGAAACACATCAGGATATTCAGATACCCCCGATATACTATCCGATGTAGGCCTAGACTTTGAAGCCTCCCATGGTGGCAGTAACGACGCTAGCAAGTCGAACTCTTGACTCCCAAACCGTAACCTTGCAACACAGACACACTCTCTCTCTCTGCGCATAGAACGGCCATTAGGCAACAACACATCAAAATTTCCCCTTACCATCGAAGGAGATACTCCGATGTGCAATACTAAACCTTCGGACAAAAGGAATGTGAAGTGACCGTATCGAAACTATGCCCTCGTCGGGTGACCAAAAGTCCAAAACAAAGCCTAAAACTTATAGTCCTAAGCTAGCACGCATAAGGTAACAGGTATAAGAAGTTAATTTGCTATCAATTAAACCATACCTGACAACCCAACGGTCGGCCACAAGACCTCATGCTGACCAAGGATGTCCACACTCGGTTAGGATGGAGTATACAGTGATGCGGTGGACTCCACCGCCTTGCCCTTCTCCTCAGATGTTGCCCTCAACTTCTTCTCGGACATTGGGCATCCACTTCGACAATCCCGGGCATAGTGTGCCGTGTAACGCCCCCGATTTTTCTGCGATTATTTAATTCTCGTTCGGCGTTACGTCGACGCATTTTCTTGGCTTGTGCCATCTCTGGAGTGTGGTCTTAACTCCTTGGAACTGGGTGCCCTATTTTTTTAGCCTGTTGGCAAGACCTCTGTAAGACCCCCTTTTTTTTCTTTTTCGACACCGGGGTCTTAGGCCCAGAACCGCCGCCTTGCGGTGATACCTTCGCACCCGGGAAGGTCGTCACTACAAGATGCCGATTCTGCCGGCCAATTCGATCTCTACTGTAGCATAAGTATACCAGGTAGTCCACAGAATTATCACATATAAGAAAATTAAACTCCACGAAGGGAGTGTCCACAGATAGTACATATAATAAAATCACGGGCTTATGCCCAGTACATCAAATCCTCACTACAATTCACTCATCGCGGAAGCAAACTAATACAACTACTATAGTTCGGGACTCACTGTCCCTGCTGTCTGGACTCCAGTGCTAGACTGTCCGATCTCCAAACGTGCCGACCTCCGGGGCTGCTCCTCCATGCTGGGCTCCGTGGTCCCCTAAATGATGTGGTTCGAAAACCGTTAGTCTAAAAGACTAAGTCCTATCGTCCCCCACCCCTTCCCCCATGGCTCCTAAGCACCGAGCGGGGAGAAGGAAAGGGAAGGACGTGAAGGTGGAGAATAGTCAAATTCCAGATGGTAGCGGAACTAAACTAACAGTGTATGCATGATAATATATATACAAAATTAAATAAGTAACCTTAACTTATGTGGGTACACATAAGCTAAAGGATCTTTTGCAGGGCTCCTATCGTATAAAAAGTCTCATACTGATTTATACGATAGGGTGTCGGTTCTATTAGCAGGCTTATAATATTGAAAGAGAACCTTGACTTATAAGCACGCTCACACGAACTTATAGGCCAAAGGGGTCGTTTTGCAAGGCCTAATGTATAGAGCGTCCCATACCGCTTATATATTAGGTGTCGGGTTTTATGCAATGGTTATGCTATGAAATTCATTTATGCCATGATGTGAACATGCAAGTGCAACTCACCCACTCGACTCTGTGTACACAGACCTTTAGTTCCCCCTTTCAGAGCCGTTACCTCCCAGGATACCTCCGTAGTGGCAGACGGAAGCGGTGGGTTGGGCCTCGCCCACCTCAAAACCAGTATTTGCACTACCGGTCTGACCTATCGTATGCCTCAACGCTTGGTGCACTAAGCGGACGTCTGCGTACTCTTGCCGGCTGGCGCACCGGACTTCTGTTGGCGAAGTGTAAAAACACACCTGCCGAGTCAACGATATTGGTGTCAGTGCAACGAACTCCCCAATATCGGAGACCCACCACCTTATACCTTTTATGCACATGCAATAGTTATGAGTCCAATAAATAACCGAGCCGAATCTTCCCGGACAATCCCGTCCGTCACAATCTACAACCGAGCCGAAGCTCCCCGGACTAACCCGTCCGTCATAATCTACCACCGAGCCGAAGCTCCCCGGACTATCCCGTCCGTCATAATCTACCACCGAGCCGAAGCTCTCCGGACTAACCCGTCCGTCATAATCTACCACCGAGCCGAAGCTCCCCGGACTACCATCACAACTACTGGGCTTATTGCCCAAGTAACCCATACTATCTCCCGGGACACTGGGTGGGAAAGTGTGAAACCCTAAGTTTACTATTTACTGTATGTTTACGAAGTTTTGACTCTTTCTAATTACTACGAGAAGGACGATTTTTCGTCGATCATGCGCACCACCTAACACTAGCCAACCCACTCTCACTACTCTTCTTTTCTTTCTATTGGGAAATCATCCACAACAAAAGGGGCCTAACTCCAATAACAATCCCTGACCTTGTCTTATTCCAATTCAGCAACTTTGCTATATGCACACCAATTTAGACGATACGTTGAACCAGATAGGGGGTATTCTAAATAATCATCCGAATGCCCTGAATTATTTACTGGAGACTTATCATGATGAAAATAGACTAAATCCAAAAGATTATCATTTTTCCAATTATTCTGATATTTATTTAAATTCCCGTAAAGCTTCTAAGGGCTACCCATTGAGCATGATGTGCACTTTTCAGAGAGGTATACAGATTCATAAATTCATGATAAATTCTAAATAATAATTTAACAATAAATCCAAGATATGACAATTTTTCAAGTATTCAAATGACACTGATCAAATTTTGAGAATATATCCTTTTTCCTTTTATTATTGAAGTAAGTGCAATAAATATTCATCCAAAAATTCTTAATTAATTTTCCAAGGTAGATACTGACCTAAAAACATCATTGGCCAAATTTCATAATTATACAGTAAGTAAATTGCTCAAAATGATTTAAACAAACTAGATCCAAAATTGCTAAATGCAGACCACCAAGTCAATCTTCATGTAAAATGGGATGTATATAAAATAATCATCCTACACTCCTATAATAATTAATGGAGGTTCATTATGACCTTTAAGTTCTAAATCCAGAGTTCCAAAATTTTCCTTACTTATTTGATAATTTATTTAATTATTTTAATGTCTAAAATTTCCAAAAATGAACATGAAGTACTATTTTCATTCAAGGCATCATTCTACAAATTTTATATGTTACTCAGAATAATGATATAACCTATCTTCCAAAATATATATTTCTTTTCAGTAAAGCTTTATCTTTAAATCAAATATTCATTTAAATCCTTGGAAATTCATTTAATAAATATAAAATACTATATTGCTTCCAAAAATTCAGGGAAATTTCAATTATGAATCTAATGTCATATACATGGTTTGGGCCAAATTTCATAATTTATTTATTTGTAAATGGGCCTAAATGAATTTTTGAATAATTCCATCACATGACAATTTGTGAACTAACTACCTCATATACTTGTCCAAAAATTCTTATAAAATTTATATAAACTCTATATGCTTTTAAACATCCTCTGCCAAAATTTGATGACCTCTAAATGGTCAGAGGTAGCATAATAAATTATTTACTTAATTTAAGCCTTTCTTGTGTTACAAATGATGTGCTATAATTATTGACCCAAAATTCCCCATTAAAATACCAGAGGCCCATAATGTCCTTAAGACCAATCTACCAAAGTTTCATCTTAGTTTGAGGTGTTTAGCTAGCCCATTTCAACCCTAGGATATTTGTGCCCTAAACTAGGGTTAGGGATTTTAGGGTCCTAAACCTTCCAAAATGTCCTAACAATTTTACCAGAGGGTTATAGTTACCAAAACTCTATCCATACAAAATTTCATGGCCATACAAGGTGATTTGGCCATATGCCCTTCACAAGGTACAAAAGCCCTTCCTTAGGGTTTGACCTAGGAGCTTGGGCCAAACCAACTCCACTGCCCCCAAATTTCCTTTGGGAGATGTATCTTGTCATCCCAAACTAGTGTACAAAATTTGAGCCTCTGTTGAGGTGAATAGGTCACTAAAAGCCAAAATTACTTTTTGGACCAAAATACCCTTCTTAGGGCAAGGCTAGGGTTTGCTTGAATCATATTCAAATCAACTTCAAACTTAATGAAATTTTAACCAGAGGTCTATATTGACCTCATAACCATCCCACCAAAATTTGGTTGAATTTGGACTTCATTTGACCCCTAATTTAATTTACCCTAGCATAATTAAATTATTTACAAAAACTATAGGAAAATTATTCCCAAAAATTCCCATTTTTGGGCAGGGTCTAGGTATAGGGTAGGGTGAGTCCCTGCCAAAATTTCAGCTTATTTGGACCAAGGAAGAAGAGTGGGCAGCTAGTTTAATGTCTGCCTACTCATTTGTATAGACCCCACCAAAATGGGTGCCCTGGTCAGACCAGTCACCCAAATTGGTTCAAACCAATTTTGTCAGATAGTAGATCCATAGGGCTACAATTTTGATGTTGAACATTTTCTCTGAAAATGGCTCCAGCTATTTTTAATAATTAAAACCAATAAATGTAAAAACTGTGACAGAAATGAAATGATTCAAACTATATATTCCATAGTTTAATTATTATACAGCACGAATCTTGGCGCATAACCGACGGCATCTGGTCATCTCCTTCCTCCAGCCGACGGCCAGGATTCCTCCCGCCTGGGCCGACTTCCAGCGGCTGCCGCCGTCGCTCCGGCCACCTCCCCGGCCTGCCACCGCCGCCGACACCTTCGTGGTGGTCGGGGCTACCTCCAGGCGGCGGCACGGCCGCCGGGAAGCCCTATTCCGGCAAACCCGACAACCTCAAATTCATGGAAAAATCGTGATTTTTTTGATTTGGATCGGGCTAAATTGAGCCCGAACCTTGGACCTATCGATTTCTAAGATCTGTCCATGAGTCAAGGAGTGGAGGAGAACCTGTTTGGCGGCCTGAAGTCGGGAGGATCGTCGGATTGGCATGGTGGTGGCCGGTGGTGGTCGGATTGCTCAAAGATGCAGGAAAGGGCTTGGCTGCTTCAGGAAAAATGTGGGGAATTCTCCTTGGAGTCTAGGGGAGCTTTTAAAGTGGTGAGGGGAGGTGTTAGGTGGCTGAAATGGCATGTGCCATTTTTGGCAAAGTCAAGGTTGGCGGCTAGGGGTGGTGGAGGTGGTGGAGCTTGCTCCAGCCAGTCAAAAAAAGCTGCTGGACTCCCCCTTGTCCTTCTGAAATGAATGGGGAGGTTGGGGAGGGGGGAGGAGGAGCACAAAGTCCTCCTTCCTTCTCTTCCTTCTCTTTCTCTCTCCTCCATGGATGATTTTCTCTCTCCTAGTCATCAAGCCTGAAATTTGGGCTCCTGCATGTCACATGTCAGCCTACCAATCTCTTTGGCCACTTGGGTCAAGGTTAGCCCTAATGAAATAGGCTTGAGCTTGAGTTAGCCCATTTGGGCTAACTTGACCCAAAGTGGGACTAGGGCCCACCTAGGTCAATTTGATCCTTGATATTTCCTTAATAGGTCCTTGGTGACCCATTAGCCTCCCCTAGGGTCATGGTGGGGTTGTATTGGCCCTTGAAGGTCACTTGGCCCTTAACTAGGGCATTTTGACCATTTTAGGTTAAGGGTTGACTTTGGTCAAACTAGCCCCTTTGATTGGTCCCAATGGGTCCTTGGTGACCTATTGGCCTCTCACTAGGCTTATGAGGGTAGAGGTGGTGTCTATTGGGCTAAGGGACTGCAATTGACCCTTGTGTAGGTCAATTTGACCCAATTAGGGCTATAGTTGACTTTGGTCAACTTAGCCCCATTGACTGCTCTCCATGGGTCCTTAGTGACCCATTGACCTCTTCCTAGGGTTATAAGGGTATTGGTGGGGTATATTTGGCTAATGGACTGAAATGGACCCCTGTGTAGGTCAATTTGACCTAGATAGGGTTATAGTTGACTTTGGTCAACTTGGGTCTGTTGAATGCCCTCCATGGGTCTTTGGTGACCCATTGACCTCTCACTAGGTCTATGAGGGTATGGGTGGGGTCTTGGAGTCTTAGTGAAGCCTCATGATCACTTTTAAATCAAGGTTCAGGGATCTGCTAAGTGCAGACCACAGTGGCCCTACTCACACTACCAGGTTCACTTGGCTCTTCCTTGGGCTTTCTAGGGTTTTGCCATGACAAAATCACTCTTAGGGGTCTAGTTGGAAATGGGATGTTACAAATCCCAATAAACAAAACAAAGATTTCGTCCCCGAAATCCAGGTTGGGCCTACGGGGACTCCTATCGGGGAGGAAGAACTTGTAACATCCCATGAGAGTTGAAGGTTTTATGCCACGACACTGTGCTTAACATGTGAGGTTTAGGGCGTTTATTAAAGTTTAGCCCAAATGGCAAAAATCTAGACCCCAATAAACAAAAGATTAGCCCATATCCTTGAAATTTTTGTTCTACTAATTAAACATATGAAGGGAACTGAACATCTTGAGCGGTTGTGAGGAATACCTGACTGAAGAGTTCCGGGTATCTTTGTCGCATCAAGTCCTGGGGCTCCCATGTGTGCTCCTCTCTTCCGTGATTTCTCCACAGGACCTTGACTAACGGAACCTTCTTGTGGCGTAGAACTCGTACCCCCTTGTCGTCTATCCGGACTGGTTCTAGGTGAACTGACCGATCAGATGCTATCGGTCCATCTGTGGTTGAAACTTGCTGCTCTGGACGTAGTAGAGCTCTCCTAAGAGAGGATATATGGAACACGTCGTGCAGACTCGCCAGCTCTGGTGGCAGTTCCAGTCTGTATGCCAAGGGACCGATCCGCTCCTGGATCCTATAAGGTCCCATGTACCTTGGGCTGAGCTTCTTCCTTTGTCCGCGTACCCGAGTAACTCCATGCATGGGTCGGATTTTCAAGAACACCTGATCTCCTACCTGGAATTCCACCTGACGGTGCCGAGCATCGTAATACTTAGCCTGCCGGCTCTGTGCTTCCAGCATCCTATCCCGTATCAATCTTACGTGAGCCTCGGTGTCCTCGACAAATTCCGAATCCAAAGCCTTAGGGTCCTCGTCCTGTATCCATGACAGAGGAGTCCTGCACTTTCGTCCATACAACGCCTCATAAGGAGCCATTTTAATACTGGACTGGTAGCTATTATTATACGAAAATTCAATCAGTGGTAATAACTTTTCCCACGGTTCACCGCGATCTAATACGCAGAGTCGTAGTAGATCCTCCAGAGTCCGGTTAGTTCGTTCCGTTTGTCCGTCTGTCTGGGGATGGAAAGCTGTACTGAATGTTAGTCGAGTGCCCAAGTAGGTCTGCACCGACCTCCATTCTCTGGAAGTAAATCGTCCATCTCGGTCCGACACAATCGTCTTGGGGACACCATGATAGCGAACGAACTGCTCCACAAACTTCCGGACTAACACTCCCACCGAGTCATCCTTCCTGATTGGAATAAACCTCGCCACCTTCGTCAGTCGGTCGATGATTACCCATATCGAATCGTTCCCTGTCCTGGATCGAGGAAGTCCATGTATAAAGTCCATGGCGATATCATCGAACTTCCACTCTGGTACTGGGAGGGGCTGTAATAATCCTGCGGGGTTTTTGCACTCCGCTTTTACTAATTGGCATGCCTTGCAACGGGTCACGAAGTAGGTGATATCCTTCTTCATGCCGGGCCAGAACATAGTCTTCTTCAGATCGGCAGTCATCTTCGTAATCCCCGGGTGTACCGAATATCGACTGCAATGAGCCTCCGTCATGATGTCTTCCCGGATCTGGCCTCCCTCTGGTATGTAGACCCGTCCTCTGAAGCATACTAAATCATCTCTCAGCGTGTATTCTCCCGCAGTGCCTGCTTCTAAGGACCGGAATACCGGATCTAGCTGGGCATCCTGCCTCTGTCCACCCTTGACCCGCTCTTGTATGTCATCCGTGGCGATTAATGATGACAGGTACTCCCGGTATAGCCCAGGGTGATCCTCGGATACTAGGGATATTTGCATTTTATCAAACATCTGAATCAACTCCAAGGCCATCAATGGTGTTCCTACTTCAGTGTTTGCGGTCTTTCGGCTCAATGCATCTGCTACCACATTCGCCTTCCCTGGGTGGTAGTGCATCTCGTACTGATAATCTGCCAAAAATTCCACCCATCGTCTCTGTCTGATATTTAGCTCCTTCTGCGTGTCCACATACTTCAAATTTTTGTGGTCGGAGTATATGTCGCAGTGGACACCGTATAGATAGTGACGCCAGACCTTTAATGCAAAAATAACAGCTCCCATCTCTAAGTCATGGATTGGGTAGTTTTGCTCATGTTTCTTCAGCTGCCGAGAAGCATAAGCTATCACATGGCCATTCTGCATAAGTACTGCACCCATGCCCTGGTAGGAGGCATCGGTGTAGACCTGAAATCCTTCTTTCCCTGAAGGGAGGGTGAGTATAGGGGCCGAAGTGAGTCGCCCCTTTAGCTCTTGAAAAGCCTCTTCACACCGTGGGGTCCAGGTAAAGGGCACCTCCTTCCTTGTCAGAGATGTGAGTGGGAGGGCGATACGAGAAAATCCCTCTACGAATTTCCGGTAGTATCCGGCAAGCCCTAGGAAACTTCGTACATCTGTGGCCGTCTTTAATTGTGGCCAGTCCCGAACTGCTTGGATCTTGGCCGAGTCCACTGCTAACCCAGCACCACTGATGATATGGCCTAGGAAGGCCACCTCCTTCAACCAAAATTGGCACTTGCTGATCTTTGCATAGAGCTTGTGCTCCCGTAGTTTCCTCAGAGTCAGCGTCAGATGTTGCGTGTGCTCCTCTTCTGTCCTTGAGTAAATGAGGATGTCATCGATAAACACGATGACAAATATATCTAAATACTCCTTGAACACCTGATTCATAAGGCTCATAAATGCTGACGGCGCATTTGTGAGCCCGAAGGGCATTACAGTAAATTCGTATAGTCCGTATCTGCTACTGAATGCAGTCTTCGGAATGTCTTCTTCCTGGATCCGTAGCTGGTAGTAGCCTGATCTCAGATCCAATTTGGAAAAGAAGTGCGCCCCTTCTAGCTGGTCAAACAGCTCATCTATCCTTGGCAACGGATATGTATTTCGGACTGTCAATCGGTTTAGAGCTCGGTAGTCGATGCACAGTCTCAGAGTTCCGTCCTTCTTTTTAACAAACAAGACCGGGGCTCCCCAAGGCGAAGAGCTCGGTCGGACAAATCCAGCCTCCACCAGTTCTTGGAGTTGGCTTCGAAACTCTGTCAATTCTTTCGGGGCCATCCGGTAAGGGGCCCTAGCTGCTGGCTTAGCCCCCGGCACCAGCTGTATCCGGAAATCCTGCTCCCGGTGCGGGGGTAGCCCAGGCAGTTTCTCCGGGAATACGTCGGCAAAATCTCGCACCACCGGAATATCCGAGGTGGAGACCTTGGTTTCAGTCATCTCAAATATTATTTCATACACTTCTTCTCCTTGTAAGTGAGCCTTGACGGCTTGTACAGACGATAGTATGAGAGGGGGAATAGATTTTATACCTTCAATGACGAGGTATGAATCCCCATGTCTTACGGTAACTCTTTTGGACGTGCAGTCAATTTGAGCATGATTCCAGTTCAACCACGTCATCCCTAGGATCAAATCAAAGATTGGCATCTTTATGATCGTCGCTGGAGCTTCAAATATCCTTCCACCGATCTCTGCCTCCATGTTGCAGTGGGCAGAGGTGAACAATTCCGATCCGTCGGGTAGTCGTATCCTCACCATCAGACCCGTGAATCGTTCCACGCCTTCCAATCCTTCTATGAAGGCCTCCGATACAAATGAGTGCGAAGCACCCGTATCAAATAGCGTATAAGCGGGTTTGCCGCTGATGAAAACTATTCCTGGGGTTTTGGGAAAAATTAAATGTCTCAGAATTCTAGCCATGGTTTTCTTTCCTAGATGGTCACTTCTATATCAAATTTAACTTCATGAGGAAATAACTTTAACCAAAATTTTCAGACATACCAGTGATTACTTGCTCCGGGTTTCGGGGCTTAGCCAGATCCAGTGCATAAATTTGCTCCCTCTGCTGCCTACGATCTGCACCCTGGAAGCCACGTCCTCGACCACGTCCTCGTCCTCCAAACTGCTGGGCATGCGGGGCATCCTGGGGTGCTGGTAAAGGTGCTCCCCTCATGGGGCAGTTTCTCCGAATGTGTCCTATCTGATGGCAGTTGTAGCACTCCGGTGGGGGAAATGCCATACCCCCGGGTCTCGGTGCCTCCCTCATCTGAAGAGGCTGAGGAGCCAGTACCACCGGCTCCTTCGGCTCTCGTCTTATTTCCTGACGAGGTTGGTCTTCTGTTCTTCTTCCTTCTCTCCCATCTGTGATACGGCCCCGCCGCTGATCATTCCGGCCTCCCCGGCCCTGGTCCTCTGTTGGCCTTTTTCGACCCCGAGTGGTGTGCCAATCGGCCTCAATCCTCTTGGCCATTTCCAAGATCCGAGAGATAGGTCCATCAGAAACGAACAGAAGGGCCTCCCTCAAGTCCTCTCGTAGACCCTTATAAAACCTTTTTGTGTAGCCCGCCTCATCTAGTTGATACGAATCCGCGTAGCGAGCCAAGTGGTCGAACTCCGGATGGTACTCTACCACCGTCCTGGTACCCTGCTTCAACTGTAAGAACCGTTCCTCCAACTCATCCCTGGCTGATTGTGGAACAAAATGTTCCAGGAGAGCGATCCTGAACTCTTCCCAGGAGATTTCTGTAACCTCCCTATCAGCAAATGTTGTATCCAGCAGCGTCTTCCACCACCTCTTTGCGTGAGACTCTAGGCAGGAGACAACCAAGGCCACCTTCTCCTCCCAGGGACATCGTATCCCAGTCAGCATTTCATACATAATATCTAGCCACTCCTCTGTCCGTACAGCGGATTCTGTCCCCAAGTAAGATGGAGGAGAGAGTCCTCGAAAAATGCTCAGCCAATTGGCCCCCGGGTTCGGCTGCGGAGCCGGAACCTGCTGAGCCCTGAAAGCATCTAGAATGGCCGTCAGCGTTTGACCCATCTCCGAATGTAAGAATGGAGTGGGGGCCGGGGGAGGTGGTGCAACAGTCGGAGTCTGCTGAACTCCGCCTTGTGGTGTTGGCTGCGCTGGGGGCTGCGTTATAAAAGACAATTATAAGAAGTCTCACAAGTTTAACTAAAAGTGGACAATTTTCATGTGATTTCTCATATGGGCCCACCACTGCTTCCGCTGCTTAGTTTGTCCCCAAACTAAACTCGAGCGGGGGTGGCCCAGGGTTAGTGGACTGCTACTTTTCTGATCGAGGTTTCCTCTGATACCACTTGTAAGACCCCCTTTTTTTTCTTTTTCGACACCGGGGTCTTAGGCCCAGAACCGCCGCCTTGCGGTGATACCTTCGCACCCGGGAAGGTCGTCACTACAAGACGCCGATTCTGCCGGCCAATTCGATCTCTACTGTAGCATAAGTATACCAGGTAGTCCACAGAATTATCACATATAAGAAAATTAAACTCCACGAAGGGAGTGTCCACAGATAGTACATATAATAAAATCACGGGCTTATGCCCAGTACATCAAATCCTCACTACAATTCACTCATCGCGGAAGCAAACTAATACAACTACTATAGTTTGGGACTCACTGTCCCTGCTGTCTGGACTCCAGTGCTAGACTGTCCGATCTCCAAACATGCCGACCTCCGGGGCTGCTCCTCCATGCTGGGCTCCGTGGTCCCCTAAATGATGTGGTTCGAAAACCGTTAGTCTAAAAGACTAAGTCCTATCGTCCCCCACCCCTTCCCCCATGGCTCCTAAGCACCGAGCGGGGAGAAGGAAAGGGAAGGACGTGAAGGTGGAGAATAGTCAAATTCCAGATGGTAGCGGAACTAAACTAACAGTGTATGCATGATAATATATATACAAAATTAAATAAGTAACCTTAACTTATGTGGGTACACATAAGCTAAAGGATCTTTTGCAGGGCTCCTATCGTATAAAAAGTCCCATACCGATTTATACGATAGGGTGTCGGTTCTATTAGCAGGCTTATAATATTGAAAGAGAACCTTGACTTATAAGCACGCTCACACGAACTTATAGGCCAAAGGGGTCGTTTTGCAAGGCCTAATGTATAGAGCGTCCCATACCGCTTATACATTAGGTGTCGGGTTTTATGCAATGGTTATGCTATGAAATTCATTTATGCCATGATGTGAACATGCAAGTGCAACTCACCCACTCGACTCTGTGTACACAGACCTTTAGTTCCCCCTTTCAGAGCCGTTACCTCCCAGGATACCTCCGTAGTGGCAGACGGAAGCGGTGGGTTGGGCCTCGCCCACCTCAAAACCAGTATTTGCACTACCGGTCTGACCTATCGTACGCCTCAACGCTTGGTGCACTAAGCGGACGTCTGCGTACTCTTGCCGGCTGGCGCACCGGACTTCTGTTGGCGAAGTGTAAAAACACACCTGCCGAGTCAACAATATTGGTGTCAGTGCAACGAACTCCCTAATATCGGAGACCCACCACCTTATACCTTTTATGCACATGCAATAGTTATGAGTCCAATAAATAACCGAGCCGAATCTTCCCGGACAATCCCGTCCGTCACAATCTACAACCGAGCCGAAGCTCCCCGGACTAACCCGTCCGTCATAATCTACCACCGAGCCGAAGCTCCCCGGACTATCCCGTCCGTCATAATCTACCACCGAGCCGAAGCTCCCCGGACTAACCCGTCCGTCATAATCTACCACCGAGCCGAAGCTCCCCGGACTACCATCACAACTACTGGGCTTATTGCCCAAGTAACCCATACTATCTCCCGGGACACTGGGTGGGAAAGTGTGAAACCCTAAGTTTACTATTTACTGTATGTTTACGAAGTTTTGACTCTTTCTAATTACTACGAGAAGGACGATTTTTCGTCGATCATGCGCACCACCTAACACTAGCCAACCCACTCTCACTACTCTTCTTTTCTTTCTATTGGGAAATCATCCATAACAAAAGGGGCCTAACTCCAATAACTATCCCTGACCTTGTCTTATTCCAATTCAGCAACTTTGCTATATGCACACCAATTTAGACGATACGTTGAACCAGATAGGGGGTATTCTAAATAATCATCCGAATGCCCTGAATTATTTACTGGAGACTTATCATGATGAAAATAGACTAAATCCAAAAGATTATCATTTTTCCAATTATTCTGATATTTATTTAAATTCCCGTAAAGCTTCTAAGGGCTACCCATTGAGCATGATGTGCACTTTTCAGAGAGGTATACAGATTCATAAATTCATGATAAATTCTAAATAATCATTTAACAATAAATCCAAGATATGACAATTTTTCAAGTATTCAAATGACACTGATCAAATTTTGAGAATATATCCTTTTTCCTTTTATTATTGAAGTAAGTGCAATAAATATTCATCCAAAAATTCTTAATTAATTTTCCAAGGTAGATACTGACCTAAAAACATCATTGGCCAAATTTCATAATTATACAGTAAGTAAATTGCTCAAAATGATTTAAACAAACTAGATCCAAAATTGCTAAATGCAGACCACCAAGTCAATCTTCATGTAAAATGGGATGTATATAAAATAATCATCCTACACTCCTATAATAATTAATGGAGGTTCATTATGACCTTTAAGTTCTAAATCCAGAGTTCCAAAATTTTCCTTACTTATTTGATAATTTATTTAATTATTTTAATGTCTAAAATTTCCAAAAATGAACATGAAGTACTATTTTCATTCAAGGCATCATTCTACAAATTTTATATGTTACTCAGAATAATGATATAACCTATCTTCCAAAATATATATTTCTTTTCAGTAAAGCTTTATCTTTAAATCAAATATTCATTTAAATCCTTGGAAATTCATTTAATAAATATAAAATACTATATTGCTTCCAAAAATTCAGGGAAATTTCAATTATGAATCTAATGTCATATACATGGTTTGGGCCAAATTTCATAATTTATTTATTTGTAAATGGGCCTAAATGAATTTTTGAATAATTCCATCACATGACAATTTGTGAACTAACTACCTCATATACTTGTCCAAAAATTCTTATAAAATTTATATAAACTCTATATGCTTTTAAACATCCTCTGCCAAAATTTGATGACCTCTAAATGGTCAGAGGTAGCATAATAAATTATTTACTTAATTTAAGCCTTTCTTGTGTTACAAATGATGTGCTATAATTATTGACCCAAAATTCCCCATTAAAATACCAGAGGCCCATAATGTCCTTAAGACCAATCTACCAAAGTTTCATCTTATTTTGAGGTGTTTAGCTAGCCCATTTCAACCCTAGGATATTTGTGCCCTAAACTAGGGTTAGGGATTTTAGGGTCCTAAACCTTCCAAAATGTCCTAACAATTTTACCAGAGGGTTATAGTTACCAAAACTCTATCCATACAAAATTTCATGGCCATACAAGGTGATTTGGCCATATGCCCTTCACAAGGTACAAAAGCCCTTCCTTAGGGTTTGACCTAGGAGCTTGGGCCAAACCAACTCCACTGCCCCCAAATTTCCTTTGGGAGATGTATCTTGTCATCCCAAACTAGTGTACAAAATTTGAGCCTCTGTTGAGGTGAATAGGTCACTAAAAGCCAAAATTACTTTTTGGACCAAAATACCCTTCTTAGGGCAAGGCTAGGGTTTGCTTGAATCATATTCAAATCAACTTCAAACTTAATGAAATTTTAACCAGAGGTCTATATTGACCTCATAACCATCCCACCAAAATTTGGTTGAATTTGGACTTCATTTGACCCCTAATTTAATTTACCCTAGCATAATTAAATTATTTACAAAAACTATAGGAAAATTATTCCCAAAAATTCCCATTTTTGGGCAGGGTCTAGGTATAGGGTAGGGTGACTCCCTGCCAAAATTTCAGCTTATTTGGACCAAGGAAGAAGAGTGGGCAGCTAGTTTAATGTCTGCCTACTCATTTGTATAGACCCCACCAAAATGGGTGCCCTGGTCAGACCAGTCACCCAAATTGGTTCAAACCAATTTTGTCAGACAGTAGATCCATAGGGCTACAATTTTGATGTTGAACATTTTCTCTGAAAATGGCTCCAGCTATTTTTAATAATTAAAACCAATAAATGTAAAAACTGTGACAGAAATGAAATGATTCAAACTATATATTCCATAGTTTAATTATTATACAGCACGAATCTTGGCGCATAACCGACGGCATCTGGTCATCTCCTTCCTCCAGCCGACGGCCAGGATTCCTCCCGCCTGGGCCGACTTCCAGCGGCTGCCGCCGTCGCTCCGGCCACCTCCCCGGCCTGCCACCGCCGCCGACACCTTCGTGGTGGTCGGGGCTACCTCCAGGCGGCGGCACGGCCGCCGGGAAGCCCTATTCCGGCGAACCCGACAACCTCAAATTCATGGAAAAATCGTGATTTTTTTGATTTGGATCGGGCTAAATTGAGCCCGAACCTTGGACCTATCGATTTCTAAGATCTGTCCATGAGTCAAGGAGTGGAGGAGAACCTGTTTGGCGGCCTGAAGTCGGGAGGATCGTCGGATTGGCATGGTGGTGGCCGGTGGTGGTCGGATTGCTCAAAGATGCAGGAAAGGGCTTGGCTGCTTCAGGAAAAATGTGGGGAATTCTCCTTGGAGTCTAGGGGAGCTTTTAAAGTGGTGAGGGGAGGTGTTAGGTGGCTGAAATGGCATGTGCCATTTTTGGCAAAGTCAAGGTTGGCGGCTAGGGGTGGTGGAGGTGGTGGAGCTTGCTCCAGCCAGTCAAAAAAAGCTGCTGGACTCCCCCTTGTCCTTCTGAAATGAATGGGGAGGTTGGGGAGGGGGGAGGAGGAGCACAAAGTCCTCCTTCCTTCTCTTCCTTCTCTTTCTCTCTCCTCCATGGATGATTTTCTCTCTCCTAGTCATCAAGCCTGAAATTTGGGCTCCTGCATGTCACATGTCAGCCTACCAATCTCTTTGGCCACTTGGGTCAAGGTTAGCCCTAATGAAATAGGCTTGAGCTTGAGTTAGCCCATTTGGGCTAACTTGACCCAAAGTGGGACTAGGGCCCACCTAGGTCAATTTGATCCTTGATATTTCCTTAATAGGTCCTTGGTGACCCATTAGCCTCCCCTAGGGTCATGGTGGGGTTGTATTGGCCCTTGAAGGTCACTTGGCCCTTAACTAGGGCATTTTGACCATTTTAGGTTAAGGGTTGACTTTGGTCAAACTAGCCCCTTTGATTGGTCCCAATGGGTCCTTGGTGACCTATTGGCCTCTCACTAGGCTTATGAGGGTAGAGGTGGTGTCTATTGGGCTAAGGGACTGCAATTGACCCTTGTGTAGGTCAATTTGACCCAATTAGGGCTATAGTTGACTTTGGTCAACTTAGCCCCATTGACTGCTCTCCATGGGTCCTTAGTGACCCATTGACCTCTTCCTAGGGTTATAAGGGTATTGGTGGGGTATATTTGGCTAATGGACTGAAATGGACCCCTGTGTAGGTCAATTTGACCTAGATAGGGTTATAGTTGACTTTGGTCAACTTGGGTCTGTTGAATGCCCTCCATGGGTCTTTGGTGACCCATTGACCTCTCACTAGGTCTATGAGGGTATGGGTGGGGTCTTGGAGTCTTAGTGAAGCCTCATGATCACTTTTAAATCAAGGTTCAGGGATCTGCTAAGTGCAGACCACAGTGGCCCTACTCACACTACCAGGTTCACTTGGCTCTTCCTTGGGCTTTCTAGGGTTTTGCCATGACAAAATCACTCTTAGGGGTCTAGTTGGAAATGGGATGTTACAACCTCCCTAGCAAGCCGAGTCGTTTTGGGTGACCCGGTGTGGCCTCTCAGGGGATGCTTGTGTTTTGGCTTCGGAAGGGTATAACTTGAGTTCTGTTCATCGAAAGTTAATTTCGACTTCGCCATTGTGTTCGTAGCGTGGATATTTAGCTACGGTGCGAATTTCGTCGAATTCCGAGGTAGTTCAGTTTTCGTGTCGTTTTGGGTGTGCCATTAGCAAAATCTAATTAGAAACCTTTTTAAATTAAGTGAACCGGTGGCTTGGGAGGCAGTTAGGCTGAACCGTCATGGCTAAGCTTATATAAAATCCTTAATTAGAATCAACGGCCCATTCTTCTTCTTCCCGAAACCGTTGTTCCTGTTTCGCGGAAAGCAGAGGCGGAAGCGACGGTTAGCCCTAGCCTTCGGGCGGCGATTCCGGGAGTGTTCATGGATGGATTTCGATTCCGAAAGTGGCATTGTCTTGCTCTCGCTAAGATCTTCATTTCGACGGTGAGAGGTTTGATTTTCGTGGAGTTTTAGGTCACTTGGATTTCCGGTTCTTGTGCTTTTCCGCCATTAAAGTGCGGGTTTGCTTGTTAGGTACTGCTCCTTCTAGTGCAGAACGAAGAGGAGGGAAAGCCGACCAAGCTTCGCCGGAAATCGAGGCAAGTGGTATTCTTGCCCTTTCCATTGTTGTTCTTTTGATATTCTAGAATGTTTCCCGGTTAGCCCTAGGGTAGAAACCAAGCATATTCTCTTTTACCTTGCTGAATTTAGGGCTTAGATTCGCCTATGAGCTCCCTCCTTGTGATGTTTTGCTCAACCCGATGGTTGTTATAACCATTTAGACTCCAGATTTGTAGTTCTAGTTGGGTGCTTTTGCGGGTGGAGCCGAGAGAGAGAGTGAGGGAGGTTGTTGTGGTAGGGCTCTGGTTAGAACCAGTCTTGGTAGACTCTCGGGTTTTGGTGTTGAGTGTGGTGAACACACTCAAAGCCAAAAGCTGCCCGGGCGTGGCGTTGAGTGTGGTGGACACACTCAAAGCCATAGCTTGTTTTGTTCTTTGCGGCGGAGTGGTGGGGTGATTGAGTGAGAATTTTCGTCTAAGTCAAAATCGACGGGGTGATTCCCGCCGATTTCGAACCGATTCCCACCGATCGGCGAGAATCATCCTTGATTCCCGCCGATTCGGCGAAAATCATCCTTGATTCCTGCCGATTCGGCGAGAATCATCCTTGATTCCCGCCGATCGTCGAGAATCATTCTGGATTCTCGCCGATTCGGCGAGAATCATCCTACATTCCCGCCGATTTGGCGAGAATCAGTCGGCATTCCCGCCGACCTCCTCTTGTTGGCGTTGGCTTAGGGTTTTCCTGCAGGAATGAACTTTGGCGTAGAGTGAGTTGACCTCACTCAACGCCAAAGCTGCTTTGGCGTTGAGGGAGGTGGACTCACTCTACGCCACTGTTGGGTTTTGTGGTTTCGGCTGAAGGCGTTGAGGGAGGGGACCTCACTCAACTCCATAGCTGTTTTAGCGTTGAGTGAGGTTAGCTCACTCAACGCTGCTGCCCCTTTTGCTGAAGGCGTTGAGGGAGTGGACCTCACTCAATGCCATGGCTGTTTTGGCGTTGAGTGAGGATAGCTCACTCAACGCCAGAGCTGTTCTTGAGGAGGGCATTGAGTGAGTGATTCTTACTCAACGCCATGGCTGTTCTGGCGCTGAGTGAGGCTAACTCACTCAACGTCAAGCTCTGGTTAGGCGTTGAGTGGGTCCCACTCAACGCCAAGCCGTGTTGAGCAACTTCAACACTGTTTCCCTTACCTCGATTTTCGTTCCTGAGTGAATTACTTGATTATATTTGTAGTTTCCTTGTCGGCCATGTTTTCTTTCCTAATGGCCGAATCGTGGGTCGTTGATAGTAGTGGTGGTTTGAAGCTCTTCATGGGGGAGGTGTTGTGTAATTTAGCCAAGGCCACCCTTATTCTTTTATCTTGCTCCAGGTACGGGCTGTTCAAGGGGGTGGAAGGTCCCTTGTGCTTTCACATGTAGACCCTTGAGCATGTTGGCTTGGAAATGGTGGTTGGGGGACTGAGTTTGCCTCCAACCCAGATTCATGCTGTTGTTTTTTCTACTACCATCTCTTACAGCTTAGGGTGTTAGAAGTTTCTTCCTTGGTAGATTGCAGCACTTTGGGCTCTTGGTAGCCTAGTAGACCCTGCAGGATGTAGTTTCTGGGCAGGGTTAGTGTTGTTTCCTCGCACGTAGTGCATTCCTTATTGTCTTGCCTTGGGCAGTTGTGACTTTTACTGTTGTGTGTTTTCCTCTTTTATTTATTCCCTAGTTGGCACTTCCATGCAGTTTTGCCTTGTTTTGCTTGCTGAGGTATTCTTTCCTCTTTTGAATGTCGCAGGTTCTGAGCAGTAGCAGGTTTGGTGGCTAGGTTGCGGTGGTGTTGCTGGTGGTCTCTTGGACTTTGGAGATCTTGTTGCTTTGTTAGTTAGGTAGTTTTTCTATACTTTTCTTACAGACATACATATTTGTCTGTGGGTTCGTGTCAGGTTGTTGGCGCCCACTGGTAGTTTTTACCTTTGTACTAGATATATTACTTTTACTGCTACCATTTTCTGGAGATAGTCTACTTGCTCTGCGGAGGATTTATGCTAGGTTGCTAGTTATTTTAAAACTACAATTATTATTATTAGAAGTACATCGCATGATCAGCATGTTTTATAAAAGTAAATCACTATTTTCCAAACAATGTATAAATATCGTTTCCTTATATATAATATAAATTAAATGTAGAGTCTTGCATGGCCTAAGTGGTCCTCTTAGGGCTCTTATGCACTCCTTAGGAAGTCAAACCTGAATAAAGTATTTTTTTTCCGCAGCGCATAAGTATAGTTTTTAACTGTGGACTAGGTGATCCACCGAGCCGAGGGATACGTCCTCTAAAGTATAACTAATTTTCTAATCATTAAACTTATAAATTTCTTTCACAAAGTGTAGTAGTTGGTTTTGCCTGAGCGTCAGCAGTTATCCCCTGCTTGACGTGGCATCATGACGCGCGTTTTCTCATACTATGATAATTCTTTAATTCGGAGATAATGCGGGTTGTGATAGTTGGTATCAGAGGGAGGTTGCCTGACGGGTTAGTCGGGCAACCTTCCCTTTTGATTGCATTAGTAGTTCAGCATCATGTCATTCACACACCGATATGTCATCAGCACGTCTTGGCAGAAGCACGAACACTACACGCATAGCATAACATTAAGTATACGGGGCATATTATATAGTATGGGATGCATAATATGTGTTCATATATGGATCCACCAAAGGGGCAACATGTGAGGGTTATGTAGTATTGGATGCATAACCTCACCACATGGCTGCGACTAGCACGTTTTCTTTTTCGTTGCATGCGAATGCTATGTAGTATGGGATACATAACATTTTCATGTATACGCCGCTCATAACATACATTAGGGCCTTTTTAGAATGCATAGCACAAATATACATAGCATAACATGGAATAAGCACAACGTGCCAAGCTAAAGACTGGCAGGATGACATATGTACACACATAAGTTTTCTAGTCAAAAATAATATAAAGTCGTGCATACCCGATCTAGGCACAAGAATTAGTATGGTGGTGGCTAACCATCCTAGGTTAGGGCATAAACATCATTTTTTGTAAAAAAAGATAAACTCCCAGAGCAAGTTTAGCAGCTTTAAGTTCATATCTATATATGTATTGTCTGTACTAGTAGTTGGGTCTAGCCGTTGTACTAGGATCTAACTAGTGTTGCTATGACTTTAGGATGGCGAGACGTCCTTCAACTAGATCAACTCCCCTGTCTGAGGGTGAGTCATCTGGAGCTAAGAATGATGCGATAATCGAAAGCTTGTGGCAGAGTAGCGATTCCTTGAGCAGGCAGTTGGTGGAGGTGCGAGCCCAGATTCATTCTTTGGTAGCATTTGTTGCAGGTCAGACTCAGGGAGTGCAAGGCCCTGCAGGGGGGATTGTTGTTCCTCCCCCTCCTGCACCCTTAAGACCTCCAGTGGTGGTGCCAGCGGAGATGTCCTTCATCTCGCAGTTTCAGAGGTTGAGCCCTCCCACTTATGGCAGGAAGGCAGATTTCATGGTGATAGACGACTGGCTGATCTCCATGGAGGAGATGTTCTTGTACTCAGGGATTGCAGACGATCAGAGGGTGATGATAGCCGCCTATCAGCTTAAAGTTTTGGCTAAGAGTTGGTGGCTGAGATAGAAGGAGAGCTTGGTAGCTGGATGCTCTTGGGAGGTGTTTAAGGAGATGCTATTGAGGAAGTTCTTACCCTCGGTCGAGCGTGACCGCCTCATGAACGACTTCCTCCATCTGAAGCAAAGGCAGCTCACGGTGGGTGAGTATGAGATAGAGTTCAGCAAGCTGAGCCGTTTTGCCCCTGGATTGGTCAGCATTGAGGCTGATCGAGTTAAGCGATTTCTCGGTGGTTTGAGGAGTGAGGTGCAGCAGTTAACCAGTGCTTATGGGTCAGAGACTTATGCAAGAGTAGTGGAGGCTGTTCTGAAGGTGGAGGCTATTGAGACCACGAAGAGCAGAGGACAGCAAAGTAGGAAGGATAAGAGGAAGTCTGTGGAGGAAAAGAGACCCCAGGTACCAGATGCAGTTCCGGGAAAGAAGAGCAAAGTGGCGTGTAGTTTCTGTGGCCGGTCAGGCCACCCTGTCGAGAGATGTTTCAAGAGAGCAGCAGCTCAGAGGAAGGAGTAGGTTCGTGCGATTCAGGGTGCTCCGAGGAGAGATGTCTCCTGTTCTGTTTGCAAGCGACCCGGGCATGATGCTGCCCAGTGCTGGTCCAAGGATAAGGTCTGTTTTCAGTGTGGGCTGAAGGGACACATCAAGTCTAGGTGTCCTCAGGTTCAGCCTGCTCTTCCTACAGTTCCTCTTCAGGCGTTACCTCCACCTCAGCGTGTGGACAAAGGAAAGGGAAAGCTGAACGTGATCTCTTCCGAGGAGGCTCAAGCTTCGACTCAGGTCATCTCAGGTTAGTTGTCTTTCCAACCTGAATGTTTTGTTCTTGTCTTGCTAGAATGTTTGTAGTATTGTTGTGGTAGTTCCTTAGTTATATATGTTCCTATAGGGAAGTTTAAGGTGAAGAACCGCTGGGCGCGTGTTCTGTTTGACTCCGGTGCTACCCACTCGTTCATGGCTAGAGCCTTTGTAGAGCGACATCGGTTGACTTTAGATCGAGTTCGGGATACCTTTCGTGTCAAGTTCCCTTCTAATGAATCTGTGCTGTCGGATTTGGGCGTGTTAGATTGCCCTGTTTTGTTGGGGGGCTTCCTTGGAAGGCAGACCTGAAGATGATTGATCTGGAGGACTTCGATGTTATTTTGGGCATGGACTGGCTATCTAGGTATGATGCAGTCATTCAGTGCAAAGGGAAGCGCTTGGACTTCATCAGGGATGACGGTCAGCCCGGAAGCGTGTATGCATATCTGAGCCAGGATTCTCCTGTCATCTCTGCGGTATGTCCTCAGAAGCTTTTTCTTTCAGACTATTTTGCTTGTTTGGTCTAGGTGGTTGGGACCGCTGTTAGTGTACCGCGCTTAGAGGAGATTCCAGTTGTTCGTGATTTCACCGATGTTTTTCTTGGTGACCTTCCTGGTCTTCCTCCCGAGCGGGATGTTGAGTTTGTGATCGATTTGGAGCCGGGTACGTGTCCTATTGCTAAGGCATCGTACCGGATGGCCCCTCGAGAGCTAGAGGAGTTGCGAGTTTAGTTAGATGAGTTGTTGGCGAAAGGGTTTATCAGGCAGAGTTCGTCGCCTTGGGGTGCTCCTGTTCTATTTGTGAAGAAGAAAGATGGGTCAATGCGGCTTTGCATCGACTATAGGGAGCTGAACAAAGTCACAATTAAGAACAGGTACCCTCTGTCGAGGATCGATGATTTATTTGACCAGTTGTGTGGTAGCACGGTCTTCTCCAAGATTGACCTTCGTTCAGGCTATCATTAGCTTAGGATCTGTGATGCAGATATTCCACGGACTTCGTTTAGATCGAGGCATGGACATTTTGAGTTCTTAGTGATGTCGTTTGGATTGACCAACGCTCCATCAGCATTCATGGATATGATGAACCGGGTGTTCAAGGATTTCCTAGATAAGTTTGTGGTGGTCTTCATCGATGATGTGTTGGTTTACTCTCGCAGTGCTGAGGAGCATGAGCAGCATCTGTGCTTGGTTCTATCGGAGTTGAGGAACCATAAGTTATTCGCCAAGTTGAGCAAGTGCAAATTTTGGTTGCCTCAGGTCTCATTTCTGGGCCACGTGGTGAATGAGGATGGGATCTCGGTTGACCCGGAAAAGATCGCAGTAGTGATAGATTGGAGTAGGCCGGGCACGCCCAAGGAGATCAGGAGCTTCCTAGGGTTGACCGGCTACTACAGGAGGTTTGTGGAGGGTTTCTCTACCCTAGCTGTACCTTTGACTAAGCTGACTCAGAAGAATGTGGCTTTTGTTTGGAGCGAGAAGTGAGAAGAAACCTTCCTGAAGTTAAAGAGAAGATTGTGCACTGCTCCCGTTCTGACCCTGCCTACCGAGGGCGTGGATTATGATGTATACGTAGATGCTTCGCATGTAGGTCTGGGATGCATATTAATGCAGGTTGGTAAGGTGATTGCCTATGGGTCAAGGCAACTGAAGACTCATGAGAAGAATTATCCTACGCATGACCTCGAGTTCGCAGTGGTTATTTATGCGTTGAAGCTATGGAGACACCTACTTTATGGGGCTCAGTGCAAGATCTTCACCGACCATAAGAGCCTGAAGTACGTGTTCACGCAGAAGGAGTTAAATCTGCGCTAGCGTCGGTGGCTAGAGTATGTGGCTCATTATAATGTAGAGATCCAATATCATCCAGGCAAGGCCAATGTGGTGGCCGACGCCTTGAGCCGAAAGACGGGAAAGATCTTTAATCTCGCTGTCGATCGTTTAGTGGAGGAGTTCCTCCTTATGGATATATCAGTGAGATGTTGTGGCTTGCAGAGTAGTTTGTCAGTGGCAGAGCCGTCTTGGATTTCTTTGACCAAACTTCACCAGAAGGACGACCCGGATCTTCTACACTTATTCTCCAGGACTGAGAGAGGAGAGTTGTCGGATTATTCCATCGATGATGCTGGAACTTTGAAGTACCGCGGCAGATTTTGCATCCTCGTGGTTGGGGACATTAGGGGTATGGTTTGCAGAGAGGCTCATGGATCCAGCGTTGCCTACCATCCAGGATCTACGAAGATGTATCGTGACTTAAAGTAAATTGCCTGGTGGTATGGCATGAAAGGAGATATAGCCTGATTTGTTGCGAAGTGCCACACTTGCAAGCGGGTGAAGGCCGATCATGGAAGGCCTGGTGGCAAGTTGACTCCGTTGGAGATCCCGACTTGGAAGTGGGAAAGTATATTTATGGATTTCATCACGGGTTTACCACGATCCCCGAGGGGATTTGATTCCGTTTGGGTCATAGTGGATAGACTGACAAAGTGTGCTCACTTCGTGCCATATAAGATAGATTACCCTATGAAGAAGATATCAGAGTTGTACTTGAATGAAGTCATCCGACTGCACGGTGTGCCGGTTAGCATTATTTCTGATCGAGACTCTCGGTTTACTTCTCATTTTTGGCAGAGTCTGCAGGAGCGTTTGGGTACGGATCTGAGGTATTCTACTGCGTACCACCCACAGACTAATGGGCAGACGGAGCGGGTGAATCAGATAGTTGAGGATATGATCTGATGCTATATTTTAGACCACGGTGGAGCATGGGATGAGCGGCTGCGACTTATGGAATTTGCATACAACAATAGTTATCAGGAGAGCTTGCAGATGGCTCCGTTCGAAGCCTTGTATGGGAGGAGCTGCAAAACTCCGTTGTTTTGGGCTGAGGAAGGTGAGAGGCCATTGTTGGGTCCTGATGCGCTCGAAGAAATGGAAGTCGCAGTGAAGCTTGTTCGAGAGAAGCTTCGTATAGCTCAAGAGAGGTACGAGAAGAACGCCAATCGGCGTAGGTCTGCCTTGGAGTTTTCTATGGGGGACCTTGTATTTCTTAAGGTTTACCCGATTGTTGGTTGTAAAGAGGTTTGGTAAGAATCGGAAATTGGACCCGAGGTATGTGGGCCCGTTTAAGGTTTTGCAGCGGATTGGCGTGTTAGATTACAGGTTGGATTTGCCAGCAAACTTCCCAGGTGTTAGTAATGTTTTCCATGTTAGCCAATTACGGAAGTGCGTGCGCAGTAGTGGGCAAGTCTTGGACGTTGTGCCCCTGTTGGAGCCCAACCTCTCTTTTGTTAAAGTGTCGGTCCGTATTTTGGATACTCAAAAGCGGGTGCTGCAAAAGAAGTCTATTCAAATGGTGAAAGTTCTTTGGAGGAATCAGGATTTGGAGAGCGCGACTTGGGAGTTAGAGTCGGCTATGAGGGAGGCTTACCCTCAGCTGTTTCCCTGATTAGTTTGGTTTGTTTTTCTTCTTGTAATGTTTGTATTATTACTTTCCTTCTATAGTAGAAGTGTTGGGCGTAATGTTTCGGGACGAAACTTTCTTTTAGGGGGAGTGACTGTAATGCCTCCGATTTTTCTGCGATTATTTAATTCTCGTTCGGCGTTATGTCGACATGTTTTCTTGGTTTGTGCCATCTCTGGAGTGTGGTCTTAACTCCTTGGAACTGGGTGCCCTATTTTTTTAGCCTGTTGGCAAGACCTCCCTAGCAAGCCGAGTCGTTTTGGGTGACCCGGTGTGCCCTCTTGGGGGATGCTTGTGTTTTGGCTTCGGAAGGGTATAACTCGAGTTCTATTCGTCGAAAGTTAATTTCGACTTTGCCGTTGTGTTCGTAGCGTGGATATTTAGCTACGGTGCGAATTTCGTCAAATTCTGAGGTAGTTCGGTTTTTGTGTCATTTTGGGTGTGCCATTAGTAAAATCTAATTAGAAACCTTTTTAAATTAAGTGAACTGTTGGCTTGGGAGGGAGTTAGGCTGAACCGTCATGGATAAGCTTATATAAAAGCCTTAATTAGAATCAGCGGCCCATTCTTCTTCTTCCCGAAACCGCTGTTCTTGTTTCGCGGAAAGCAGAGGCGGAAGCGACGGTTAGCCCTAGCCTTCGGGCGGCGATTCCGAGAGTGTTCGTGGACGGATTTCGATTCCGAAAGAGGCATTGTCTTGCTCTCGCTCAGATCTTCATTTCGACAGTAAGAGGTTTGATTTTCGTGGAGTTTTAGGAGACTTGGATTTCCGGTTCTTGTGCTTTTCCGCCATTAAAGTGCGGGTTTGCTGGTTAGGTGCTGCTCCTTCTAGTGCAGAACGAAGAGGAGGGAAAGCCGACCAAGCTTCGCCAGAAATCGAGGAAAGTGGTATTCTGGCCCTTGCCATTGTTGTTCTTTTGATATTCTAGAATGTTTCCCGGTTAGCCCTAGGGTAGAAACCAAGCATATTCTCTTTTACCTTGCTGAATTTAGGGCTTAGATTCGCCTATGAGCCCCCTCCTTGTGCAGTTTTGCTCAACCTGATGGTTGTTATAACCATTTAGACTCCAGATTTGTAGTTCTAGTTGGGCGCTTTTGCGGGTGGAGCCGAGAGAGAGAGTGAGGGAGGTTGTTGTGGTAGGGCTCTGGTTAGAACCAGTCTTGGTAGACTCTCGGGTTTTGGTGTTGAGTGTGGTGCAAACACTCAAAGCCAAAAGCCGCCCGGACTTGGCGTTGAGTGTGGTGTACACACTCAAAGCCATAGTTCGGTTTGTTCTTTGCGGCTGAGTGGTGGGGTGATTGAGTGAGAATTTTTGTCTAAGTCAAAATCGACGGGAATCACCAAGTGATTCCCGCCGATTTCGACGTGATTCCCACCGATCGGCGAGAATCATCCTTGATTCCCGCCGATTCAGCAAGAATCATCCTTAATTCCCGCCGATCGTCGAGAATCATTCTGGATTCTCGCTGATTTGGCGAGAATCATCCTGCATTCCCGCCAATTCGGCGAGAATCAGTCGGTATTCCCGCCGACCTCCTCTTGTTGGCGTTGGCTTAGGGTTTTCCTGCAGGAATGAACTTTGGCGTAGAGTGAGTTGACCTCACTCAACGCCAAAGCTGCTTTGGCATTGAGGGAGGTGGACTCAATCTACGCCACTATTGGATTTTGTGGTTTCGGCTGAAGGCGTTGAGGGAGGGGACCTCACTCAACGCCATAGCTGTTTTGGCGTTGAGTGAGGTTAGCTCACTCAACGCCGCTGCCCCTTTTGCTGAAGGCGTTGAGGGAGTGGACCTCACTCAATGCCATGGTTGTTTTGGCGTTGAGTGAGGATAGCTCACTCAACGCCAAAGCTGTTCTTGCGGAGGGCATTAAGTGAGTGATTCTCACTCAACGCCATGGCCCGACTTCCTAGCTTTCTTGTACCACCTACGGTACCCAGATTTTGAGGTTGACATTTTGAACACCGTCTCCTTTGCACTAGAGTCTTCAACTGCTCCTGCCATAGCTTTCAATGTATTCTAATCACCCTCCCGACAACCTCGCGAAAAGTGTCCTTTCTTTCCACAAGAATGGCAACTGTAAGTAGCCTGGCTAGTAGATGATCTAGCCTCTTTTATCAGCATCCTGCGGTAGGCAGTCCTTATAGGATCTACAGGGTTTGGTACCCTATTCATAGGCATTTGGTGAGTTTTCCCCAACTCTACTTCCAAAGTTCTGGCCAACTCCACCAAGGCTCGAAATCCCAATAGCTTTGGTCCTAGCAGTAGGATACGCAACTCGCTGCGCAGACCATTGTAAAATCTATCGACTATAGACTGCTCGCTTTCCCATTCAAAGCCTGGGTAGCGCCTTATCATAAGGAACGTCTGCAAATAATCGTCAACTGAGTGCGCTCCCTGCAACACAATCATGTTCATCTGCTGCCCTAAAGGGCCTCTACATGCCATTTGCTCCATCACACGGCCTGGTGTTGGGGCCATCTCAGGGACAGAGGGTTGCACATTTCTTCCATGTTGTGCGTTGGTCACATCGAACACCGCTTCAACTACCCTTCTTATGGTTTCAAAAGAAGTAGAAGTCTAAGGCATGTCGCTTGGTGCAGTACTTTTCTCAGAAAGTGTGCGTTCAGGCTGCCACGCGCCACTCCCGGACACCTATAGTCGTACAAAACCCTGATAAGCGACCAAATAACATTGCAAAACGCAATTATAGGAACATGCAGGTTCCTCAAACATGTGTATTTTCATTCCTAAGTGGACATTCATGGGTTCGTTTCATGTTAAAATGATGACGCGCACACATGTGCTCACCACCCCTTAAAGTGAATTCGTCCACGAATTCATTTAAGCTTGACCGAAACTGGTAGTCTAATACCAAATTGTAACACCCCTATCCGTAACATAGCATATAGCAGTAGGTCCGGTCGGGGCCCAACATGATATACCACGGACAGACCGGTGGGTTACTCAATGAAACCATTCAACCAATACACCCGTCCTACACAGAGCATCTAGCGGAAGCAATTTATTAAGTTGCAACAATAAGAATTCTGGCAACAAGCATGAATGTCCACTAACAGAAAATCCAGTAGGAATGAAGTACAAAATACACAAAGTACTGGCCTTATGGCCTTACAAGAGTTTACAATAATTAAACAGTGTCTTACAAACTTCGGCTCGCAGACCGGCCACACATGATTTAAATAAGTAAACAAACAAGGTCTTCGAGGGCCGGTTAAGCAACTTGGGCTTTGGCCCGCTATTTGCCGCTCGGCTCCACAGCACCTGCAAGCACAAATCACTGCAATAGTGGCAAACATGAATGATGGTCAGCTAAAGCTGATCAAATTATTATGATTCCGCCCCCAAACCGGGGAGGCAAAGCTTCTTCCTGCACTTGTTAGCAAAGCAAGCAACATAGCGAATAAACATCACATCACAGGTGCACGCTCACACGGCCATACACCCCGTGCTCTCAGGGCACTTACTTGGCGAAGCTAGTTCAAACCCAGTCCGGACCTCGAATCCACCACCACCCCCAGGGTGGCAATCTCGTGAGAATTTAGTCTTTTCAGCCGTAGCTTAGACTCGATCTCCAAATCATCGGTAAGTGTCACGTTAACTTTAGGTCTCTTTAACTAAAACAGATGGAGCGGGTAGGGTTCCACCATCCCGTTGCTCACCCCGTCATGGCCATTTGGCCTTTGACGTGGGCCAAGCTTCCCCCAGTCCCAACTATCGACAAAACACGGTACATAGCCCCGCTATATACCCGGCTAGCTCCCAGTCAACCGAAATGGCAAAAATGCATTTCCGCCCAGATTTTCGGGTGCACCTTGGGGTTACTCCCCAAGATTCCCTGATGCATTCTAACGCATAGCAACCCGAAAACAAACAATACGTGTTGGGAATTGTCTTCACAATACCCCTGATTTGTGGGAAGTCAGACCTGAAACTAAGATGAATTAAGTTGTATTTGATGTTGTGTTTAAGTTGTGCATGCAGGACTCTATTGCCAAGTGTAAACCAATGTCAGTCTATAGTGGGTCATCAAACACAGGACCATACAATGTAATTCCTCATTGTGTGATCCAAGGTGTTGACTCATGTATAGCCTCTCTATTGGGGTACACTTTGTTTCCATGCACTTGGACTACTGGACTCTGGAGTATTGAAGACTTTCTCAGAAGAAATTTTTTCTAAGTCCACATACTCGAGTAGTATCTTCTATATACTCGAGTAAGTGACTTAGTACTCGAGTAGATTGGATTACATACTCAAGTAGTTCTCAAGTTACTCGAGTAAGTGTTCTGATCGTACTCGAGTTAATCTGGACTTCTCATCTCAAAAAGTTTCTAAGTCCATATACTCGAGTAAATCCATTCATATACTCGAGTACCTCTTTTCCTTACTCGAGTAGGTGTCTGTGTACTCGAGTAGAGCCTTAGTCATACTCGAGTAGTCTCTTAGTTATACTCGAGTAGGGCTAACTGTTCAGTCTAAATATTTCTAAGTCCACATACTTGAGTAACTTCGCTCATATACTCGAGTAAGTGGCTTAGCACTCGAGTAGATCCTTCTTATACTCGAGTAGACTGGCTTAGCACTCGAGTAGATTTTTCTTATACTCGAGTAGTTTGGATTAGTACTCGAGTAGATGTTTCTACTTACTCGAGTAATCTGTCTAGAGTAACTCGGGTAGTTTTTCCAAGGCACTCGAGTAGTAATTTCTATTACTCGAGTACATGTTTCTCTTATCTACTCGAGTAGCAGACCTTTATACTCGAGTATCTTATCTAACCCGAGTATGTTGGCTCAGAATTACAGAAATCGTTAAGTCCAGAATTGACGGAGATTTGAAATTAACCTTTTTCTGATTGGTCCATGTGTCAATCTTAATTACGATTATGACCGTTGGAGATAGCCTATAAATAGGTCTTTTCAGATTTGACTAAATACACGTGTTTACAGAGATTATCTTTTAAGAAAGAGAAAATCCCGAAAACCCTAATTTTCTTATCCGCCGCCATTACCATTTTCGGAAGAAGCTCTGGATCGTCTTCTCTCAGCCGCAGCTATTGATCTCTGATTCTCTATCGATCCAAACTCAAGAAGAATCATCTGATCTCTCCGTGCTTCATCGTCTCTGATTTACTTTCTTGATCGTGGTGATTCCAGATCTCAGAATCGTGGATCTCAGTCAAGTCTTCTTCAACTGTTTTTGTTCAAACCGAAAAGCTCTCAAGAAGAAGATTACATCAAAGATCCAGATCTGTGATATTCTTGTTTGTAAATTTTATTCAAACAAATTTCATTGTAGGAGATCTTTCTCCGAGTGGTAGGAAGTTTTATCTTCCGAGTGTAGATCCGTTTGGGATCGAGTTTTGTAGGAACGTGGTTCCGAGGTGTAGGATTGTTTTCGCAATCCGAGATAATGGAGTAGCCGAGTCTAGTGATTTGCTAGATCGATGAGAAAAGTGGACGTACCCAAAATTGGTGAACCACTATAAATCTCTTGTCGTATGTGTGATTGCTTGATTACGGATCTGTGCTGTGTTATATTTTTTATTCTGTATTTGACACGAAATTCACCTATTCACCCCCCCTCTAGGTGATTTAGGTTGACAACTTAGCGCTCTCAATTGGTATCAGAGGTGGAGGTTGAGCGTTAAAAGGTTAACACCTTGATCTAATCCTCACCAAGTTGTCTCAAGAGAAGTATCAAGCATGAGTAAGACCAAGGATTTTTCTAAGCTCCCTATCTGCACCAAGAACAATTTTCCTATGTGGAAGGAAAGAGTTAAGCTCTTCATGGAAGCAGTAGATCCCCGGATCTTCATGATTGTGGAAGAAGGTCCGCATGTTCCTATGACTGCATCAACAATAGACCCAACCAAAAAGGTTCCAAAGAAGTTGATGGACTTGGATAAGGACGAGATTGCACTTGTCTCCCTAGACAAGAAAGCTAAAAAATATTATCGCAAGTGCAGTCGATGACCCAATGCTGCAAAATCTTATACATTGCCAATCTGCCAAGGAGATGTGGCAATCCCTGGTGACTCTGATGGAAGGGACTGAGGAAGTTAGGGATGATCGGAGATCCCTCTTAAATCAGAAGTATGAAGCCTTCTGACAAGGTCACAAGGAACCCATAGCTGACACATTTGAAAACTTCTTTAAGATAGTCAATGGACTGAGAGTGTATGGACGAGTCTTTACTAATGGGGAGCTGAATGATAAGTTTCTGAGATCTCTCACCAAAGAATGGGATAATAAAGTCTGTGCCATCCAAGAGTTTGGCAGACTAGCAGAGACAGATCCACAGAACCTATTTGGCAAGCTAATGTCCTATGAACTGCAAATCAACTCTAGAAAAGCCGAAGAAGAGATAAGTCGCTTCTCCTCAAAAGAGAAGTCGGTTGCTTTAAAGGATGACAGTTCAAGGAAGGGCAAAGCTGCCTCACCAGCACCTCCTCAAGAAGTAAGTGAAGAAGAAGGATCTGAGCCAAGCACCCCAGGCTCAAAACTATCTGAAGGAGAGTTCTCATTGCTCTCGCGGCAGTTCAAGAAGTTCTTGAATAAGAAGAAGCAATGGAGAGGCAAAGATACCTCATACAGAAGATCACGACATAACGGTGATCAGCGAAAGAATGGCTCGAGCAGCCATGACAGGTATAACTCCAAACAGAACAAACAAATTTCAACTGACATCGTTTGTTATTGTTGTAATAAGCCAGGTCACGTCATCGCAGACTGCCCTCACAAGAAGAAAGAGGGTGGAATAAGAGAGGAAAAGAAACCCTCATACCACAAGAAGAGGACAGAGAAGAGCTTATTAGCCAAGAAGAGCAAAACTCTCAGTGACTCCGACTCATCCGAGTCGAGTGAAGTAGAGGAATCTTACTTCGGGCTCATGGCTCACTCTGATGATGAACAAGTCCCCCAGTTCACTGGGGAGGTAAAATCTCACACTCCTCTCTCTGAATCTGATGATGATAATGAGCAAGAGGGCCATTCCTCTGAGGATGAATCTAAACTCATGGGATAGTATAAGGAGTTACTCACGGCTTACGAAAAATGTCGCAGAGTCGTGAAAACTCAAGCCAAAGAGATAAAATCTCTACAGGCTAATGAGAGCAGCTTGAGAGAAGAAGTCACTAGGACTAATTCTCTTCAAGAGAACTTCAATGTTACTATGGAGGAATACAATCAAGCTCTCAAGAACCTCGACCTTAAAGATGAAATCATCAAAGAATTGGAACAACTACTCGAGGCTTAGAAGAAACTTGTTGAGAGTTTCTCCAAGCCTAAGACAGTTCTTCCACTAGTTGCTGAGTTCTCAGCTAAGGACAAGGGTGCTGGTTTAGGCCACATTGGTGCTTCTAGTAAATCTTCTAGGAGAAACAAGGCAAAGAGAAAGAATAAGGCTGCCCAGAAGGCTCTAGCTGAAGAAAAAGGGAAAGCTCCCTTGGAACCAGTTTTGTTCAAGAAAGTTATCTTTCCTACGAACGAATACGACTATGAGTCCATCTTGGACACTTCTATAGGCCGATCCCCAAGAAGCCTAAGTCAAGATACCAAGGTTGGAATCGTCCTCGTAACATTGGAGAGAGTGTCTTTAAGGCCCCTTATGAAGAGGTTCAACTTCAAAGCTATGGACCTTATGCTCATGGTCATAACATCAAGAAGACACCAAAGGTAAAACCTATTGTGGAAAAGCCTATGAAGGAGAAGACTTCATGTAGCTGTCATCATCATGAAGCTTCTTCCTCCAAGAGTGAAGTTCCTGCTAGACCATCACTTAAGAAAATCAAGCAGGAATACACTAGGCAAAGATACAACAGGTTCGACGGTTGGTGCTGTGGCAAAATTGGTCATTTTGGCATCGATTGTTGGTTCAATCCTAGAAATGTTGCAACCCCTCAAGTTAGCAACGTGAGAATGACCACTCATGAGGCTAATGCTCGTAGGGGGAGTATTCTAACTCGAGACCAAGGACCCAAACTTGTTTGGGTTCCTAAGGCTAAGTGATCGTAATTGCAGGTATGTCTAAAGACCACCAAAATGCCAATCTGGTACTTGGACAGTGGATGCTCTCGGCATATGACCGGGACAAGAAGCCTACTCTAGAACTTCACCTCAGTCTGCAACGGACCAAAGGTCATCTTTGGAGGTTCAGATCGAGGAATAACTAAAGGCTACGGTATGATTACTAACGGTAGCGTATCCTTTTCGGATGTAGCCTATGTTGAAGGATTGGAACACAATCTCATCAGCATAAGCCAACTATGCGACAAAGGATAGGTGGTTGAATTTCATGCTGACAAGTGTTTGATAAAATCGGTTGACAATATGGAAACTGTTTTATCAGGCACTCGAAGTAGAAATATTTTCTGTTTAGACTTCATTTGTATAGACTCGTCTACACCAGTGTGTCTTTTAGCAAAAGTAGTGCATCTCTTGCTGACAAATGGCACAAGAGACTAGCACATATTAATCTCAAAACTATTAATAAACTATTCTCTCAAAACTTAGTACGTGATGCACCAAGTGTCAAGTGCGTTATGGACAGTCTTTGTCACGCGTGTATCAAAGGCAAGCAAACAAGGAGTTCATTTAAAAGCATAATAGGCAAGGATTCCAATAGAAGCTTACAACTTCTCCATATGGACTTGTTTGGTCTACTACAAGTTAGAAGTTTGGGAGGTAAGGAATATACGTTGGTTATTGTGGATGATTACTCGCGCTTTGCGTGGGTGTTCTTTCTGAAACACAAGTCAGACACCTTCAGTACTTTCACTAGTTTTGTTAGGCAAATCCAGAATGAATACAACTATTCCGTAGTCAAAATCAGAAGTGACAATGGAACAGAATTCAAGTCTGGAGCCATGACAGAATTCTGCGAAAGTTAAGGTATCTTTCATGAGTTTTCCTCTCCTCGCACTCCACAGCAAAATGGAGTAGCTAAGAGAAGGAACAGAACACTCATAGAGGCTTGTCGGACTATGTTGAGTGATGCCTCACTTCCAGAGTATTTCTGGGCTGAAGCCGTCAACACCGCTTGTCACGTGCAAAATCGAGCTCTCATCAACAAGAACCATGATAAGACTCCTTACGAACTTCTAAAAGGCAGGAAACCAACCATTTCATATTTTAGAATCTTTGGCTGTAAGTGCTTCGTACTTAACAACGGCAAGTATGGCACTACCAAGTTTAGCGAGAAAAGCTTTGAAGGTATTTTTGTAGGTTATAGTAGCCATAGTAAGGCCTATAGAGTATTTAATAGAAAAACTTTGGTGGTAGAAGAGTCGATACACCTTGTATTTGATGAGACGAGTTTGCTGCAAAGCAACTCTTCTAGTGTGCTCATTGAAGATGCTGGTACTAAGATGAAGGAACTTAGCTTGGATGAGCCTACTCAAGATAAAGATGAGACGTTCATCAAGATCACCTATACAACCCCTATTGGAGAGGTAGATGATCAAGATGAAGAACACATCCCAGCTGAAGATGCAACTCCAGTGGCTGAAGAGATCCCAGATGCAAGGACTCTAAAGTTCAGACACTTGAAGGATCATCCCTTAGATCAAATCATAGGAGATCCTCAGGATGGTGTCAGAACCCGGAGAGGTACAACTAACGAGAATTCATTCTTGAGCTTTCTATCACAGGTTGAACCTAAGAAGTTCGAGGAAGCAAACTCGGATGCATCCTGGATACTAGCCATGGAAGAAGAGTTGAATCAGTTCAAACGTTGCAAAGTTTGGACACTTGTTCCTAGACCCAAGAGTAAGAACGTCATCGGGACAAAATGGGTCTACCGGAATAAGATGGACGAAGATGGAACAATTATAGAATAAAGCCAGACTTATTGCCAAGGGCTATCGTCAAGAAGAAGGAATCGACTTTGACCAAACATATGCTCCAGTGGCAAGACTGGAGGCGATCAGGTTATTTCTTGCCTACGCTGCACTTAAGGGCTTTACCGTCTATCAGATGGACGTCAAGTCCGCCTTCCTGAATGGTGACATAAAGGAAGAAGTGTATGTAGAGCAACCGTCAGGTTTTGTTGACTCAACTTTTCCTAATCATGTTTATTTACTGCAAAAAGCTTTATATGGTCTTAAACAAGCTTCTCGAGCTTGGTATGAGACGCTGTCTACCTTTCTTCTTGAGAATAAGTTCACAAGAGGAAAGATAGACAAGACATTATTTCTTAGGGAAATAAAAGGCAAGATTTTGCTAGTGCAAATCTATGTCGATGACATTATTTTTGGCTCTACAGACAACAACCTCTGCAAGAAGTTTTCTAAACTTATGCAAGGGAAGTTTGAAATGAGCAGTATGGGAGAGCTGAAGTATTTCTTAGGGCTTCAGGTGAAACAATCTGAGGATGGAATTTTCATCTCTCAGACTAAATTCACCAAAGAGCTACTTAAGAAATTCGGAATGGAGAACGCAACCTCTATGAGGACTCCAATGGCCTCAGCTATGTCTCTAGACAAGGATGAGAAAGGGAAACCTTTTGATGAAACCAAGTACAAAAGCATAATTGGGTCCTTGCTCTACCTTACCGCAAGTAGACCAGACATAATGTTTTCAACATGTGTATGTGCTAGATTTCAGGTGAACTCTAAGGAATCTCACTACATTGCTGCAAAGCGAATCTTGAGATACCTCAAAGGTACACCAAATCTTGGCTTATGGTACCCAAGAAGTAATGATAGTGAACTAATTGGATTTTCAGATGCAGATTTTGCAGGAAGCAAAGACGACAGGAAAAGTACTTCCGGGACTTGCCAATTTCTCGGAAGGAGACTTATTTCCTGGAGCAGTAAGAAGCAGAACTGTGTAGCCATCTCAATGGCTGAATTAGAGTACATCTCTGTAGGCAGATGTTGTGCACAGCTTCTATGGATCAAGAATCAATTTGAAGACTATAACATGAAGTTCCAGAACATCCCTCTGCTTTGCGACTCTTCCAGTGCAATAGCAATCGCCAACAACCCATTCTCCCACAGCCAGACAAAGCACATAGAGCTTCGATATTACTTCATCCGGGAGCATGTGGAGAATGGAGACATAGATCTACAATACGTCTCCATAGATAGGCAAGTTGCAGATATATTCACGAAGCCGCTAGATGAGACCAAGTTCTCGTTCTTCAAAACTGAACTTGGGATGCTCAACAAAGAAGATTAGTGGTCTCTATCAAAGTCTCGGAGTTAAAAGTTGGTGGAGGTAAAGATCAGTGCTTCGAGAAAAATATTTTGTCAAAGTGACTTACTCGAGTAAGTGTACTCACATACTCGAGTACTTTGAAACAATCACGAGTAGTTACACGACTACACTCGAGTACATTACAATATACTCGAGTAACTCAAAGTATCTACTCGTGTAGGTAAAAATTCACTCGAGTACATATTCTTTATACTCGAGTACTTAGTAACTCACTCGAGTACTTCATGATCTACTTGGTCTTCGACTTACTCGTGTAGGTTACAACAGATTACTCGTGTATGCCGATATATACTCGAGTACCTGGAAATTCCAGAACTTTGAAAATCTCATTTTTCTCTTTTCGCACACCTCGATTTTTGCCACCCCCCATAAGGTATGTTTTATTTTAAAACCCAATCTTAAACCGAATTAGGGTTTTGTATATAAATAGAATGATTCTGTAATCCATTTCCACGAAACCTTTCTCGAGTACTCGTCGGCGCTTCGCCTTCCAGAACCGCAGAGCGTTGTCTTCTCCATAATCCGTTACTCCAGAACTCGATGGCTCCTCCATCCAAGATCGGAATCGGGTCCGAATTGGTTATAGATGGAATCGCAGACCTCTCCGATGACTTCCGAAACCTTCTCATTCTCCTTGATACAGCTGGGCTGTCGTTCCTCTTACAGACGCCGTGTAAGATCCTATTTTCTGCAGTGGAAGAGTTCTACAAGAATCTGAAGGTCAAGCGAAATGGTACAGTTCTCAAATCCAAAGTCAGTGGAATCAAAATCCGTCTGGACAAAACCTCCTTAGCTACTCTGTTAAAGTTGCCAGTGGTGGATGAGGAAGATGATCTGACTCCTGAAGATTCCGAGCGAACCAGTTTCTTCTGTGGAATAAACCTGTATGAAGCATACTCGTTCCGCCGTGCAGATTACAATTCAGAGGGCAAATTCCTTGTGGATGTGATTTCCAAAGTTCTTCTATGCAAAACCTATTCCCTCAGAGAAATTTCCCAAAACTTTTTTGATGTTATGCAAGTCATAGTATGTAACGTCCCAATTCGCGCTAGGCCCCTTGATTGCGTATTTGAGTCAAGGGGGCTGTGGTGAGCCCAATGGGGGTGTGGGTGAACAGGTGCGAACGTGTGGGAAATGAGGAAAACAAGCCAAAACGGTAATTTTGGCCGACACGGGTATGGATACGGCCGTGTCCATACCCGTGTGCCTCATGCCAAGATTAGGCTTATCAGTCAGAGAGGTACACGGGTATTGGGACACGGGCGTGTCCCTACCCGTGTGCTGAGGACACGGGTCGAGACACGGCCACGGCCGTGTCTCTACCCGTGTACCGTAACCCCAACATGGCAGAAAAATATTCTGGGATGAACACGGCCCTAAACACGGCAGGCGACACGGCCGTGTCACCTGAACACGGGTAGGAACACGGCCGTGTGCCTACCCGTGTCTTCGGTGTATAAAAATGAAAAAGATGTGAAACCCTAGCATTTCATCCCCTTTCTTCTGCCCCGAAATTTCTGAGAGAGTTCTCTTGGCTGGAGGAGGAAGAGGCTTGCCGGAGCCATCCTTGGAAGAAGATTGCCGGGCCATCCTTGGCGGAAACGAAATGCCGCTACGAAGGAGTGCGAGGCTCATGGCCGGCCATGGTGGTACCGCTGGACTTGAGGTGAGCTTTCTCCCCTCTCCCTTGGTGCTAGATCTGTAGTTATTTTAGGAGAGACATCGACTCCATAGAGTCTTGATGGTGAGGAGGAGAGTTCTTAGGATAAGCCATGCCTAGGTTTTCTAGGCTTAGTCTCCCTCAACCTTCTCATCATTCAAAGTGGAGATGAGAGGGGTTTTCGTTGAGGGCTTGGCTTTGAAAGGAGAAATAAGGTTGGGTGTGATTTCTGGAGAAGTTTATGCGAGGTCGTTGCAAGGAAGAAGATGAACGGATGTCGTTCATCTCGCCTTAAGATGCGTGCAGGAATCTGATTTCTGCACGCGGCGACCTTCGTGGCCAATTTCAGAGGTGTTCTGGCCAGATCTGGGTGAACGACTCAACACGAAAGTTGTAGCCCTTGAAATTACCTTTCCAACGAGTGGTTGCACGTTTCCATGCGATACCCGTAGCCACGGGAAAGCTGGTTCGAGTCCGCTGCGTTCGGGAAAATCCTGTACAGGAAACTGTTTCCTGTACGTATTCGAGTTGAATTTCTGGTATGTTCCGACCAGATCTGGGCGATCGACTCAACACGAAAGTCGTAGCCCTCGCGAATACCTTTCCAACGAGGGGTTGAGCATTGTGATCGGATTCCTGTAGCTCCAGGAATCCCAGTTTTAGTATCGGGCTATCCTATGTTAATGCACTTGTTAATTTATAATGTTGGCACTCTTGCAATGGATGTGATTTGCTCATTTGTTATCTTGCTCCCATATATTTATAATGCTGTAGTTACTGTAATTTAGCATGGTTACCCATTTGGTTGTGTAATAAGGAATAACCATGTATTGGTAGAGAAATGGATTGGATGAGAAGGCTAGAAATTAAGAGTTGAGATTGGTATAGAATATATTTATATAGCTTGGTGTTGAACATATCTATTATGCGAAGTGTTGAGGTGAATTCATTGAATAGATGGGCGTGAATATGATGAACACTATGTGAAGAGTATTTTGTAACCGTAATCCGAGCCCAAGGGGTTTATTAACAACCGATGCTTAGAGTTGTAGCCTCCCTACGGGTAGCATCGAGTGAGTTGTTTTGGGGCATGTGATGTGCGACGATTCATCGTGTCGCGATATTGAGATAATGACTGTGGCAGGTCTACGGGTTCGCCAGTCGTCACACCGATGGGAGCCAATGGGTAAACCTTGGGCGGTAGGGTTAGATATTTGGTGTCCATAACCCGAGATCTCCTCCGCGCCATGAGAACGGTTGGGCTTGCACCTCGTGCGTTTCCGAGGTTCCATCCGGTTCGAAATCAAAGGCCAGGTTGGGCTGTGTTCTTGGTGCACCTCTACCCAATACCCCTTCTGAGCCGTAGTACGCATGTGAGCTCCGCTGTTGTGTTCTTAGCGTTGAGGAGTACGGGGGCCTAGGATAGGTAGTGTGATACCACCTAGTAGTGGAGGCGCCCGCTCCACTGTCGCCGTCTGGCCACGACGGACGACGCCTGAGAGGTTAGCTACCTGCTCGAAAAGTGGGAACTTCAAGTCTGTGTCGACATAGCAACTTGCATGTGCGTGCGCATGATTCGGTCATAGCATAACATTCATATCATGTCATTCATTGCATACACAAGATCCTCATCGTATAAGTTTGTATGGGCACTCTTATACGATGAGTTACTTTACCGTTAAGCCGATCCTTAACTTATAAGTCTGTATGGGCACTCTTATAAGTTAAGTTAATATTCTGATTACTTATACCTGCTGTCATATATTATAGATATTTGTAGAACTGCTAGTTGTGTAGCGTAGTTTATACTCCACCATATTTACAGTCACCTGCTTGTTTACTTACTTATATATACATATTGTACCTTTGTTCCTTTCTCCGCCCGGTGCCGAGGAGTCGCCGGGGGAGCGGATGTGAAGCCACTTAGTCTTATGACTAACGATTGCTACGTCTTCCTTTTTAGGAGGAAACCCCGCAGGTAGAGCAGCAACGGACTATGCAGCAGGACAGCCAGGCCCGGACGATAGGACCTGAAGTGGTGGTGCCATCGGCACCGTCAGTGACAGTCGTGAGTGTTTTCATGTAGCCGTTTGGCAAAACATTTCTAGACTCTTGTTCTTTTGTACAAGCCTGTTGTGCTTGTTATCTTCCGCTCTTTTGGACTTAAACTTAGTTGTGAATTGAACTGCTTTACTTTTCTGTTATGGTTGGGTTGGCATAGTTTATGTGATAAGGATTGTAGCCGGCGGAATAGGCGTCTTATGGTAAAGGCTAACCCGTGTGTTAGTGCTACCGCAAGGCGGCTATTTCGGGCATAAGACTCCCCTCGTGTCGTGTGTTGTGTTCCGGGAGGGGGGTCTTACAAATGGTATCAGACTTAGCCGATCTTCAACTAGAGCAGTCAGGTAACAATGGGCCACTCCCGTTCAATTAGTCGGTTTGGGGACAAACCGACTTAGCGGAAGCTGTGGTGTGTCCATATGTAATTCGCACTAAGTTGTCCAACTTTGACATTAGTTTTAGCCAACCTGACCCTAATTTGTACCTTGCGTATAGGTCCCAGCGCAGGTGGAGCCGGTTGGGGGCACTCCTACCCCTTCCGTCCCTTCACAGTTCCAGCAGTCGGAACTGGGACAAACGCTGTCAGCCATATTGGATGCATTTAAAGCCCAGCAAGCTCCGGTGCAACAACAAGCGCCAGGCTCCAACTGGTTGAGCACCTTCCGTGCCCTATCCCCTCCTACCTATCTTGGGACAGAATCGCCGGTGCGCACCGAGGAATGGCTTGATACCGTGCAGGAATTGATGGCTGGCATAAGATGTCCGAACAGCATGGTGGTGACATTGGTAGTGACGCTGCTAGAGCTGCACGCCAAAAGGTGGTGGAAGTCCCTCATGGGCTCCACCTTCCAAGGGCGGTTGTACACGGACATCAGTTGGAACGAGTTCACCGAGGCCTTTCTGGATCACTTCATCCCTTCTTCTGCTCGGGATGAACTTGAAGAAAGATTTCTGCAGCTAAAGCAGGGATCGAAATCGGTAACGGAGTACCAGAGGGAGTTCCAACACCTCGCTAGGTTTGCCAATTCCTATGATTTGGACGATAGAGGCTACGCGAAGCGCTTCTACAAAGGATTAAGGGACCCCCTGAGGCAGGCCCTTTTGTTTATAGCCGATGCAAGCCTGGCAGAAATCATTGACATGGCAAAGAGACTGGAGGCGGACCACATGGGATGTGGCAAGAGACCTGTGGAAGGAGTAATTGAAGTCGGCCCTAGTAATAGAAGGCGGAATGATCATGGCAGAGGAAGGGGAAACCACAGAGGCGGTCGGTGGGTCAACCGGAACTATCGGGTGGAGTACCCAATTCCGCAACCACCAGCTTTACCTCCACCACCGCAGCAGCAACATTATCAACAACCTGGGGGCCGACGTGAGGTGATATGTTTTGAGTGCAACCAACCGGGGCATGTCCGACGAGTTTGCCCGCGACTGATCGGGGATGCTCCTATTGCTCTCCCTCCAGTAGCTCCACGGGGGCGAGGGCACATGCGTGGCCGAGGAAGAGGACCACCAGGGAGAAATCAAGGACATGCACGGGAGCATGTATTCGCATTGGATATGACTCAGGAGAGAAATCCGCAGGAAGTCATCACCGGTACGTGCAAAATTTATTAATAATATATGACTTGTTAGATTTACGATACAAATGATACGCGCAATTCTGGATAGTGATTACCCTTTTTGGAACCTAGGCACCGTCATGGTTAGCGGGAGCCCCGCCTATACGTTATTTGACACGGGTGCGTCTCACTCGTTCATTTCGGCGGACTTCGTGAAGGACTTGGAGGGAGTGCAACACTTCACGGACACTACTCAAAGGGTGCGCCTTCCGGACGGCTCTGAGATGACGTCGTCAGCAAGTTGCGACTTCGACACCCTTATTGGAGGAAAGTTCTTTGAAACTCCGGCTACAGTGTTAAGAATCCCGGAGTTCGATCTCATCCTGGGCATGGAGTGGTTGAACTGGCACCACGCCAGGATCAATTGTGCGGAGAAGCAAGTTATGTTGAGGAATGGAGACTCGGAAGTCATCTTCCAAGGTATTAGATTCGCACCCCGTAAATTATTATCTTCAATTCAAGCTATGAAATCTTATATGGAAGGGGATGAGGTCTATGTAATTTGCTTCGAGTTGAAGAAATTGACATTAGAGGTCAAGGATGTGCGGGTGGTGCGAGAATTTCCCGAGGTATTCCCCGAGAAATTGCCGGGACTACCCCCGCATAGGGAAGTAGACTTCCAAATCAAGCTAATTTCGGGTGCCAAGCCCGTCTCGCGAGCTCCATACCGAATGGCTCCGAAGGAACTTGCAGAGTTTAGAGTCCAGCTTCAGGAGTTGGTGGAAGCAGGGTTCGTTCGCCCAAGCTCGTCGCCTTGGGGAGCGCCCGTTTTGTTCGTCAAAAAGAAGGATGGCACCCTGCGGTTATGCATTGATTATCGAGAGTTGAACCGGTTAACGGTGCGGAACACCTACCCCCTACCGCGCATTGATGAATTGTTTGATCAATTGGTGGGATCGTATTGGTTCTCCAAGTTAGATCTGCGTTCGGGATATTATCAGCTGAGGATACAAGAAGATGACATTCAGAAGACGGCGTTCAGTTCGAGATATGGTTTGTATGAATTCACCGTGATGCCGTTTGGGCTCACAAACGCCCCTTCCGCCTTTATGAGCTTGATGAACAAGGTGTTCAGCCCTTATTTGGACATCTTTGTCATCGTGTTCATCGATGATATCCTAGTCTACTCCAAGACTGAAGCAGAACACGCCGAACATCTAACTTTAGTGCTGAGGAAGCTAAAGGAGCACACTTTGTTTGCCAAGTTCAGCAAATGCGAGTTTTGGCTTCAAGAGGTTGCGTTCTTGGGCCATGTGATTAGTGGGGCGGGGCTAGCAGTAGATCCGGCCAAGGTGCGGGCCGTGAAGGAGTGGTCGCCATTGAAGTCAGCGGCCGACATACGGAGCTTTCTTGGACTTGCCGGGTACTATCGCAAGTTCGTGAAAGGCTTCTCGAAGATCGCCCTTCCCCTTACTACGCTGACCAAGAAGGGTGTGCCGTTTGAATGGACACCCTAGTGCGAAGCTGCACTCCAAGAGTTGAAGGACAGATTGACGACTGCACCCATCCTAGCTCTTCCATCTGGGAAGGAGGGCTTTCAAGTTTACACGGATGCGTCGTATCAAGGGATCGGAGCCGTGTTGATGCAGAATGGGCATGTGATCGCTTATGCTTCAAGACAGTTGAAGAAGCATGAAGCCAGCTACCCGGTGCATGATCTAGAGTTGGGAGCGGTGGTATTCGCCTTGAAGATTTGGAGGCATTATTTATATGGCGTCCACTGCGAGATCTACTCGGATCACAAAAATCTGAAGTACGTTCACACCCAAAAGGAGTTAAACTTGAGACAGCGGCGGTGGTTGGAGTTCTTGTGCGACTACGAATTCACCTTGAACTACCACCCCGGGAAGGTTAATTCCGTAGCTGATGCCTTGAGTCGAAAGGCACCGGGAACGAGCACGGAATCCCGCTTGATGAGGATGGAGTTAATCCAGACACTGCAAGAGATGGAAGTCACTTTGGTCTTTAAGAATCAATCGGAAGAGTATACCGAGTATTTGACCGCGATAAGTATAGTTTGCAACATACGAGACCGGATCCGGACGGAACAAAAGAAGGATGCGGCTTTAACCCCGGCTTTCAAGTCAATGGAGGATGGGACTACGGAAGAATACTCCCTAAAAGACGGCCTCGTCCATTTTCGTGGCCGGCTTTACATCCCCGAAGGTGACAACATTCGGGAGGATATTCTAAAGGAGGCTCATTGCTCCAAGTACTCGGTGCACCCGGGGATCGCGAAGATGTACACCGATTTGAGAAAGACAATGTGTTGGCCGGGCATGAAGAGGGATGTCAAGTACTTCGTTACTCATTGTGTGGCCTGCCAAATGGTGAAGGCGGAGTGCAGAAGCCCCGGTGGAATGCTACAGTCGTTGCCCATCCCCGAATGGAAATTTGAGGACATCTCCATGGACTTCGTCCACGGGTTACCTCGCTCGCGCTCGGGGAATGATTCTGTGTGGGTGATAGTTGACCGGTTGACCAAGGTAGCCCGATTTATCCCAATGAAGAAGGAGGCGCAGGTGGGCGTCTTAGTGTGTCTCTTTGTGGAACAATTTGTGCGGTACCATGATGTGCCGAAGACGATCGTCTCCGACCGGGATGGTCGGTTTACTTCAAGAGAATGGAGGGCTGTACAGGCTTATTTGGGCTCGCGCCTCGCCTTTAGCACAGCCTTTCACCCACAAATGGACGGGCAATCTGAACGAACCATCCGAACATTGGAGGACCTTCTGAGGTTGTGTGTGCTAGATAAAGGAGAACCATGGGAAAGACTCTTACCTCTCGTGGAGTTCTCTTATAATAACAGTCATCAAGCCAGTATTGGAATGGCACCTCATGAAGCTTTGTATGGAAGGAGGTGTAGAACACCCTTGTCCTGGGTGCAAGACGAAGATCCGAAGACATTGGGAAATGAGTATATTGATGACACGGACGCGGTGGTTAGGTTGATCCGGGATCGAATGCTAGAGGCTCAAAGCCGACAGGCGAAATATTACAACACAAGGCACCGTATGGTGGAATTTCAAGTGGGTGATAAGGTGTTCCTGAAGGTTCGACCGATGCACGGAGTGTCGCGGGTACGTGGAGTCAAGAAGCTCAGCCCAAGGTATGTCGGGCCCTATGTCGTAGTGGAGAGGATTGGCCCTCTGGCCTATCGATTGGAGTTACCACCGGAGCTGGAGAACCTTCACGACGTGTTCCATGTATCGTCGCTTCGGAAGGCTTTGTTGCGGCCTGAACAGTATATCCCCACGACGGATGGTGTCGTGGTATCTGATAGGTCTGTGCGACTAGAGCCGGTGCGGATCGTTGATAACGAGACAAGAACCTTGCGCCGGAAAAGTGTTCCCTTGGTGAAAGTGCTATGGTCTAATCATGGGAAGGAGGAGTTCACTTGGGAGCCAAAGGATTTGATGCAAGGGCGCTACCCGGAATTATTTACCCCAGGTAAAAATTTTACTTGAAAGCATAGTTCCCTTTTATGTGTTTCACTCCCATAGCCTTACCCTGATTTCGGGGACGAAATCTTTTATTTTGTTTATAGGATTTGTAACGTCCCAATTCGCGCTAGGCCCCTTGATTGTGTATTTGAGTCAAGGGGGCTGTGGTGAGCCCAATGGGGGTGTGGGTGAACAGGTGCGAACGTGTGGGAAAAGAGGAAAACAAGGCAAAACGGTAATTTTGGCCGACACGGGTAAGGACACGGCCGTGTCCATACCCGTGTGCCTCATGCCAAGATTAGGCTTATCAGTCAGAGAGGTACACGGGTATTGGGACACGGGCGTGTCCCTACCCGTGTGCTGAGGACACGGGTCGAGACACGGCCGTGTCTCTACCCGTGTACCGTAACCCCAACACGGCAGAAAAATATTCTGGAATGAACACGGCCCTAAACACGGCAGGCGACACGGCCGTGTCACCTGAACACGGGTAGGAACACGGCCGTGTGCCTACCCGTGTCTGCGGTGTATAAAAACGAAAAAGATGTGAAACCCTAGCATTTCATCCCCTTTCTTCTGCCCCGAAATTTCTGAGAGAGTTCTCTTGGCTGGAGGAGGAAGAGGCTTGCCGGAGCCATCCTTGGAAGAAGATTGCCGGGCCATCCTTGGCGGAAACGAAATGCCGCTACGAAGGAGTGCGAGGCTCATGGCCGGCCATGGTGGTACCGCTGGACTTGAGGTGAGCTTTCTCCCCTCTCCCTTGGTGCTAGATCTGTAGTTATTTTAGGAGAGACATCGACTCCATAGAGTCTTGATGGTGAGGAGGAGAGTTCTTAGGATAAGCCATGCCTAGGTTTTCTAGGCTTAGTCTCCCTCAACCTTCTCATCATTCAAAGTGGAGATGAGAGGGGTTTTCGTTGAGGGCTTGGCTTTGAAAGGAGAAATAAGGTTGGGTGTGATTTCTGGAGAAGTTTATGCGAGGTCGTTGCAAGGAAGAAGATGAACGGATGCCGTTCATCTCGCCTTAAGATGCGTGCAGGAATCTGATTTCTGCACGCGGCGACCTTCGTGGCCAATTTCAGAGGTGTTCTGGCCAGATTTGGGTGAACGACTCAACATGAAAGTCGTAGCCCTTGAAATTACCTTTCCAACGAGTGGTTGCACGTTTCCATGCGATACACGTAGCCACAGGAAAGCTGGTTCGAGTCCGCTGTGTTCGGGAAAATCCTGTACAGGAAACTGTTTCCTGTACGTATTCGAGTTGAATTTCTGGTATGTTGCGACCGGATCTGGGCGATCGACTCAACACGAAAGTCGTAGCCCTCGCGAATACCTTTCCAACGAGGGGTTGAGCATTGTGATCGGATTCCTGTAGCTCCAGGAATCCCAGTTTTAGTATCGGGCTATCCTATGTTAATGCACTTGTTAATTTATAATGTTGGCACTCTTGCAATGGATGTGATTTGCTCATTTGTTATCTTGCTCCCATATATTTATAATGCTGTAGTTACTGTAATTTAGCATGGTTACCCATTTGGTTGTGTAATAAGGAATAACCATGTATTGGTAGAGAAATGGATTGGATGAGAAGGCTAGAAATTAAGAGTTGAGATTGGTATAGAATATATTTATATAGCTTGGTGTTGAACATATCTATTATGCGAAGTGTTGAGGTGAATTCATTGAATAGATGGGCGTGAATATGATGAACACTATGTGAAGAGTATTTTGTAACCGTAATCCGAGCCCAAGGGGTTTATTAACAACCGATGCTTAGAGTTGTAGCCTCCCTACGGGTAGCATCGAGTGAGTTGTTTTGGGGCATGTGATGTGCGACGATTCATCGTGTCGCGATATTGAGATAATGACTGTGGCAGGTCTACGGGTTCGCCAGTCGTCACACCGATGGGAGCCAATGGGTAGACCTTGGGCGGTAGGGTTAGATACTTGGTGTCCATAACCCGAGATCTCCTCCGCGCCATGAGAACGGTTGGGCTTGCACCTCGTGCGTTTCCGAGGTTCCATCCGGTTCGAAATCAAAGGCCAGGTTGGGCTGTGTTCTTGGTGCACCTCTACCCAAGACCCCTTCTGAGCCGTAGTACGCATGTGAGCTCCGCTGTTGTGTTCTTAGCGTTGAGGCGTACGGGGGCCTAGGATAGGTAGTGTGATACCACCTAGTAGTGGAGGCGCCCGCTCCACTGTCGCCGTCTGGCCACGACGGACGACGCCTGAGAGGTTAGCTACCTGCTCGAAAAGTGGGAACTTCAAGTCTGTGTCGACATAGCAACTTGCATGTGCGTGCGCATGATTCGGTCATACCATAACATTCATATCATGTCATTCATTGCATACACAAGATCCTCATCGTATAAGTTTGTATGGGCACTCTTATACGATGAGTTAATTTACTGTTAAGCCGATCCTTAACTTATAAGTTTGTATGGGCACTCTTATAAGTTAAGTTAATATTCTGATTACTTATACCTGCTGTCATATATTATAGATATTTGTAGAACTGCTAGTTGTGTAGCGTAGTTTATACTCCACCATATTTACAGTCACCTGCTTGTTTACTTACTTATATATACATATTGTACCTTTGTTCCTTTCTCCGCCCGGTGCCGAGGAGTCGCCGGGGGAGCGGATGTGAAGCCACTTAGTCTTATGACTAACGGTTGCTACGTCTTCCTTTTTAGGAGGAAACCCTGCAGGTAGAGCAGCAACGGACTATGCAGCAGGACAGCCAGGCCCGGACGATAGGACCTGAAGTGGTGGTGCCATCGGCACCGTCAGTGACAGTCGTGAGTGTTTTTATGTAGCCGTTTGGCAAAACATTTCTAGACTCTTGTTCTTTTGTACAAGCCTGTTGTGCTTGTTATCTTCCGCTCTTTTGGACTTAAACTTAGTTGTGAATTGAACTGCTTTACTTTTTTGTTATGGTTGGGTTGGCATAGTTTATGTGATATGGATTGTAGCCGGCGGAATAGGCGTCTTATGATAAAGGCTAACCCGTGTGTTAGTGCTACCGCAAGGCGGCTATTTCGGGCATAAGACTCCCCTCGTGCCGTGTGTTGTGTTCCGGGAGGGGGGTCTTACATAGTATGCCGGAAGAAATTCCAGTTTGGAATGATGATACTGGATAAGATCAAAGAAAGTGTGAAAAAACCCAGCTATGCCAGGATTATCTCCCTCCTCCTCCATGAGATTAATCCTACAGTGTTTGATTTCTCCAAAGGAACTCCCCTCCATCACATGAAGAAGGTATCCATCTCCTCCATCCAAAGATATGAAATCCAACTCAAGAACACTGCACAAGCCTCCAAAGTCATTATGGATGAAGATGTCCCCAGCCCACAGCATGTTGCTGATGACAGGACTCCATCTCCTCCTCTACATCAAGCTACTGACACCCAGGGTGCAGTAGTTGAGGGGGAGCCTGCCTCATCTAGCTCCCAGATTCTGATTACAGAACTTCTCTCCCAGACAGTCAGAGATCCTTCTCCTCCTCCTCCTCCAGAAGATATTCCAATAGATGTACAAATTGCAGAAGATAATCAAGTTTCCCAAGAGATTCAAGTTCAACAAGACCTTCTGTCCACAACTGCAGAGATTGATAAACTTGTTGAAGAACTAAGGTCATACATTCCCCTACCTCCAACAGACCCAGTTGTTGGTGCTCCTGAGGTTCAGGTACAAGATGAACAGATCCCTCTCAAGGAACCCTCTCCATCCTCAGCTCAGTCTCCCATTGAAGAAGCAGAACAACATGATAGTATCATCCTGTCCGATGAAGAGGAGTTATCCCCAGAACCTGTTGAGCCTCCTCTAAGGACATTAGCCTTCACTCTCCCCTCCTTCTTAGATCCCCTGGATTCAGTAGAAATCACTCACACCAAGAGAACTGATAGCTCAGTGGTTGTGAAAGAAATCCCTTCTTGGGCTCCCTCAGTCTCTCAGCTCCCTCAGGTCTCTACTTCTACCAGTGCTCCATCTTCTGCTTCCCTCAGCTCCTTAGACATCATCAGTAAGATTGAGAAGATGCTCCAAGAATAGAGAAATTACTTTGATGAGTCTCTGAAATCAGTTAACAACAAGGTCTCTGCTCTTGAAACTGAGATGAGCAGAGGCTTTGCAGAAATTCAAGCCAACACTGATGAACTTAAACAACTCTTCAAAATAGGTGGAAAAGCGATAGATCACACCATCACCAGCATGGGTGAAGTCAGAAATCAAGCTGAAATAGTGGCACATAACCAGATTCTGCTAGACCAAAGAGCTGAAGCCAATGTGATGATAGTTTGTGAAGAAGTAGGCACATTCAGAGATGAAGCTATTGAAAAGCTATCTGTAGAAATCAGCAAGGGGGAGAAAATAGTGAAAGAACAAGTTGAGAAAATTTCTACTGAAATCTCTACCAAGTCTAAAGAGACCCTGGATGGATTAGTTAACACCATGAAAGCAGATATTCTAGCCCAGCTACAGTCTGTCAAATTCTACATTTATGACACTGCAGTTTGGGTACATAATCAGAATTTTCTAGAATTCCAGCTCGACCCCTCCATCATTCCTAAAAGCTTAGATCCTCTTGAGGAACATCCTCCATCTGATGCCCAGGTTCATGCTACCATTCCAGAGGCAGTGCCAGCCTTCTCTCCCAGACCTGCTGGAGAGATGTCTGAGCCTCCTCTTTCATATTCTGATGTGTGGAAAGAGGATGTCCCTGCCAGCTCTCAGGGGCACTTTGATCGAGGTACTTCCTCCTCTAGAAGACCTGCTGATCAAGGTGGCCCCAGCAAGAAAAGAAAATATGGTGACGGCGCTTCTGCTAGCCGTTCTGCACCTAAGAGAGAGCAAGCTAAAGCTTCAGAGGGCAGATCAGAGTCAGTACATTCAGAAGTTTGGAGTCCAACCTCCAAATCTTTAATCTTTGACACTCTAAAGCTGGTAACTGATTTTGGGGAAAATAAAGACAAATTCTACAGCTTCTCAGAATGGAAAGCCTATGATGCATCTCAAATCAAGATCAGATTACATGACAGGCAATGGGGATTCAACAATCCAGTAGCTCCTCCAAGGCCAAAGACTTATTTTCCTAAACCCTTCAGTTATTTGGAAAGGCAAGAGCTGAAGAAAGCTAAACATCACAGAGAGAATTACCCCTGAAAGTGTTTTGTGGAACTGGAAAATCTTTCTATTTAATATATCTAATTCTGATTATGGTTCCCTTATTTGCTATTATTCTCTGTTTTAGTCATTTTCTATTGCTTATTGTTATAGATGATCATTTCTTTTCTAGAAATTCATCTTAGTGCAAAGGGTGCTGACTTCTACAAATAGGGGGAGATTGTTGGGAATTGTCTTCACAATACCCCAGATTTGTGGGAAGTCAGACCTGAAACTAAGATGAATTAAGTTGTATTTGATGTTGTGTTTAAGTTGTGCATGCAGGACTCTATTTATCAAGTGTAAACCAATGTCAGTCTATAGTGGGTCATCAAACACAGGACCATACAATGTAATTCCTCATTGTGTGATCCAAGGTGTTGACTCATGTATAGCCTCTCTATTGGGGCACACTTTGTTTCCATGCACTTGGACTACTGGACTCTGGAGTATTGAAGACTTTCTCAGAAGAAATTTTTTCTAAGTCCACATACTCGAGTAGTATCTTCTATATACTCGAGTAAGTGACTTAGTACTCGAGTAGATTGGATTACATACTCGAGTAGTTCTCAAGTTACTCGAGTAAGTGTTCTGATCGTACTCGAGTTGATCTGGACTTCTCATCTCAGAAAGTTTCTAAGTCCATATACTCGAGTAAATCCATTCATATATTCGAGTACCTCTTTTCCTTACTCGAGTAGGTGTCTGTGTACTCGAGTAGAGCCTTAGTCATACTCGAGTAGTCTCTTAGTTATACTCGAGTAGGGCTAACTGTTCAGTCTAAATATTTTTAAGTCCACATACTTGAGTAACTTCGCTCATATACTCGAGTAAGTGGCTTAGCACTCGAGTAGATCCTTCTTATACTCGAGTAGACTGGCTTAGCACTCGAGTAGATTTTTCTTATACTCGAGTAGTTTGGATTAGTACTCGAGTAGATGTTTCTACTTACTCGAGTAATCTGTCTAGAGTAACTCGGGTAGTTTTTCCAAGGCACTCGAGTAGTAATTTCTATTACTCGAGTACATGTTTCTCTTATCTACTCGAGTAGCAGACCTTTATACTCGAGTATCTTATCTAACCCGAGTATGTTGGCTCAGAATTCCAGAAATCGTTAAGTCCAGAATTGACGGAGATTTGAAATTAACCTTTTTCTGATTGGTCCACGTGTCAATCTTAATTACGATTATGACCGTTGGAGATAGCCTATAAATAGGTTTTTTCAGATTATCTTTTAAGAAAGAGAAAATCCCGAAAACCCTAATTTTCTCATCCACCGCCATTATCGTTTTCGGAAGAAGCTCTGGATCGTCTTCTCTCAGCCGCAGCTATCGATCTCTGATTCTCTAGCGATCCAGACTCAAGAAGAATCATCCGATCTCTCCGTGCTTCATCGTCTCTGATTTACTTTCTTGATCGTGGTGATTCCAGATCTCATAATCGTGGATCTCAGTCAAGTCTTCTTCAACTGTTTCTGTTCAAACCGAAAAGCTCTCAAGAAGAAGATTACGTTAAAGATTCAGATCTGTGATATTCTTGTTTGTAAATTTTATTCAAACAAATTTCATTGTAGGAGATCTTTCTCCGAGTGGTAGGAAGTTTTATCTTCCGAGTGTAGATCCGTTTGGGATCGAGTTTTGTAGGAACGTGGTTCCGAGGTGTAGGATTGTTTTTGCAATCTGAGATAGTGGAGTAGCCGAGTCTAGTGATTTGCTAGATCGGTGAGAAAAGTGGACGTACCCAAGATTGGGGAACCACTATAAATCTCTTGTTGTCTGTGTGATTGCTTGATTACGGATCTGTGCTGTGTTATATTTTTTATTCCACATTTGATACGAAATTCACCTATTCACCCCCCCCCCCTCTAGGTGATTTAGGTTGACAACTTAGCACTCTCAATACGCACGAAGTCTTCTCCGACACAATATGCATAGCAAAACATCACCGATCCAGACCAACATGTCCGGGTAGGCTTCACACACCATGCCTATGTCCGTACTACGATTCTTGACTCTAATAAGGGGGACTTTACATATATACCCCAAGGAATACCGTAAACTCACTGCACACTCGCGGGAGAGGGTTTTCCCATGCAAAAGAAGAAGATATTCACAGGCTCAAGATGAGAATCGTTACCCTAGCATTTTTCCTTTGCGCCATGGAAATCTATGCGGATGGAAAGCACCGCAATCACCTTGCCTCCACGGATCCGAAGTCGGCTTGCGATTTGGAGCTCCGAAGCTCCGTCGGTGACGGGATCTAGCTCTCCTTCTTCCTCCTTGCTCTCCCTTCTCTCTAGCTTTTAGAAAGAGAGAACCCAAAAGGAAATGAGGGTTTTCAATCCCTATTCTCGGGTATATCTCAACGAGAACAGCCCCCAGCCATTGGATCCCAAAATGAGGAAACGGATGGCCACGATTCAGCCCAAAATTAGAATTCCTGGGCCGAACACGGGTTGCAACACGACCATGTTCAGGGCCGTTTCACCCATTCGCCGTCGAAACCGACGCGTCCCGAAAAGAACACGGGCACCCGACATGCCCGTGTTAGGCTTGACACGCCCGTGTCAGGCTTGACACGCCCGTATCAGGCTTGACACGCCCGTGTCAGCCCGTACACGCCCGTGTCGCTGGGCGTGTTCCCCCAACGACACAGGTCCAAAACAACCCGAGCATAACACGACCATGTGACACGCCCGTGTCACATGTTGTGTGCTAGACATGCCCTGGGACACGCCCGTGTCCCAGGCTGTGTAACTACCTTAGCACAAAACGCCGCACGACCCGAGGAGAATACGGGCATTCGACACGCCCGTGTCGAATTGCACATGCTCGTGTCAAACCCGAACACGCCTGGGCTCAGGCTGTGTGCCCCTCACTCAACGATCGTTGAGTGTAAGGCTCCGAGTGACTGACACGCCCTGGGACATGCCCGTGTCCCAGGCCGTGTTCACCCCCCCCCCCCTCCGATCGTTGACTCCAAAAATCGTCGACCATGCAACCAACACTGAACCCGAGCACGACACGCCCTGGGACACGCCCGTGTCCCAGGCCGTGTCACCACTACCAAAACTCAGATTTGGCTCAAAATGCCACCTGTCACCCTTTTGAGTTTCGGGGCGTTACACAAGAGCCGTCACAAGTTGTTGCAGCCGATCAAGTACCCATCGATAATGGGTTGACGACAAAGATCAAACCCGTTCGCATTGAGGACTTTGAAGTCAAGCGACTTCATAACAAGGACATCAGGATGGTCAAAGTCTGTTGGGACAACTGCGGTCGGGAGGAGCTCTCGTGGGAGCAAGAGTAGATCATGCTTGAAGAGTATCCCGAGTTATTCCACTAAGGTACCGTTTTGTTTTGTGTATCTTTTCCTTTCTTTAATTTCGGGATGATATTCTTTTAACAGGGAGAGAATTGTAACGCCCCAAAACTCAAAAGAGAGACGGACAGCATTTGAAGCCAAGTTTGGGGCCTGGTAAGGGTCACAAGGCCAAGGACACGGGCGTGTCCAGGGCCGTGTCCTGCTCGGGCTATTAGTCGGGTTGTGTCGAGTAAGTTACACGGCCTGGGACACGGGCGTGTCCAAGGGCGTGTCTGGAACACGTCCTGTTATACGGGCGTGTCACATGGTCGTGTCCTATTCGGGATATTTGGTCCTGTGTCGTGTGAGGAACACACCTCGAAACACGGGCGTGTACCGATTTACACGGGCATGTCAAAGGTAGACACGGGCGTGTCTAAGCCCGTGTCCTTTTTGGGATGCGACGGTTTCAGCGTCGATTGGGGCACACGGCCCATGACACGGTCGTGTCCATGGTTGACACAGATATGTCCCAAGCCGTGACCCAAGCTGTGTCTTGTTCTGTATTTCCTGGTTTACGATGAGTGTGGAACACGGCCTTGGACATGGGCATGTCGCAAGCCGTGTTCGGCCCAGGAAATTGGTTTTAAGTGTGAATCGTGGCCGTTCGTTTCCTTCTATTGGGATCCAAGGGCCCAGACTGGTCCTTGCTGAGTTAAGGCTGGGAATAGGTTTTGAAACACTCATTCCACTTTGAGTTTTCTCTTTCTAATGCTTTAGAGAGAGGGGATAACAAGGAAGAAGGAGAATGAGAGATCCGGCCTGAAAGTGAGGGGATAAGTTGTAAACTACTCTAGAGGGGGGGGTGAATAGAGTATTCAAATTTTATGAATAACTAGTCAGCTCTCTTGGAGTTTATTTGCGGAATAAAATAATCTGATACTTGAACCTAAAGAGCCTAATACAGTGACGTGCACAAGTGAGAGAGTTAACTGAAATTTCAGTTTAACTATAAACCTATCACAGCAACTAGCAATCCTAGGTAGTTCTATCACAGCCACAGAAAGGACAATTAAACAAAAACAGCCAGAGAGACACAGGATATATAGTGGTTCCCTCTTAATAGGTACTCCACTCTTCTACCACCCTGGTAGGAATCCACTACAGGTTTTTGCTAAGGTGCCCTGTCACCAATGATCTGATTCAGGTAGATCAAACAGACCCTTTGAGCTTTTGATAAGGATGCTCAACCACAGGTTGTTGATAAGGTGCCCTGTCACCAATGTTCACTTTTGAAGAGGTGTGAAAACTCTTTTACAAAGGGGTTGAGAGGGTTAGATTGTCTTCTCTGTTGTTAATACAGATTAGAGAAGACTTGTGGATTCTCTAAAGAATCAAAGTCTCCCCCTGGCTCAGTGGAAGTCCAGGGAAAGCCTTTGCTTCAGGATGAAGGAGTTTCAGATATACTGAAACTAAATCCTCAGAGATCTGTAGACTGATTTTTATCAGGTCTTCAGATTCTGGAGCACGTGAAGCAGATCTGGAGCTCTTTCTGAAGTCTTGAAAACTCTAAGCAGATGCTCAGGAGACTTGAGAATGAAAGAAATTGTTCTGGGCTTATGCTTCAGGAAAACTTTTCTTCTTCTGATTGTGAGATTGTGAAGAGTTGCTCTGGAGATGCTTGAGAGAGTCCAGCACAAAAAAATCTCTCTATATTTGTAACTTCTTATTTTTCTGAGAAAAAATCTCTCTTAAATATGTCTTCTCATTTATCTTTTGGAACGGCTCTATTGATTTGAATTCTCGAGCCCTACAACAGATTATCTCAAAATAGAATATAGCAATAGGAATAGAATGACCTATTAGCTCTCTGTCAGTCCCAATAAGGAAATAAATGAATAAAAAAAAATCTCAGCATAAAGACTTATCGTTCTTGGAAATAGCATACACCGCCAACGGCTAGAATACAGACTGGCAATATATTTTGTATAATAAGACAAAAATGCTTTATCAAAATACGGAATCCCGTAATTTATGCTTAACATATTTGGTAAGTAATTCATTTGAATTTAAGCCATAAATTAGCAAAAACATTCTTCAGAAAATCTTTCTAACCACACGCTAAAACACTTGGAAATAAACCAAGGAATAAAATAAGTGCAAATTGTTAAAGGCAGACAGAAATCGTCGAACAGGGGTTCGATGATCGTCGACCTAGCTAACAGATCGTCGACTAAAAGCAGAAATCTGTCGAAACAGAAATCGTCGAACGGCAATCGTCGACCAGCTCAAGATATCGTCGACTAAAGCAGAAAATCTGTTAACACAGAAATCGTCGAACATCTCATGATGTCGACGACTAAGGCAGAGATCTGTCGAGACAGATATCGTCGAACATCTCATGATGTCGACGATCAAGGCAAAGATCTGTCGAGACAGAAATCGTGAAGCAAGACCACGATCGTCGAACTGCTGATAGCAGATCGTCGATCAACCTTCAGAGCATAATAAGCTTGCTCTGAGATCGTCGACCATCGGTCGACGATAATTGTCTTGACTTCAACGATTCTATAGCCCTGCTATCGTCGACCACTGATCGACGATCGCGAGGCCTCGTTCGACGATGGTCGAACGGGAAAAAAAACCTTAACCAAAAATTCATTCTACAACCTCTAATCTAAACTTTAGGTCAGATATAAACTACCCTAGGGAGACTAAACAAAGTCTAAACATGATCATATATAGTTATATGGATCAAGAGGGGCTGGAAAGGGATTACATAAGCCAAATCACATCTAGGGTACCAACAATCTCCCCCTATTTGGGTTATGTTGTCCAATCCGATCTAAAAAGTAATGCACACAATAACAAGAGCAGAAATTAACCAAAAATTTAAATCACAGGCAATCCACAGGAAAACATAAAACCATAAATCAGCAGAACTAAAGTATCAAGCAGATTTATCAGAGGTTTTAGCATCAGATGATTTCTTAGGGATTACAGCTGGTTTGAAGATAATTTCTCTGTTTGGATTTGCTGCTTGTCTTTTGGATAACATTAAATCGTGTTCACCAATAATTTTCTTTTCAGCATAGCTTGGTAGAACTGCAGCAGGGTGCAACCTCATGTATTCTTCAGTATTGAAAATTTCAGAGTTTACTTGAATTTTGCTGAGTTCCTTTTCTCTGAATTCAGGCATAGTTGTATATGCTGTAGGGTCTAGTCCTTGAGCTTTGGCTCTCTCCATCATGCTTAGTGCAATAGATTCCTTAAATCTTGCCATAGAGGCAATTCTTTCAGATTCAGTCATATCTGATGGAGAGGATGGTCTGTCAGTATCAGCTTGAGCTGCAATCTCCATGTTCCTTTGAAGAGCTGTGGCTATTTTGCTTGAGTCACAAGGAATTTGTGTAGCCTTCTTAGGATTAGTTTCAGCATATAGAGATCTTGGAGGAGCAAGTTCAATGAACTTCTTGTGGGATTTCTCTGAATAGACCACTCTTTTTCCTTTTGTTTCAATTGTCTCAGAGGCAGCAGGTTTCCTTGATGAGGAGGATGGACCTCTCCTGGGAGGAGAAGGTTTCCATTCTGGAACTTTCTTTTTAGGAGAAGGAGGAGGAGAGAAAGTAGGTTGCTGAAAAGTCATCTCCTTTATTTGTTCCATGAGAACATTTTCATTTCTTTTTCTTCCTTGTCCTGATACATCTTGGCCTCCCTGGCTTTGGTTACTCCTTCTCTGGTAGGACTGAAAGATGTTAGAGCTGGCTGATCTTGCAGATGGGGCAGAAGAGAGACTTCCAGAGGCTCCAGCACCAGGAGGTGGAGGAGGACCTCTGGGGGGGAATTTCTGAATAGGAGTGTCATATCTTTTTGATCTCTTCTTCTCTCTTGTCTGATTCTTTGAGAGCCTCATCCAGGGTCGAAATTCTTTGCTCTTGGGATCAATTCCCTTCAGAATGAAATAGGGAACATCCTTGTCTGGATTGGCAGTAGGAGGAGCAGATGCTTTCCTTTTCTTGGATACAGCCTTTTTCTTTTTCTGGGAGCTATCAGAATCCTCAGAGTCATCATCATCAGAGGAGTGAGATGAGGTTCTGCCAGCATAATCATCAAAGTCTAGGTTTGAGATATCCTTGGCAGTTATAGCATGTTCAGCCTTCTGCTTCTCTCTATCTTCTCTTTCTCTTGCTTCCTCAATGGCATCTTGCTCAAGGAGGGCATCAAGATCAACATTTGGAGTGCTCTTCCAGAGTTCTGATTTAGGATACAAGTCAGGAACTATCCTGGGGACCAGTTCTGCAGTAGAAGGAATGGATAGAGGATAGGTAAGGATAGGAGGAGAAAAGATGACAATATCTGCAGGGGCAGATGCTTTTTCTAGAGAGATGGCTAGGGAATCCAGATGATAATTAGCCAACCCTTCAATGTACTCAGAGGCAACATTCTCAGCCACAAAGGCTATAAATTGTTCTAGGTTTAGAGTACCTGAGCTTGATTCCTTTTCAGTCATCTTGGAGGCTTTTTCTGGTAAATCTAGCACAGCCTCAGCTTCTTCAGCAGCAGCAGCAGCAGCAGCAGTGTTGATTGTGCCTGCAAATAAAGAAAGATAGGTTAACAACCAAGTGGGAATAAAATATTCCCCCCAAGGTGAACAGCAACAGGTAATTGATAGAGTTACCTGAAGATCTACACAGGATACCACTTTGCATCTAGGAAGGAGGTTATAATTCCTTCTAGATGTTTAGCGACATCAGGGATAGACACCTCTGCAAGGCACACGAGGAGTGCTATACAGGAAAAGAAGAGAGAGTCCTTGATCAAGGGGTCATCAAGGTACTCAGGTCTATAAGAGACCATTTTCTCTTGAAAAGAAGGAACAAGAGGAGTAGATGTGAGTGAGGACTCACAGTCTAGGTTAAGATAGGATTCCAAATCTTCAATGGAATTTGCAGCATCATCTTGCAATACTGATGCAGGATCATCAGCAGCTGAGATGGGATAGGAAGGAATAAGAAATTAACTCCAAGTTGGAGTGAATTAATTAAAAACTTAAGTAAAACTATACCATCTGGTTGAGCAGAAGCATTCTCAAGTTGTTGAACCACTACTTCTGAGTCAGTAGTGTTTATTGAACCTTTTTCACACAAGTCCATGAGGACTTCCTCATTATTTTTCTCTGGGAGATCTTCATCAGAAGCTAGATTCACTAGGGAGTGAATGTCTTTGTTAGATAAAGATATCAATTTAAAATCCTGATTATAACCTTTAGAGGAAGTGTTTTTACCTTTTGATTGCTCTAGATCTTTCATTAGAGACTCTTTCTCTGGAAACTCTTGATGTTCTTCTACAATTGCTGTAAGGGGAAGAGAAGAGTTGTCCTGAAGAGCCAAGGCATCACCTGAGACCACTTCAACAGACATCTCCCCCTGCATGACTTCAGTGGGGACTGAAGTCATGCATCTTACTGAAGAGGGCTCAGCAGAGGGTGGAAATGATTTGATGGCTTCAGTAAGGGCTTTGATGGATGCAATGAGAGGGGCATTGGCAGCCTCAATCATTTTTTGTATGGATGGAGTGATGAGCTCTACAATTTGTGCAAGCAATTCAGGAGTTATCTGAAATGCTGAGGATGTAGAGGTGGATGGAATGGAAGCAGTATGATCTACCACATGATCAAATGAATCATGTGGAGATGGGTGAACATCAGCATGAGTGTGGGATTCATGTTGAGATAAGTGTGTGAGGATGGTAGCAGTGACCATGTCAACACTGGCTGCGGCTGCCAGATGTTGTGGTATGGGTGACTGGGGTAGAGATGCAAGGCAGATGGAAGATGCATGTTGTGGTGGCACTGCAGATTGTGTGGAGGGTAATGCAGGAGATGAGGATGCAGGGGTAAAGAGGGAGGATGAAGGGATTGCTGAGCTTTCCCCAGCAAGCTGGAGAGTGGCTGAATCAGCCCTTGTGTCTGATGGAGGGTTAGGATCAACCCTGGCTGACTTCTTGATAACTCTCTGAGATTTCTTGAACAGAGAGGGGTCCAACCTCTTGCTGGCGTTGACTACGGAGGGTGCAGAAACAAGCAGCAGGGGTGCTTTCACATATAGAAACACACCCAACACCCTGGCAAGGTTTACTTCTTTCTGATTGTTCTTTCTCCTTATTAGTTCAAACAGAACTTTTCCCCAGGCAATCTGCGTCTTATTCACCAACACTGACATTAAGGCAAATTGTTGCCTGTTGATGTTGTCGTGAGCAGAGTGCTTTCCCAAAACGACCTTGCCTACCAGGTCTGCCAGAAACTTGTACTCTGGAGACAGGTTTATTTTCAGCAGCTTAGCTGGAATACCCTCATCATGGCCCATCACGGTTAGCATGCGGCCATATTCCTCTAAATTTTGCTCATAGTCCTCAGTACCGGTTGGTAGACCAAACAACTCAGTCAGAACTTCAGGAGTCAGGATGACCTCCTCTCCATTTATCTTTCCAGTCATCGCTTCGTCGCTGGAGGACGAGGTATATACCCATTCTCGAATCTCTGGTATATGAATCTTTGGTGAGAATGACATAAATTTCTTTAGCCCTTGATCTTCACACAGCTGCAGAATGTCTTGGATGGGTTGATCACATCGGATGAAAGAATCGAAGTCGACACAGAAGCCAGTGTCGAACTTCATTCCGAAGAGAACTGCAGAAGGAATCGCCATTAGATTGAAGAGAGAATGACGAATCGAGATGCAAGGCAGGGGATAAGAGAATCGCGCGGGATTAGAGTTCGAGAGCGAATTCTAAGCCAGAAGATGGAATATGAAAAGACGGAGCGGAAGGACGACGATCTCTAGACCTAAATCGACTATCAGATATAAATCTGCGATCGTCGATCCCGGAATAAAATCGGTCGTCGAACAATGACCGATGATAGTCAATTTTTGACTAAACGAAAAACATCGACCGACTACAAGCAGTCACCACGATCGTCGATCAATATATGTTGGTCGACGATTTTCCACATAGCACAGAAAATCTGTCGTCGACCACTGGTCGATGATAGATACCTAAGGAGAGATCGTTGACCAGTTGATCGACGATTTCTACCTTACTACCGAACGAGCTGTCGTCGACCGTTGGTCGACGATAGTTCTGACCTGGTCGAAGATCGTCGAGCAGTCGTTCGACGATTTTAGACAGAAAACAAAACTAACCAAATTTTCACTACTCTGAACCATTAATCATACCAAGCTGGTTCAGGAAGAACAAATGCCTTTGTTCATCAGGGGGCTTAGTGAAAATATCTCCTCTCTGCAGGTCTGTGGATATAAATTCCATTGCTATCTTGTTCTTTTCCACATTATCTCTCAGAAAATGATGTCTAATCTCAATGTGCTTGGTCCTGGAATGGTGCACAGGATTTTGAGCAATTGATATTGCACTGGTACTGTCACACAGAATTTTTGTTTTTGAGTGTGTATACCCATAATCCACTAGCTGATTTTGAATCCACAGGATCTGTGAACAACAACTAGCCGCTGCTATATACTCAGCCTCAGCAGTTGAAGTAGACACAGATGCTTGTTTCTTACAAAACCAAGAGACAAGTCTCTCTCCCAGGAACTGACAGGTCCCTGAGGTGCTTTTCCTGTCAACTCTACAACCAGCATAATCAGCATCTGAATATCCAATTAATTCAAATCCTGACTCAGCTGGGTACCACAGTCCTAAGTTAGGGCATCCCTTAAGGTATCTCAAGATCCTCTTGAGAAGAGTTAAGTGAGATTCCTTTGGGTTGACCTGAAACCTAGCACATAGGCATGTAGCAAACATTATGTCAGGCCTACTTGCAGTCAAATACAGCAGGGAACCAACAATGGCTCTATAGTTCTTTTGATCAACAGACTTGCCATTGACATCAGAATCAATAACTGCATTTGAGGCCATAGGTGTGCTCATTGATGAGGCATCAGACATTCCAAATCTTTTAACCAGCTCTCTGGCATATTTTGATTGAGAGATGAAGATACCATCAACACACTGTTTCACTTGGAGACCAAGGAAATAGGATAACTCACCCATGCTGCTCATCTCAAACTTGGAGTGCATTAGTTCAGAGAACCTCTTGCATAGTTTGGGATCAGTGGAGCCAAATATAATGTCATCTACATAGATTTGAACTAACAGTTGTGAGTCCTTATGATGTCTAATAAATAGTGTTCTATCTACTACACCTCTCACAAACTTGTGTTCTAGAAGGAAATTTGCTAAGGTCTCATACCAAGCTCTAGGAGCTTGCTTAAGTCCATATAGAGCCTTTTGGAGTTTGAACACATGAGTGGGTAAGGTTGATGAAACAAACCCTGGTGGTTGTTCAACAAACACTTCTTCCTTTAAATCTCCATTGAGGAAGGCACTCTTCACATCCATTTGGAAGACCTTAAATCTTTTATAGGCAGCATAGGCTAGGAAAATCCTAATGGCTTCTAGTCTAGCTACAGGGGCAAAAGTTTGATCATAATCTATGCCTTCCTCCTGTCTATAGCCTTGAGCTACTAGCCTAGCCTTATTCCTAACTACTATGCCTTGGGCATCAAGCTTGTTTCTAAACACCCACTTGGTGCCTATGACCAGTTGGCCTCTTGGTCTTGGAACCAAAGTCCAAACTTTACATCTTTCAAACTGGTTAAGTTCCTCTTGCATGGCTATAATCCAGTGTGGATCAAGCTCAGCATCTTTAATGGTTAGGGGCTCAACCTGAGAAAGGAAACAAGCAAACATCACATCTTTGTTGAGTTGATGTCTTGTCTGGACTCCTACTGAAATGTCTCCAATCACTTGAGATACAGGATGATCTCTAAGTGTGACAAGATTAGTAGGTTCAACAATGATCTGATCTTCAACATGTTCAAGATTTAATTCCTCATGTGGGATTTGATCAACTGTTGGAGCAGGTGCTTTAACTTGTAAAAGTTCTACATCAGATTCAGAATCTGAAGAAGCAACCTGAGAAGTTTGTTGGGGATGATTCTCCTGTGTAAGTCTCAAACCTTCCAAATCCTTACTTACTCCTAGGACTTGCACTGTACTATTAGAGGAAAAGTCCTTCTCCTTATAATACATGACTGTCTCATCAAAAGAGACATGTGCAGACTCTTCTATCTTAAGAGAGGATTTATTGAGGACCCTATAGGCTTTGCTTACTTGAGAGTATCCTAGAAAAACTCCCATTGAAGCTTTTGCCTCAAATTTTCTAAGGTATTCTTTGTTATTGTTATGAACAAAAGCAACACAGCCAAATACTCTAAAATAGTCTATTTTAGGTTTCACTTGTTTAAGTAACTCATAGGGAGTCTTACCCTTAAGTTTATGTATCAGGCTTCTGTTCAATACATAGTTAGCTGTGCTAACTGCTTCAGCCCAAAAGGACAGAGGCATGTTAGCATCTGCCAACAATGTACTTGCAGCTTCAATTAGGGTTCTATTTTTCCTTTCAACTACCCCATTTTGTTGAGGAGTTCTAGGAGCAGAGAAGCTATGTTTGATACCTTCCTTCTCACAGAATTCTTGCATAAGAAGAGACTCAAACTCAGTACCATGATCACTTCTGATCAAAGCAATCTGAGTAGAGTACTCACTCTGTATACACTTTAGAAAATCTGTAAGAACCTTGAAGTTATCAGCCTTAGTTCTCAAGAAGAATACCCAAGTGAACCTAGAGAAGTCATCTACAATTACTAAAGTGTAAGACTTTCCTCCAAGACTCTGTACAGCAATAGGACCAAATAAATCCAAATGTAGCAAGTACAGGATCCTGGGAGAATCACTTTTATTAACTGATTTAAAGCTATTTCTTGTTTGCTTACCTAATTGACAAGCTTTGCAAAGGCCTTCCTTCTTGTAGGGGCAAGAAGGTAAGCCTCTTACAAGATTGTATTTAGCCAACCTAGAAATGTTTTTCAAATTTACATGACTAAGTCTCTTATGCCAAAGGGTATTATTACTGGTTACTTCATTAAATAAGCATATTTCAGATTTGGATGAGTTAAAATCTACAACATAAACATTACCAATTCTAATACCTACTAACACAACAGTATTATTTAAAGCAATATTACAAGCAGTGTCAGTAAACCATACCTTGTACCCAGCATCACACATTTGGCTTACAGAGATTAGGTTGTGCTTTAGTCCAGAGACATAAGCAACCTTCTTGAATGTTACAGCTCCTATGGTGAAGCTGCCATACCCTTCAGTCTGTCCACAGCTGGAATCCCCAAATACAACTTTTGGTCCCAGCTTGGCTTTGAACCCTGACAGATTCTTCTTCTTTCCTGTCATATGCTTTGAGCATCCACTATCCAGATACCATTTGTCATGTATGACTGGATAGGTCTTCACCTGCAAAGATATCAATTATACATTGTGGACCCAGGTTACCTTGGGTCCAGTATTCTTCACAAAAGAAAAACTAGATATAAAAGATTTTGCAGGCTTAGATTTATATCCTAAAGGGTGTGATCTCCTAGGTGGGATAATCCATTCAGTTAAAGGATTAAACGACCTAGGGTAGTGATTGGGATTTGCAATTCTGGAAGTTTGAAATTTATTTTCCAGCTTAAGTCCAGATCGTCGATCCACGGTCGACGATCGCAAGTCATATCGTCGATCATTTGTAGTAGTGCTTTGTTCTGGATTCCACGATCGTCGATCACTGGTCGATGACTCATGATGATATCGTCGATCACTGGTCGACGACTCAAGATGTGATCGTCGATCTCCTGCACCGAAGATATCATACTTGGTGAAGGTTTTCAGCGATCGTCGATAGACGTTCGATGATTGGTTTGACGATCGTCGATTAATGTTCGACGATTTCTGTAAAGCTAGAAATTTTTTCTTCCTGTTCTCTTTCTTAATCTTATTCTGAATTTTCTTGCATTTTTCAATTTCCTCAGTATTCTTTATTCCTGATTCAGAAATAAATTTTACTGGAGTGCTAAATCTCTCCTTTGTGAGGAGGATGGGTTCACTAGATGTAGCACCTAAGCCTAGTTTATCATTACCAACCCTAGTGTTTGCTATACTGGTTATTTCAGATAATTTAAGGCTTCTGCCATTTAATTGTTCTTCTAATCTCTTAGATTTAGCTAGTTCTAATTTTAGGAATGTTACTTCCTCTTTTGAGCTTTCTAATTCCTTTTCTAATCTAATTATTTCAGTACTTTCCATGTCTAGTTCCATTATCTTTAATCTAAGTGACTTAATTTCTTTTTCAGATAATAGTAAATCTAAACATAGAGTCTTAAATTTTAATTTGAACTCAGGAGATGAGAAATCAAATGAGTCGATTACCTGGTCTTCCATAAAGGAATCTTCTTCATTGTCTCCTTCTTCTTCAGAATTCTCTGCAGCTGACAGAGAGCTGCAGGCATCAATAGCCATGAGGCAGACCTCTTTGGCTTTCTTCTCTTCTTCTTCTTCTGAATCACTGGAGCTAGAGGAGCAGGTGTCCTCTTCTGTTTCACTCCAGGTAGCAGCCACAAATCCCTTGTCCTTCTTCTTGTATTTGTGTGAGGAGGACTTGGAGTGGTGCTTCCTGTACTCTTTCTCATGTTTCTTCTCCTTGTGTTTCTTCTCTGGACAATCTGGAGCAATATGTCCAGTCTTGCTGCAAACATAACAGATGATTTCTTTAGATGGAGTTTTGTCATACCTTGGTTTGTCCTCATACTTGGAGAACTTCTTTCTGAGGTCTCTTCTTCCCATGTTGAAGAACCTTTTGGCAATGAGTGCCAGTAACTCCTCATTTGATTGACTTCCTTCAGAAGTCTCAGCAGCCTTAAGAGCTAGAGAATGCTCTTTCTTTGTAGGTGTAGGAGTTTTTGCTTCAATTGTAGCAGCTCTGCTCTTTAAAGTTTGCTCATATGACTTGAGCTTTCCCAACAGAGCTTCTGTGGAGAGTTCCACAGTGTTTCTTCCATCCTTGATGGGCCATATCCTTGAGTCCCAAGAGATGGGAAGGCACATCAGGATCTTGTCATTGACTTCTGACAAAGTTATCTCCTTGTCCAAGGACCTCAGTTCACTTATTATTGAACTGAGTCTTGTGTACATTGTGTCAATGTCTTCAGCATCATCCTTCTTGAAATTTTCATACTGAGAAGTGAGGTTGGATCTCCTGTCCTTCCTCTCATCAGCTGAGCCAGCAACTATGTGGTTGAGGGAATCCCACATAGCTTTGGCTGAGGTACATTCAGCAAGCTTCTGGAATATTTCATCAGACATTGTCTGAGCTAGGATATTCATTGCTTTTGCATCAGCTACTTTTGCCTTCTTGTAAGTTTCATTGTAGTCAGGTGGTGGCACAGCACTGAGATCAGCAGAAGTGGAAGCAGCAGCAGGCCTAGCAGGTGGTCCTGTCAAAATAGAAGAAAAGATATCTTCATCAATAGAATTCATGTATAGTCTTATCCTGGCCTTCCATATGCCAAACTTGGACAAGTTGCATACAGGAGGTCTGGTGCTTGAATAATCCTTAGACTGGGCCATGTGTGAAAGTGTTTGTGAATGGTATCAGGAAACAACTTATCACAGGATCTTTTAACTCAGGTGTTAGCCTGTATGAACAGCTAACCTCCCTCTGATACCAATTGAAAGTGAGGGGATAAGTTGTAAACTACTCTAGAGGGGGGGTGAATAGAGTATTCAAATTTTATGAATAACTAGTCAGCTCTCTTGGAGTTTATTTGCGGAATAAAATAATCTGATACTTGAACCTAAAGAGCCTAATACAGTGACGTGCACAAGTGAGAGAGTTAACTGAAATTTCAGTTTAACTATAAACCTATCACAGCAACTAGCAATCCTAGGTAGTTCTATCACAGCCACAGAAAGGACAATTAAACAAAAACAGCCAGAGAGACACAGGATATATAGTGGTTCCCTCTTAATAGGTACTCCACTCTTCTACCACCCTGGTAGGAATCCACTACAGGTTTTTGCTAAGGTGCCCTGTCACCAATGATCTGATTCAGGTAGATCAAACAGACCCTTTGAGCTTTTGATAAGGATGCTCAACCACAGGTTGTTGATAAGGTGCCCTGTCACCAATGTTCACTTTTGAAGAGGTGTGAAAACTCTTTTACAAAGGGGTTGAGAGGGTTAGATTGTCTTCTCTGTTGTTAATACAGATTAGAGAAGACTTGTGGATTCTCTAAAGAATCAAAGTCTCCCCCTAGCTCAGTGGAAGTCCAGGGAAAGCCTTTGCTTCAGGATGAAGGAGTTTCAGATATACTGAAACTAAATCCTCAGAGATCTGTAGACTGATTTTTATCAGGTCTTCAGATTCTGGAGCACGTGAAGCAGATCTGGAGCTCTTTCTGAAGTCTTGAAAACTCTAAGCAGATGCTCAGGAGACTTGAGAATGAAAGAAATTGTTCTAGGCTTATGCTTCAGGAAAACTTTTCTTCTTCTGATTGTGAGATTGTGAAGAGTTGCTCTGGAGATGCTTAAGAGAGTCCAGCACAAAAAAATCTCTCTATATTTGTAACTTCTTATTTTTCTGAGAAAAAATCTCTCTTAAATATGTCTTCTCATTTATCTTTTGGAACGGCTCTATTGATTTGAATTCTCGAGCCCTGCAACAGATTATCTCAAAATAGAATATAGCAATAGGAATAGAATGACCTATTAGCTCTCTGTCAGTCCCAATAAGGAAATAAATGAATAAAAAAAATCTCAGCATAAAGACTTATCATTCTTGGAAATAGCATACACCGCCAACGGCTAGAATACAGCCTGGCAATATATTTTGTATAATAAGACAAAAATGCTTTATCAAAATACGAAATCCCGTAATTTATGCTTAACATATTTGGTAAGTAATTCATTTGAATTTAAGCCATAAATTAGCAAAAACATTCTTCAGAAAATCTTTCTAACCACACGCTAAAACACTTGGAAATAAACCAAGGAATAAAATAAGTGCAAATTGTTAAAGGCAGACAGAAATCGTCGAACAGGGGTTCGATGATCGTCGACCTAGCTAACAGATCGTCGACTAAAAGCAGAAATCTGTCGAAACAGAAATCGTCGAACGGCAATCGTCGACCAGCTCAAGATATCGTCGACTAAAGCAGAAAATCTGTTAACACAGAAATCGTCGAACATCTCATGATGTCGACGACTAAGGCAGAGATCTGTCGAGACAGATATCGTCGAACATCTCATGATGTCGACGATCAAGGCAAAGATCTGTCGAGACAGAAATCGTGAAGCAAGACCACGATCGTCGAACTGCTGATAGCAGATCGTCGACCAACCTTCAGAGCATAATAAGCTTGCTCTGAGATCGTCGACCATCGGTCGATGATAATTGTCTTGACTTCAACGATTCTATAGCCCTGCTATCGTCGACCACTGATCGACGATCGCGAGGCCTCGTTCGACGATGGTCGAACGGGAAAAAAAACCTTAACCAAAAATTCATTCTACAACCTCTAATCTAAACTTTAGGTCAGATATAAACTACCCTAGGGAGACTAAACAAAGTCTAAACATGATCATATATAGTTATATGGATCAAGAGGGGCTGGAAAGGGATTACATAAGCCAAATCACATCTAGGGTACCAACAAGGCCGCTGGAGGAGCTTCGGAGCCCCGATTCTCGATCCGAGTCCAGATCTACGGAGGCGAGGCCGTTGCGGTGCTTTTTATCCGTCTAGATCTCCATGGCACCAAAGAGAACCACAAGGGTAACGATTCTCTTCTTGGACATGTGAAGTCCCTTTCCTTTTTGCATAAGAAACTCCCTCCCGCGGGTGAGCGGTGAGTGCGAGGGATTCATTTGGGTAGATATGAATAGTCCTCGTTGTTTTGCATATAGAGTCCAGAATCGAAGTACGGACATAGGCATGGTGTGTGAAGCCTAACCGGACAAGGTTGTTTGGATCGGTGATGTTTCATTATGCATGAACAGCTGGAGAAGACTCCGTGCCGATGGTTGTTTTTGGGTTTTCTACACGGTAGATTGCAGCAGAGAGCCTTGGGGACTAACTCCAAGGTGCACCCGGAAAACTGGGAAGATGCGTGTTTCTGCCATCTTGGTGGCCTGGGAGCCAACTTGCACATAATTGGGTTATGTAAAATTTGTGTGATCGATTTGGGACTCGGGGAAGCTTGACCCGCGCCTATGGCTTAAATTGACGTGGCAGTGTGAGCAACGGGTTAAACGGAACCGTACCCGCTCTATCTGGTTCGGTTAAAGCGACCTAAGGTACGTGGTACTTACTAACTTAGGCTTAGCCGGAAAAACTATAATGCTTACGAGGTTTGCCTTCCTGGCGGCGGTGGTGAGACCACGGATTTTTACCGGGTTCACCGAGTAAGTGCCCTGAGAGCACGGGGTGTGTGGCCGTGCGGGCCTGTACCGGTGGTGTATTGTGCAAATGTTGTACTTTCACTTTAATTGTTGGATTATACTAATGCAATGCATGGAAGGAGCACTGCCACCCCAAGAAAGGGGTGGTATCGTTATAATTTGGTAAGCTTTAGCTGACCGTTGCTTTTTTTTGCCACCGTTGCGGTGGATTATTGCTTGCAGGTGCTGCAGAGCCTAGTGGAAAATAACGTGCTGAAGTCCTTGTTGCTGAACCGGCCCTTGAAGGCCAATGCGAGTGTTTACTTTTATTCTCATATGTGACCGGTCTGCGTGCCGATGTTTGGAAGACACTGTTTATTTAATTAAACTCTTGTAAGGCTATAATGCCAAGTACTTTGTGTATTTGTACGCTCATTCCTAATTTTGGTATTTAGTGGACATTCATGTTGTGGCTTGGGTTCTTTTCTTTACAACATTTAAAATGCTTCCGCTAGATTATGCTCTGTGTAGGACGTGTGTTATTGGAAGGATGGTTTCATTTAGTAACCCTTCGGTCTGTCTGTGGTATATGACGTCGGGCCTCGGCCGGACCTACTGTTATATGCTATGTGACAGATATGGGTGTTACACAACATTTGAGCATTCATGCCTTTCAGGGCCAAAGCCAAAGACAATGCCCTTATGGCTACGACAAAGTCATGGTGGCTTAAAATCTACACTTTGACTCACTTAAAGTCGATCGGCATAGAGTTGAGTGCAGTTCAGCTATTTCGCGGTACTCAAATCGTCGCGTGCATCAAGTCACGACGTGGGTCAGCATCCCTTTTCCCATCCGTACGGTTCATAACACTGTTATGATCTTAGGCTAGCACTCACGACCACCAAAGCTGAGCAAATTAAGTTCACGCCCACAAACTTGGCCCCCATGTCTCAGAGAGACAGGCCTCGCAACATTAGCCCTCAAGTCCCTACGAGACAGGCTTCTCAACAAATAACACAACGCTCACAGGGAGCTACCGTCGGCGGTAACACTACCACCGCGTGGTAAGGGTAAAACTTCCGCTTCTTCCCCATAAACATGTGTTTTCCTGGAGACTACCCCCCCCCCCAATACTCTCAACGTTGTCAACTACACACCCCGTGACTCCGAAATCTATGCGATAACCACAGAGTCTTCTACGACATACAAACATCACCAATCCAGACCAAACTGTCCAGATGGGCTTCACACAGCATGTCTATTCCATAAATTGATTCCGGATCTAAATGCAAAACTAACGGGGAAACACGGATCTACCCGTCGGGAGAACCACATCCATGTGTTCATGGAGTGTCTACCCTCTAATGCCAAAAGAAAGGACTTTACATGTCATAGGAAGAGGATCGGTTCCCTTGATGTACGCTTTGGCGCCATGGGAGAAATCCAGACGGTTGAAAACGACTCCTCTGACTTTGTCTCCGCAAATCTGAACTCGCTTTGCGAATCCGACACCAGAAACACGAACGGCGGCAAGATCTCCCTTCTTCCGGCGCTACTCCTCTAGAAAACCAGGGCCAAACTCTCCCACTCCAGAATAATGAAGAGGAAACGGCCGAACCAGGCATATATATAAAGCTACCGCCGCGTGGTACCGCCTCGTTTCGCGTGTAATCGCCCAGGTCCTCCAATCACAAGCCGACACGTGGCCACGCCGTTATAGATTCGCTAACGCCGAGCGTTAGGATGTTAGCGCCTCGCGGTAGCTAGCGACCGTTACATCACGACCACCCCTGCTACCGCCGTGCGATAGCTACTACCTCCGTGCGATAGCTACTACCGCAGCGCGGTAGTAACCCGAGCGCTTTGACAAATAAATTGTCAAGCTACCGCATGCGGTAACCCTACCGCTGGGCGTTAACTTCCCGAGAGCTCGGACAATAAAATGGCTAACGCCGCGCACTAGAAACGTACCGCCGCGCGGTAGACTAGGCGTTGAGTCACCTCGGCTCACTCAACGCTTTCAACGCTGTCGACGCTAACAATGAAGCTACCGTTACGCGGTACCTAGCTACCGCCGAGCGATAGCCTCCATAACACCATTCCCTTAAGAAAATTGGGGCATTACCGTGGTTATGTGCAGTCTAATCCTTTTTAAGAGTGATCTCATCCCCATCAAGATTAATAAATTCTCACAGACTAAGAAATATGATAATTCGAATTAAATTGAATATCAATTGTTACCATCAAAGTAATTTTTTGGACGACTTTGAGTTTCAAATAGTATATTCTAATACCTTGCCTAAGACAATGAACGGGCGAAAGATAACACAGCTGCCCAACCATTACCGAATTAAACAGGAAATGATTTATTACTATACCGACGACAAAATACAGATCAGCATCAGCCAATAACTCGCGCATTCATTACTGCTCACCAAACTCAGCTACCTCCAAAGCCACTGTGCTCGTCTGAAGCACGTTCGAGTAATTAGAATCTCAGAACGAAAGCTTGTCCCGCTATTAATAAATTTTAGGAAATAGCGGTTATATGTCCATGTAACCATCCGTCCGAGCACACAGCGACACACTACTACGCAGCCAATGGCGATACCATCATCCCCTATTCATTTTATCGCTCAATTTGAACCTCCTGCAGAGGAGAGATGTGCATCAAACGAAACGAAGTGAAGTGAGGAAGCGAAGCCTGTTCTGCCATGGCTATACTTCCATCCTCCACATCTTCTTCCTCCTCCTCATCTTCTTCCTCTTCATCTTCCTCACTTCCCTCTTCTCTTCTTCGCTCCTCTCCCTACTTCAACACCGTAAGTACACCACATTATTCATCTCGTTCGATCGTCATTCTCAGTTCAACTCAAAAAATTAATCACTAATCTTCTTGCAGATCAAGGAGGAAGAAACTGAATACGACGAGGAGCCGGATCCCAACCAGAGCACTGACGCCACTTACCATCACCAGCCCACGCCTCTCCACCAACCGAACCGTCCGCCACTAAACAAATCCTCGCGCCGGGAAGACCTCTCGGTGTCGGTGTCTTGCAGCAAATGCCGCCCTTCCTCCCGAGACAAGATCTCTGTGACCCCACTGGATCCAAACAGCCAGAAACGCCACTCCTCTGTTTTCCGTCCAACCCCCAATGTCCTCCGCTCTATCTTCAGCATGCTCACGCGCAAAAACCCCCTCCCGGTAGACTCAACACCATCTGCTTCTTCGTCCGTCGAATCCGCAGGTGAGTGGAAGCTCGCGGCCGCCGAACTCTCCAAAAAGCTCCTCCAAGTCACCCGCAAGCGCGACGAGGCCTTACTCGAGGCCTCCCGTCTCAAATACTCCATGTCCGAGCTAGAGGGAAAGCTGAATCGGCTGGAGTCTTACTGCCGCGACCTCCGGTCCTCACTCGACCGTTGTACTACCGGTCCAAGCCCAGATACGGTCGAGCCATTTCTCCTCGCCGTCAACGATGCCCGTTCCGCCGTGCGCCACCTGAGCCGGAGTCTGTTGGCTCAGCTCCGGGCCTCGCCGCGGTCTTTGGACAGGCTTGGTTCCCTTCTTCATTCCAACGGCATGGAGAGGCAGAATCCCAAGTCCCTCGTCATTGGATTGGAATCATCCCTCAACCGGGTTTTCTACTCGGAATTCGAGCGGGCCTGGGAATGCGAGGGGATTCTGGTGGACCCGGTGGAGCGGTGCACGGCAAACAAAACGGCCTATGAAGTTGTTCGTGTGCTGGGTTGGGATGATGTGCTGAGCAAAGGGACGAAGCACTACAGTGAAGGTCTGAGTCGATTCTGCGACTGGAAGATGAGCGAGGTGGTGGAGATGCTTGGCTGGGCCCGGGCATGGCCTGAGGTGTTGCTGCAGGCTTTCTTTGGTGCGGCCCGGGGGGTGTGGGCGGTTCACTTGCTTGCACGATCGGTGCACCCGGCTCTGTCGATCCTTCGGGTATCCCGTGGCGCCCTGTTCGACCCGCGCTACATGGAGGACGTATTCGCCGCCAAGCCGGTGACCGGCGAGCTGGCCATGATGGTGGCGCCGGGTTTCTATATACAGGCTGCAGGTTGTAACGTCGTTAAGTGCAGGGTGGTCATGGCCTTTGCAGAGAGGATCGGGAGTGAGGTAGGTGATGGTCCCAAGAATGGCGACAAAGTTGAAGGTGGGAATTGTTAAAATTTTCGTTGTAGAAACCTTTTTAAAAAAAAAATTAAGGGTGTGATTTATTTAAGTTAGTTATATATGGTCGAATTATATATCCTACGATAAAATAAAATTGAAAATTGAAAATTTTTAACCTTCGCATTACATATATTATGAAAAATTTAAATTTGATTTCTGTTTTCTCTCTTTTCAACGTTATACTCGCTATAAATAGGCTCCGATCGTAACTGTTGAAATTGACACCTCACCAATCTATGGGCTTGGCAATTTCTATTTAGGCAAATCCTATTATTGGAATATCTTTTATTTGGCCTGCCAAATTAATTGGAGATCACTTTCTTCATTTAGCCTTTGGTTCCAAATATAGGATATGAGTTTTTGCTTTATATTAATGTCAGCCATCCGTGAAAAATTAAGAGAGACAAAAAAAAAAGGGGAAACCGAGAGAGATCCATTGAGGAGGAACTTGTTCCCGGCGTGCAGAGAGGTCATCCCCTCGGCGGCAGTTCTTCGGTTCAGGCCGGCGACTGGATCGCGCAGCACATCCAGTGCGCCTCTTGGAGGTGCGACTCACGGACGGCGGACGTTCCCGATCGCGGCGACATCAGGCCGCGTTAGCAGCGGCGATTTCTTGGTCGGTCTAGACGAGATCGGCATCGGGCTGTGCTAGCTGCGACGTCTTCTCCTCGGTCCTGGAGGGATCGGCTTTGAGGCAGCAGCGGCGGCGAGATCTTGTCCAGAGGCGGCTTCAGAAATTGAAGCACAGTGGCCCCTCCTTTGATTCTATATTTTTTGTTCTTTTCTTTCATTGCATAAAAAACGGATATCTCTGTGATCCTCCCTGTAACTTTATGATTTATAGTGGATCTTTCCGGCGCGCTCTCCCCGTGGATGTAGGAGCTTCTCTCCGAACCACGTAAAAAATTGTTTGTCGTCTGTGTGCTTGAAATCTCTTTTTCAAATTTAATTTTGCGCAATTGTTTTGCTCATTTCATTTCCGTTGCGCTACCGCGGTACTCGATCTGATTGTATAACAATTGGTATCAAAGCGAGGTTCCGCGGGGGTGATCGTCTGGACGTTTTGGTTCTAGATCTGGGTCAACGGTAGGTGACGACAAGGTCCACTCCCTACCTTCTCAAGATCTGATCCGAGAACATTTTTCTGATAACTCAGTAGCACTGCGAGCAAATCAATGGCGGCAAAATTCGAGATTTCCAAGTACGACGACAAGATTGATTTCGGCTTATGGCAGAAGCGGATCAAGGCGGTTCTTGTTCAGCAAGGACTCCACAAGGCGCTACTCGGCAAGGAGAAGTCCGGCGTGAAGAAAGACGAGGAATGGGAGGAACTGGATCTAAAGGCCATCAGCACAATCCAGTTGAGTCTCGCCGACGAGGTCATGTACAACGTGGTCGACGCTGACACCACCGTAGACCTATGGAAGAAATTGGAGGAGCTGTATATGTCGAAATCTCTCACAAATAAGCTCTATGTGAAGAGACAGTTATACAGCTTAAGAATGTCCGAGAGCAACAAGCTGCTAGAACACATGAATGCGTTCAACAAGTTGATCTCCCAGCTGCGGAGCATGGACGTAAAAGTCGAAGAGGAAGAACAGACGCTTCTACTACTGTCTTCTCTACCGAAGTCCTATGACCATCTGGTCACCACGATCCTCTACGGAAAGGATACGCTCAAAATGGAGGAGGTGATGACGACGCTGCTATCGAACGAAACACGGAGCAAACCTGGTCCCAGCACCAGCGAAGGTTTGTTCGTGAAGAACAAAGAACCGGTCAGAGGGAGATCGAGAGACAGAGGGAAGAAATTCAATCGGGCTAGGTCTAAGTCTCGGGACAAGAAGAACCAGTGCCACTACTGCAAGGAAGAAGGGCACTGGAAAAACAACTGTCCGAAGAAAAAGGCGAAAGAAAAGAATCAGGAACAACAGCAGGCTACTGTGGCGTCTGACCCCGAGAGCGATGCTGACGTACTCCATGTACACTCCACCCTGGATACCACCGACACGTGGATCATGGATACGGGATGCTCGTATCACATGTGCCCGAACATAGAATGGTTCTCTAGCTTCAAGCAATGTGACGGCGGTCGCGTTCTGATGGGAAACGACTCTTAGTGCAAGATGCTCGGGATCGACAGTATCAGAATTAAGATGTTCGACGGAACAATCAGGACCCTTACTGATGTAAGATACGTGCCCGATCGGAGGAAGAGTCAAATTTTCCTAGGCACTCTAGAGGCGGCTGGGTGCTCATACACCGGCGCGGGAGGATATCTGAAGGTAAAGAAAAGCGCTCTGGTGGTCATGAAAGGAGAGCGTTCTGGTACTCTCTACAAGCTGATCGGCACTACCATCGCCGGCGACGCGGCGGTTTCTGAGACGACAGATGAGTATTCCTCTTTGCTGTGGCATGCCGGACTAGGCCATATGAGCGAGAGAGGACTGCTGGAGCTTCACAAGAAGGGCCTACTGAAAGGAGTCAAGATATGCAAGTTAGACTTCTGCGAGACCTACGTTCTCGGGAAGCAGCACAGAGTTAAGTTCGTGACATCTACGCAGCAGAGCAAGCAAGCACTGGAATATATACACTCAGATGTTTGGGGGCCTGCCCCAGAGTCGTCTCTTGGCGGGGCCAGATACTTCGTGACTTTCATCAACGATTTTTCGAGAAAATTCTGGATCTACTTTCTCAAGCACAAGTCCGAAGTATTCGAGAAATTCAAAGTTTGGAAGACGATAGTGGAAAAGTAGACCGGGAAAAGAGTCAAATATCTGAGATCTGATAACGGTGGTGAGTACACCTCAGCGGAGTTCCAGGAATACTGCAATCAGGAGGGTATCACTCGACAACTTACTATTCCTGGTATACTGCAGCAAAATGGCATGGCAGAAAGGATGAATCGAACGTTGCTAGAGAGAGCTCGGTGCATGATGTTATTTGCAGACCTACCAAGGTCCTTCTGGGCTGAGGCCATTAATACGACATGAAAGTGAGGGTAAGATCTATCTCAACTCTAGAGGGGGGGGGGGGGTGAATAGAGTTTATTTAAATTAATTTCACAGTTGAAATGTAATCAGCAAATACAAAATTCAATTTATAGTATAGTGTAGAGTGCTAGTAAAGAGTTAAAAACAAAGAAGTAAAGAGCACAGCACACAGCAAACCAATCACACAAATAACCCAGAAGACACAAGGAAATATAGTGGTTCCCCAAAAACCTGGGTACATCCACTCTTCTACCACCCTTGGTAGGAATCCACTCAGGATGAGTTGATCAGGTGTCCTGACACCAATGAGCTTTTGATAAGGTGCTCAAAAACCAAAACTGGATTTTTTGATAAGGTGTCTTGCCACCACTGAGTTTTGACAAGACTCTCAGAACCAGACAGAACTTTTGAAGGGAGTTCAAGAACCCTTTTACAGCAGAAAAAGAAAAGATAAAGAGGTGAAGTTGTCTTCTCTGTTCTCAAATCAAATGAGAGAAGACTAGTGGATCTTTTGTTATCAAAGCTCCCCCTAAGTTATAGACAGGTTCAGAAATGGAAGCTTTGCTCTAGGGTGATAGGCCTTCAGAACTTTAGATCTCCAGCAAAGGATTGTTTCAGCAAAAAGGCTGAAAGAAGAGGTGTCTAGAGTTCTTGTGATGAAGCTGTGATCACTTTTCTGTAAGCAAAAAAAATTGTTATTCTGATTCTTCAGAAAATGATCACTTGTTATCTGTCATAGCTTAGTTCTTCTTGTTGTGTTCTCTGTGTATATTGTTGTGTGTTCTTATCTGACTAAAAATGAAAAGGAAGATCTTATTCTCAAAAAGAATCTTGTCAAAGATAGCCGTTGGCAGACATAAATGTCTTCCATAAAGAGTCTTGTCTTTTAGAGGAAGGTCCAATAAAACATTCCCTGAATAATTCCTTGAAACTTGCTCTAGAATAAAGACAAACGGCTGGCAGATCTCCTTAACATAAATGCTGAGAGATTTCAAAAACATTCCAAAGACTGGCAGCATTTGAATCCTTAGAATCGTTGATCTCTCAGAAAAATCGTCGATCTGAGCTCTACTATCGTCGAACTGAGCTCAGAGATGGAAACAGATCAAACAGACAGAAAACGTCGAACTGAGCTCGAAGATCGTTGAACAGAGCTCAGCGACCTGAAGAATAGCTGAAAAGAGATCGTCGACCTGAGCTAGAAAGACGTAGAATGCAGTTCGACGACTAAACAAAACTGACTGAAGGCAGATCGTCGATCTGAGCTCGAAGATCGTCGACCGGAGTTCAACGATTAATCGAAGTTGAGCTCAGAGAGCGTCGAACCAAGCTCGACGTTTCGTCGACCGGAGCTCGACGAAAATTGCCTTAGACTTGGCTCTATCTCCTTGATATTGGAATGGTCATGGGGGCAGCTTCAAACCTGAGTTCTAAGCCCTAGACTCATTCTAATGTTGACCTTTACAACTATACAACTAGGTCAACCTGGTTTCCTAAGACAAACATAGTGATCCTTACCCAAATTAGTAATAGGGTGTTCCAACAATCTCCCCCTATTTGGGTTAGGATTACTATTTACAGACAAACTTAGGAAATAAATAATCATACATTTCAAGACAGAAACTAAAACAACAATGCAGAAGAAAAGATATAGCAGCAATGCAGATCACAGATAAGAAATCGGCAAATATCCAAAGGAGGATGATTGTTCATCTTACACAATTCACTTCTTCTCAGTTCCCTTTTTAAACAAAATTTCTCTGTTGGGGTTGAGGGCTTCCTTCTTGGATCTTCTATCATCTTCTGCACCTAAGGAAGTTTGAGATCTGGGCCTTGGAACTACAGCCTCAGGGTGCAGCTTCATATAATCTTCTGGATTAAAGAATTTTCTTGATGCATATCTCTCTAGTTCTTTCTTTCTCTGATATGATAGAGTTGTTATGTTTGAAGTGTCCTTGTCTTGCTCTCTGGCCTTTTTTATTTGATCAAGAGCAGCCAACTCTTTCATTCTAGCTGTCAAGGACAAGGGGTTGTTCTCAGGATCCTCAAATGAAACAAGAGGTTCATATCTGTTGATGGATTCAGAATCAGTAGGAGGAGTCCTGGAGACAACTGCATCTTTTAGCTTATAAGGGAAAGGACCTGAAGTAGAATCAGTATGGCCTTGTCCTTCCCTTTGATGAAATCTGTGCCCTCTCTGGCTTCCTCTATATTGGCCCCTTCTAGATTGATATCCCCTTTGATGTTGCCCCCTTTGATAGTATTTCTGAAATGACTGGGAGGAGCTTTGCCTGGAGGATGGAGCTTGAGAGGCTGAGCCTGAACCAGAATCTGGAGGAGGAGGAGGAGGAGGCTGATACTGAGAAGATCCTTTTTCATACTTATTTAGCTTCCTTTTCTTCTTCATAGCCTTTGATTGGTTCTTGGAATACTGCATCCAGGGCTCAGATATGGGGCAGTCATGCAGAATATAGTAGGGAATGTCATTAGAATCCTTTGCCTGAGCTGGGGGAACTGACATCATGGCCTTACTTCTGGCCTTCCTCTTCTTAGCAATAGTATTTGCAGAGTCATCTGAATCAGTTTGGAATTGATCACTCTCTGAACTTTGAGGATTGTCATACAAATCATCAATGCTTTTTATGTATTTCTCTTGTGACTTCAACTGATCAGCAGTCAGGGCAGGAGCAGCATCAGAAATTTGAGCAAAAGGAACTTTTGAGGCAACAACAGCAGTAGGAGCAGTAACAACAGCAGGTGCAAGATCTTCTAGGTAAGCAGCAACCTCTTCAGCAGCAGATGTATCTTCAAATACAGGAACCATTTCAGTATCTTCAGTAACAGCAGCAGCAGCTTCAACAACAAGAGGCACAATGGCCTTAGTAGCAGCATCAGAGATGGAAACATAAACATCCACAGCCTTCCAGGAATTTACATATGCTTCAATTTGGCTGGGATCACAGACAGAAATAGGCACAATGGCCTTAGACAAGTCTTCAGTATGAGGAACTGGCAAAGATCTGAAGTAAACTGTATCAAACACAGAGAGCAAGCTCTGGAGGTCCATTGCAAAAGCAGGAGCAGGAGCAAGAGCTGGAGCAGACTCAGGCACAACCACTACTTCAGAAGGCATCTCCCCCTGCCTGGATTCAGGGAGAACTGAGTCAAGGTACCCAGAAGAGGTAATTACCTGAGAGGGAATGAAGGAGGAGATCTTGGAAGACAGCTCCTTGACATGGGTCAGGAGTGGAGCCAGAGTGGTCTCCAGTAATGAGGTTAGCTTAGGAGCTAGCAGCTCATATAACCTGTCTGCCAGTGCTGATAGATCTACATGCTCAAGAGGGGCTTGAGCAGAGGTAGGAGAGAAGGTTGTTGGAAGGATGATGGCTGGAGCTGGTGGCATGGAGAGTGATGGTATAGGAGGTGTGTGAATGGATGGCTCTGATAGGGGAATGGAGGAGATTGAAGATATTGAGGTGTAGATAGGTGAGGCAAGTGAAGGTGTGAAGGATGGTTGGGATATAATTTCTTGCAGCATTTGTTGGAATGAGGAGGTGGAGGGAGGCTCAAGAGGAGAGGAGGGAGAATCATCCATAAAGGAATCATCAACCAAGGAAAATGAAGGAGAGGTGAAGATTGGGTAAGAGAAGAGAGGATAGAATTCCTCTGAGATAGATGCTGGAGGGGTTGAAACTGGTGAAGAAATGTTAATGGGGGAAGATACCAAAATGGTGGTGATTGTAGGTGAGGATGAAGTGGCTGGGGTAGAGACATCTGGAGGAGGAGGAGAGGCAGGAAACACTTCTACTGGGGCAGAGACCAGAGGTGGAGTGACTGAGACAGTCCTGGTGCCTGAAGATAGTGGTGCAGCAGCTCTGGAGGGGTTTACAATCTGCCTGTCCCATTTGCTGAAAAGGGCACGAGAGAGCCTCTTGGATGCATTAATGAACATCCCAGAAGAGGTTAGCAGCTCAGGGCATCTGGAATTCAGATAGACCCCTAGAATTCTCCCAAAACTGACAGCAGTCTTACTCAGCTTTTTCTTAATCAGGTTGAAGAAAATTGATCCCCAATCTAGATGTTTCTTATCAAGCAGAGCTCCCATTAGACAAAATTGATATCTTGATATGGTATCATGGGCTGAGTGCTTGGCCAGAAGCACTTTCCCAACTACATCAGCCAAAAATTGAAATTCTATCGACAAATTTTTCTTCAGCAGTTTGCTAGGGTTCACAGCATTGTGACCCATTCTATCAAGCATGGAGTCATATGCCTCTTCAGATAACTCTATGGAATCTTCTCCAGAACTTAGATGAAAAACTTCAGTTAAAAGGGCCGGGGACAATTGTACCTGAGTCCCTTTTATGAAGCCGACGACAGAGTTCTCATTCTCATCTGTCGCTGTATAACACCACTCCTTTATCTCTTCCGATGCAATCTTCATTCTGGTAGTCATTATTTGCGATAGCTGCTGATCTCTGAATAGATTTAGAATATCCTTGAAGCGCTGATCGCTTCCATCAAACGAGTTCATGTCGATATCAAATCCGATGTTAAATTTCATTTTGGAAATTGCAGAATTGGAGCCAGCCATTTTTACCTGCAACAAAGAACCAAACACAACCAAGCGCAGAAGATTTGGAGGGAAAACGAAGAAAGTTGCAGAGAGTATGAAAGCGCAAGAGATGAACGACGGCTGAAGAAATGATTTATATTAGGGTTCGACGTCGAAACGGAAAATCGTTGAGCTCAGTTCGACGAAACGTCGATCTCAGCTCGACGATTTGGGCTAATGAAGGAATCTGAAGAGACGTCAATATCGTCGATCTTCGTTCGACGATGTTGAAAAGCGTCGAGCTCCGCTCGACGGCCTCTGAACAGAAAGATAGAAAACCTGGAGCTAACGGAGGCGCTGAACTCAGATCGACGATTTAGGAAACGTCTATCTCTGGTCGACGACTTTTAGAAAAACGTCGATCTACGTTCGACGATTTCTGGGAAATCGTCGAGCGCAGTTCAGAGACAAAGCCTATCCTACAGACACTAAAAGAACTGATTTTTTAGCCTAGTCTTGGTCTGTTTTATCTTTTCAAAAATCTTGTAAATTAGTTTAGGCTTCCTCCATCTAACATGCCTAACTGATTTAGGAAGAAACTGTGTTTCTTTTCATCCAAAGGCTTGGTGAAAATATCTCCCCTTTGCAAATCAGTAGGGATATATTGAAGTTCTATTTTGTTTTTCTCTACATTATCCCTTAGAAAGTGATGCCTAATCTCTATATGTTTTGTCCTACTATGGAGGACTGGATTTTGTGCTATAGAGATAGCACTAGTATTATCACAAAAATTTTTAGACTTCTCTAAGTTGTAGCCATAGTCTATGAGCTGATTTTGTATCCACAATATTTGTGAACAGCAACTGCCTGCAGCCATATATTCAGCTTTAGCAGTTGAAGTTGACACAGATGTTTGCTTCTTACAAAACCAAGAGACAAGTCTGTCACCAAGGAACTGACATGTTCCACTGGTGATTTTCCTGTCTATTCTGCATCCAGCATAATCAGCATCTGAAAATCCAGTTAATTCAAATCCTGAGTCTTTTGGATACCAGACTCCTAGATTTGGACAACTTTTTACATATCTAAGAACCCTTTTAACTAATGTTAGGTGTGACTCTCTAGGGCTAACTTGGAATCTAGCACATATGCTTGTAGCAAACATTATATCTGGCCTACTGGCTGTAAGGTACAATAGAGAGCCAATCATTGCTCTATATGTTGTCTGATCAACTGGTTTCCCATGTTCATCAGCATCCAATACAGCATTGGTAGGCATGGGTGTTTTCATGCAAGATGCCTCAAACATACCAAATATCTTAACCAATTCTTTAGCATACTTGGTTTGGGAAATAAATATGCCCTCAGCATGCTGTTTTACTTGCAATCCTAAGAAGAAGGAGAGCTCACCCATGCTACTCATTTCAAATTTGGAATGCATCCAGTTGGAAAACTTTCTGCACAAGTTTGAATCAGTAGATCCAAATATGATATCATCTACATAAATTTGTACTAGTAGGGTGTGAGACTTATGGGTTCTAATAAAAAGAGTTTGGTCTACTCTCCCCCTAACAAAATCATTTTCCAGAAGAAAGCATGCTAGGGTCTCATACCATGCTCTAGGAGCTTGCTTGAGACCATATAATGCTTTATGCAATTTGAAAACATGATCAGGGTGAGTTAGAGAGATAAAACCTGGAGGTTGTCTAACATAGACTTCCTCTTTGATGTCCCCATTGAGAAATGCACTCTTCACATCCATCTGGTAAACCTTGAAGCCTTTGTGAGCAGCATAAGCTAGGAATATTCTAATGGCCTCTAACCTTGCAATTGGTGCAAAGGTCTGGTCATAGTCTATTCCTTCTTGCTGAGAGTAGCCTTGAGCAACTAGCCTTGCCTTATTTTTGACAATAACTCCTTGATCATCCAGCTTGTTTCTGAACACCCACTTTGTTCCAACAATGGAGTGATCCTTTGTCTTAGGTACAAGTTCCCAAACCTTATTCCTTTCAAATTGATGCAACTCCTCTTGCATTGCAATGATCCAGTGTGGATCTTGCTCTGCATCTTGAATGGATTGAGGCTCAACTTGAGATAGGAAGCAAGTGTGCATTAGGTTCTGGTTGACCTGACTTCTAGTTTGCACACCAGCTGAGATCTCTCCAATTACTTGGGTGATTGGATGATCTCTGGTTGTTACTAAATCAACAGGGGGTGTTGATTGTTCACCAACCAGTGTTGTTGTTTCCTCTTGTGGAATAACAACTGTCTCTTTAGGATGATTTTCTTCAAGAGGTTGAACTTCTTCTTCATCATCACTACTCTCATTCTTTTGTTGAGAGGTTGTATTCTCTTCTTTAACCTGTAATCTATCCATACTTTCTGAAATAGAGTGTACCTGCAAAGGTTCTATGGTAGAAGTAGACTTCTCCTTATAACACATGTTAGTCTCATCAAAAGTAACATGAACAGATTCTTCAATTTTACAGGAAGATTTATTATATACCCTATATGCCTTGCTGATCATAGAGTATCCCAGAAACACTCCTTCATCAGCTTTAGCTTGGAATTTTGCTAGATACTTCTTGTCATTATTATGAATATAACAAGTACAGCCAAAAATTTTAAAATAATCTATTTTAGGTTTCTTCCCTTTGAGCAATTCATAGGGAGTCTTGCCCTTTAGTTTATGTATCAGACTTCTGTTTAGCACATAGTTGGAGGTGTTCACTGCCTCAGCCCAAAAGGATAGAGGTAGGTGAGTATCTGCCAACAATGTAGTAGCAGATTCAATTAGGGTTCTATTTTTCCTTTCAGCTACCCCATTTTGTTGAGGAGTTCTAGGAGCTGAGAAAGTGTGCCTGATCCCTTCACTTTGACAGAACTCTTGCATAAGAAGAGAATCAAACTCTGTCCCATGATCACTTCTGATCAGGGCAATGTGAGTGTTGAACTCAATCTGTATACATTTGAGAAACTCTGTCAAACACTTAAAGTTATCAGACTTCTTCCTCAGAAAAAATACCCATGTGAATCTTGAGAAGTCATCTACAATCACTAAAGTATAAGACTTCCCTCCTAGGCTCTGTACAAATATGGGTCCAAAAAGGTCCATGTGCAGCAAGTACAGAATCCTAGGTGAATCACTCTTATTAAGTGACTTAAAACTATTTTTAGTTTGCTTGCCTAATTGACAAGCCCTGCAGAGTCCTTCCTTCTTGTAGGGGCCAGAAGGTAGTCCTCTAACAAGGTTGTCCTTGGAGAGCTTGGCAATGGTTTTAAGGTTTAGATGTCCTAATCTCTTATGCCATAAAACATTTGGCTTAGATATGGAATTGAATAAACAGATGTCTACTTTTGATGAAAGAAAATCTACTAAGTAAATGTTACCTGTCCTTTTACCTGTTAACACAGTTGTGTTATCCTCTGACTTGATCTTGCACAGGGACTTGTTGAAAGTCACTTTGTATCCTTCATCACATAGCTGACTGATACTTATCAGATTGTGCTTCAGTCCTTCTACATATGCCACCTTCTTGAAAGTGACTGAGCCTATCTGAGCAGCACCATATCCTTTGGTTTGGCCAAAATTTGAATCACCAAAAATCACTTTGGGTCCAAGTTTGGTTATGAAGGATGATAGGTTCTCCCTGTTCCCTGTCATGTGCTTTGAGCACCCACTATCCAGATACCATTGTTGGTTAGATACTGGATAGGTCTTCACCTGCACATGAACAGCTTATTTGTTTTTGACCCAGTTAACCTTGGGCCTAGGCTGATATCCTTTGAATTCAGAAATGAAAGACATCTCAGGTTGACTCTTATAGCCTTCAGGATGGTATCTCCTAGGAGGTACTATCCATTAAGTATAAGGGTTAAAGCCTTGGGATGTGGGACTTCTAGGATTGAATCTAGATGTGCCATTGAAGGAATGTTCACAGACCTGATCTCTGTTCGATGATCGTCGAACTGAGGTCGACGATCTTAGGTCAGATCGTCGATCTCTGTTCGAAGATCGATTATACTGAAGTTCAGAGTCTGAATATCGTTGAGCTGAGGTCGACGATTTTGGGTTAGACCGTCGAGCTCTGTTCGACGATCGTCGAGCTCTGTTTGACGATCGTCGAGCTCTGCTCGACGCAATCTGTTGAACTGAAATTTTCTCTGGCAGATCTGCATTCTTCCTAGCTACCTCTATTACTCCCTTTCCTTTGTCAAAGACAAATTTGATTGGAGTTATTAATATTATAGGTTTGCTGGATGAGGCACCCAAGCCCAGTGTATTATTGAATCTGGAGTTCACTGTGCTTGTAATGTCCATCAGTCTGATACTTCTCCCATTTAGGGATTCTTCAAACTTTTTGGCCTTTGATAGTTCACTTTTCAGTGAAGCTATCTCCTCCCTACAACATTCTAACTCCTCAGAGAGTTTGAGGTTATTTGAGTTTAGGACACTGTATTCAGATAATTTGTTTCTGAGAGAGATTATCTCTTTCTCAGATTTTAGTAAGTCCAAACACAATGTCTTAAATTCAGTTTTAAAGTCCTCAGAATTAAAATCAAAAGAGTTAATTACCTGATCTTCTTCTGGTTGAGTTTCTGAGTCTGAATCTGATTCTGCATCAGAGTTTTGCTGTGAGGCATTGATAGCCATCATGCAAAATTCTTTTTCATCTGCATCATCTTCATCATCACTGGAGCTGGATGAAGTTTCAGAATCCTCTTCTGTCTCACTCCATGTCTCAGCAACAAAGCCCTTCCTTGTATGTTTGTTCTTGCTGGAGGAGGCTTTGTCTGAGCTGTTCTTTTTGAAGTCTTTCTCTTTCCTTCTTTCTCTTCTATCCTTTCTGTCATTGTTCTTGTTTTCTGGACAGTCAGGCACAATGTGGCCTGGTTTCCTGCAGCCAAAGCATATAATTTCTTTATCATTATTTGACTTGTCATACCTTGGTTTATCATGTCCTTTGTATGGCCTTTTTCTGAAGTCCTTTCTGGCCAGTTTGTAAAATCTTTTGGCCAGTAGGCTGACCAACTCCTCATTGCCTGTGAGCTTTTCTTCAGGCTGATTCTCAATGGCTTTGAAAGCTATTGATTTCTCTTTCTTTGAGACTGGTGAGGCAGCCTTCTGCTCTTCTTCTCTGTTCTTGATGAGCAGCTCATAAGATTTGAGATTGCCTAGGAGAGTTTCAGTAGTGATTTCATTTAGACTTCTGGCATATTTGATTGGCCAGATTCTTGAATCCCAAGTGCTGGGGAAGAAAATTAGGATCTTGTCATTAAGCTCAGTCAATGAGATTTCTTTATCCAAAGTCTTTAGCTCATTGACAATCAGACTTAATCTGTTGTACATGTCTGCAACTGACTCAGCTTCTCCTTTCTTGAAGTTCTCATATTGGGTTATGAGGTGAGATCTTCTGTCTTTCCTCTCATCAGCAGATCCTGAGACAATTTCTGAGAGTTTGTCCCATACTTCTTTAACTGAGTTGCATTCAACTACTTTCTGAAAAATCTCATCAGACATTGTTTGAGCTAAGATGTTCATAGCCTTGGCATCTGTAGTCTTCCATCTTTTAATTTCAGCATCTGTTCCTGAGGGAGGTGGAACAGCATTTGTGCTTGAGCTTGCTGGTGGACTTAGACAAACTGTCAAAACAGAATTGAAAATATCTTCATCAATAGAATTCATGTATAATCTAATCCTTGCCTTCCAGAGTGCAAATTTAGATAGATTGCACACTGGAGGTCTGGTGCTTGCATAATCCTTGTTCTGTGCCATGTCTTTGAATAATATAAGATATAAAGAAAAATAACCCTCTTAAGAGATTGATCTTATCAAGGATCTTTTGGTTCAGGTGTTAGCCTGTGTGAGCAACCAACCTGCCTTTGATACCAATTGAAAGTGAGGGTAAGATCTATCTCAACTCTAGAGGGGGGGGGGGGGTGAATAGAGTTTATTTAAATTAATTTCACAGTTGAAATGTAATCAGCAAATACAAAATTCAATTTATAGTATAGTGTAGAGTGCTAGTAAAGAGTTAAAAACAAAGAAGTAAAGAGCACAGCACACAACAAACCAATCACACAAACAACCCAGAAGACACAAGGAAATATAGTGGTTCCCCAAAAACCTAGGTACATCCACTCTTCTACCACCCTTGGTAGGAATCCACTCAGGATGAGTTGATCAGGTGTCCTGACACCAATGAGCTTTTGATAAGGTGCTCAAAAACCAAAATTGGATTTTTTGATAAGGTGTCTTGCCACCACTGAGTTTTGTCAAGGCTCTCAGAACCAGACAAAACTTTTGAAGGGAGTTCAAGAACCCTTTTACAGCAGAAAAAGAAAAGATAAAGAGGTGAAGTTGTCTTCTCTGTTCTCAAATCAAATGAGAGAAGACTAGTGGATCTTTTGTTATCAAAGCTCCCCCTGAGTTGTAGACAGGTTCGGGAATGGAAGCTTTGCTCTAGGGCGATAGGCCTTCAGAACTTTAGATCTCCAGCAAAGGATTGTTTCAGCAAAAAGGCTGAAAGAAGAGGTGTCTGGAGTTCTTGAGATGAAGCTGTGATCACTTTTCTGTAAGCAAAAAAAATTGTTATTTTGATTCTTCAGAAAATGATCACTTGTTATCTGTCACAGCTTAGTTCTTCTTGTTGTGTTCTCTGTGTATATTGTTGTGTGTTCTTGTCTGACTAAAAATGAAAAGGAAGATCTTATTCTCAAAAAGAATCTTGTCAAAGATAGCCGTTGGCAGGCATAAATGTCTTCCATAAAGAGTCTTGTCTTCTAAAGGAAGGTCCAATAAAACATTCCCTAAATAATTCCTTGAAACTTGCTCCAGAATAAAGACAAACGGCTGGCAGATCTCCTTAACATAAATGCTGAGAGATTTCAAAAACATTCCAAAGACTGGCAACATTTGAATCCTTAGAATCGTTGATCTCTCAGAAAAATCGTCAATCTGAGCTCTACTATCGTCGAACTGAGCTCAGAGATGGAAACAGATCAAACAGACAGAAAACGTCGAACTGAGCTCAAAGATTGTTGAACAGAGCTCAGCGACCTGAAGAATAGCTGAAGAGAGATCGTCGACCTGTGCTAGAAAGACGTAGAATGCAGTTCGACGACTAAAGAAAACTGACTGAAGGCAGATCGTCGATCTGAGCTCGAAGATCGTCGACCGGAGTTTGACGATTTATCGAAGTTGAGCTCAGAGAGCGTCGAACCAAGCTCGACGTTTCGTCGACCGGAGCTCGACGAAAATTGCCTTAGACTTGGCTCTATCTCCTTGATATTGGAATGGTCCTGGGGGCAGCTTCAAACCTGAGTTCTAAGCCCTAGACTCATTCTAATGTTGACCTTTACAACTATACAACTAGGTCAACCTGGTTTCCTAAGACAAACATAGTGATCCTTACCCAAATTAGTAATAGGGTATTCCAACACGACATGCTATCTAGTGAATCGATCCCCATCAATGTCACTGAATTTGAAATCGCCACAGGAAGTATGGTTAGGCAGGCCGGCTGACTATTCTGACATCCACATCTTTGGTTGTCCTGTGTACACCCTTGTACAGGACTCTGAGAAGACAAAGCTGGATGCTAAGTCCAAACGGTGCATCTATCTGGGACGAAAGACCGGCACGAAGGGGTTCAAACTATGGAACCCGGACACAAAGAAGGTGGAGGTCAGGCGCGATGTGATCTTCAATTAGGCCTTTATGCTCAAGAAATCCGAGGTTCAGTCTAAAGAGGTGGAGGAGACTCCAGTCACACCCCTAGAGTTGGAACTGGAAGGGAGCGACCAAGCTGACGACCATGGTGATTCCTCTGACCCAGAAAATGTTGATGCTGTGCAACCTACAGAAGCAGAGCCGTACTCTATTACTAGAGAAAGGGCAAGGAGAGAGGTCAGACTGTCTCTCAGGCTACAGGACACGGTAGCGTATGCTTTCCAGGTGATCTCCACAGATCCTGGATCTTATAAAGAAGCTGTAGAGAGTAAAGAGAGTTCTTAGTGGAAATCAGCTATGGAAGAAGAGATGGAGTCCCTTCGTAAAAACAAGACTTGGGACTTGGTTCGTCTGCCCAAAGGGGCGAAGGCAATCAGTTCCAAATGGATATTCATGAAGAAGGAATCTACATCCGACAAAGACCAGTGGAGATACAAGGCCAGATTCGTTGCCAAGGGGTTCTCGCAGAAGAAGGGTGTCGATTTTGATGAAATATTCTCACCCGTGGTAAAACACTGCTCCATACGGGTGCTTCTTGCGATGGTGGCAATGAACGACATGGAGCTAGAGCAGATGGATGTGAAAATGGTGTTTCTTCACGGCAACTTGGAAGAGGAGATCTACATCTTGCAGCCTGAAAGGTTTGTACAACCCGGTGACGAGAAGAAGGTGTGTAAACTAAGAAGGTCCCTCTACGGTCTGAAGCAGGCTCCAAGAATGTGGAACAAGAGATTTGATACGTTCATGGTTTCACAAGGATTCAGCAGGAGCCAGTACGACAGCTGCGCCTACTACAAGCTTCTAGCAAACGACGACGTTCTGATTCTGATGCTATACATCGATGCCATGCTGATTGCGTGCAAGTCAGCTCAGGAGATCCAGTATTTGAAGCAAAAACTACAAGCTGAGTTTGAAATGAAGGATCTAGGTCAAGCACAGAAGATCCTTGGCATGGAAATCAAGCGAGATAGGAAGCGGGGCATGCTTTGGCTTTCTCAGACAGGGTACATTCAGAAGGTTCTAGAGAAGTTCAATATGACTGAATCTAAGCCTGTTTCAACCCCTCTCGGGCAACAGTTTAGATTATCGTCACAGCAGTGTCCAGACACAGAGGGAGAACGACAAAAGATGCTCGGGGTGCCGTACGCTAGTGAGGTAGGATGCTTGATGTACGCCATGATATGTATGATACCAGATATCGCTCAGGCTGTAAGCGTAGTCAGCAGATATATGGGGAATCCGGGGCGACAACACTGGGAAGCAGTCAAGTGGATTCTAAGATATCTGAACGGAACGAAAAACGTCGGTTTGCTGTTTAAGAAGAGCGGAGTTTCTAGAGTCCTAGAGGGCTACGTTGATTCCGACTATGCGGGCGACCTCGACCGAAGAAGATCTATCTTCGGGTACATTTTCCTTTGTGGTGAGGGCCCCATTAGTTGGAAAGCCACTCTGTAGGACATTGTGGCTTTATCTACGACAGAGGCTGAGTACATTGCTGCAGTGGAAGCTGTGAAGGAAGCTATCTGGCTCAAAGGTCTCGCCAAAGAACTTAGGATTTCTCAGGAGGCGGTGAAGCTGCACTGTGATAGTCAGCGTGCGATTTGTCTGGCCAAAGACCCGGTCTATCATGCCAGGACAAAACACATTGATGTGCGCTACCACAAGTTGTGGGAGTTCGTTGCTGGCGGAGACATTCAGTTACTGAAGGTGCCCACAGAGGATAACATTGCGGACATGCTGACCAAACCAGTGACGGGAGTCAAGTTCAAGCACTGCCTTGACTTGGCTCATATTGGTGCATGTTGATTGGGGCGACCCCAGGGAGAGGGGGTAGTTTGCCGGAGGGGAAGGATCCTAGTTGCAGGTGGAGTCTGTTCTGTGAGGCGTCAAGGTGGAGATTGTTGAAATTGACACCTCACCGATCCATGGGCTTGGCAATTTCTATTTAGGCAAATCCTATTATTGGAATATCTTTTATTTGGCCTGCCAAATTAATTGGAGATCACTTTCTTCATTTAGCCTATGGTTCCTAATATAGGATATGAGTTTTTTGCTTTATATTAATGCCAGCCAAACGTGAGAAATTAAGAGAGACAAAAAAAAGGGGAAACCGAGAGAGATCTATTGAGGAGGAACTTGTTCCCGGCGTACAGAGAGGTCATCCCCTCGGTGGCAGTTCTTCGGTTCAGGCCGGCGACTGGATTGCGCAGCACATCCAGTGCGCCTCTTGGAGGTGCGACTCACGGACGGCGGACGTTCCGGATCGCGGCGACATCAGGCCGCGTTAGCAGCGGCGATTTCTTGGTCGGTCCAGACGAGATCGGCATCGGGCTGTGCTACCGGCGATGTCTTCTCCTCAGTCCTGGAGGGATCGGCTTTGAGGCAGCAGCGGCGGCGAGATCTTGTCCAGAGGCGGCTTCAGAAATTGAAGCACAGTGGCCCCTCCTTTGATTCTATATTTTTTGTTCTTTTCTTTCATTGCATAAAAAACGGATATATCTGTAATCCTCCCTGTAACTTTCTGATTTATAGTGGATCTTTCCGGCGCGCTCTCCCCGTGGATGTAGGAGCTTCTCTCCGAACCACGTAAAAAATTGTTTGTCGTCTGTGTGCTTGAAATCTCTTTTTCAAATTTAATTTTGCGTAATTGTTTTGCTCATTTCATTTCCGTTGCGCTACCGCGGTACTCGATCCGATTGTATAACACGTAACCGCTTCACAGATAAAAATAAATTCCTCCTAAGTGAACCCTTAAACATAAAGTTATTTAAATCAAACATGGAGTTGTGGAGAATGCCCGCCGTGAAATTTCAATCCATTTTTTTATGTAGTGAAATATAAAATTTAATAAAAAGTAAAATAGTAATGATATTTTAAAATAAAATAATTAATAAATTAAATTAAAAAAACTCATAAATTTTGAAATAAAGAGTAATGAAATTGAGGAAAATAAATGTTTTATCATTGAATGTTTTTACCATATAATAGTCAGGGTGATATGTGGGGGACTCCGCCCCTACGGTCAATCCCGACATTACTCCAAGCCTAACAAATTTGGTGCTCTGCTTGAAATTTTTTTGAAGTAGAGAGCAGGTCGCGCAGTTTGCACTTTATTAATCGGGCAACTAGGTGGTGTGTATGTCTACCTACCTATCTGCCAGGTGTCTGGAGTTCCTCGTGTTTTCGTCGCGCGGCTAGGTTTTGGCTAACTGCCTGATTGCCGATGATATGATTACCTCTGGACGTTTATGGTACTCCTTCCCCATGTCTATAAATGGGGGTCTCGACCCCTCATTTGCATACTGCAACTGTGAGAGTAGTTTGGGCCAAACTTGCGGTTATGTTTTCTTTAATCGTGCGACAAGGGGATATGATCTGTGTAGTTGTGTTTGTAGACTGTGCGGATGGCACTGGGCGACTAGGCAATTAGTACTGGCGATTAAGTCAGTGGAATCCCAATGTGTAACAACGGGCAACAGTTAGCGTTTAAGCAGCAAGGTCGCAGTTTGAGCGACTAATACAGTGTCTTTGTCCTTAACAGTTCTCCAGTAGCTTAATAAGTGTATGTTCGTGCAACTTTTGTGGTTAGACGACCTCTACGGTAAGGCGATTAGTAGTGTAGACAGGTGGCAGTTCTTCTGCAGTCAATACGAGCTGTTCGTGCAATCTCGTGGCTAGAGGTGCGAACAAGCGGCTAGGCAGTCTGTGTTTACAGTTCGCCAGCTTTGTTTCTTGTTTGTTTTTTATCTCCATCGACTACAACACGTAATTATGTCTCACGGTTGTATCTCACCTTGTAAAACAGTAAATGATACAAGTATCGTTCTTGTAACTTCAATTGTTAGTGGTTTACTTTCCTTAGTTTGTTGAGAGTGCTCCTGCCATCTTCCATTCATATAATTTTACATTGTATCAGAGAGACAGATGTTTAAGTTGCTGGCTGCTAAATACCTTTGAAAGACAAGTAAACCACGAGATCTAGAATGAAAGGTTGATATGAAAGAAGCCTTGTTATTGAGCTGCTAACTTAGACCAACTACAAGAATGAAAGTCTTTTATGAAGACTTACTTACTTGGCGAGGACCTCTAGGAGGTCATTTGTGGAGATGACGACAAGAAGTTGTGGCTGCTGGAGATAATTCTCAAGAGGTCAAAACATAGAAAAGAACTAATGCTTATGCAGAGTTCACTCTCAAGCTGGCAATCTAACCTGAGTTATTTGATCACATAATAAGTTGCGGGTCAGCTTCTAAGATTTGGACTTCCCTGGATCAGTTTTTCAATAAGAAGAATGTAGATAGGTTACAATTCTTGGAAAATTAGTTGGCAAGGACTGTTGGAGCATGTGTTCCGCACTTCTTGGTTTGAAAATAACAAATCCTGAATGTATTTGATCATAGTGTGTTTATGATGTGCAGATATAATAGGAAAAATACTCTAACAAATTTGGTTTGGAGACGAGCAGTATAATTATAGAAAATTGATATCGCTGACAATAACTGAATATCGCTAGACAATAGCGGCTGATGACGTCTGCATGACGATGGCTATGTCACACACGATCTAGACACGGCGCACATCTTTCTGCGGAATCGGCATATGAAATTGATATCGCCGAAAGATAGCCCCACGTATGTTCATAATCTCCATCTTCCAGGCACGATTATCGCAGAGTGGGACTCGTGACAGCTGGAGGAGATATCGCCAGCGATTGCTACCTATCATCAAGCGATAACTCAAATTCTATAAAATGACTGAATTTCGAGAAATTTCTATTACACGGCTCATGTAGCCTTCATTCCGGTGCATTCTCAACCAGATAACTCAGAAACCAGAAAAACTCCCGAGTTCCCAAGAAAGTTCAAGGGAAAAGAAGAAACTGTTCGTGTACTTCAACTCCGGCGATCTTCGTAAGGCTTCACCATCTTCTTCAGCGCTTAAGATCATAGGGAGTTTTAATTTCAGTTTTCATTTTTGTAATCTTTTCGTTATTTGTTGTAAATGGTAGAGAACTCGCCGTCTTGTGAGTGTCGACTAGGACTTTGTGTGGTTTAGTGGAAATTTGCTGCCTTGTTTGCAGCGATTAGATTGTGGAGATATCTAAGGGAGACTAGATGGTGTATCTAGGGAAATATAAGATATAGCTAGCCGGTCCTTAGGAAAAGGACCGTTGAATTCACAAAAGAAGATTTTTACTTGTAGACTCGATTTTAAGCTTTGCAAAATCCTTAACTCTGTCCATGCTTGAATCCTCTAAAGACAACTAGGATCTTATCTGTTCAAGGTGTTAACCTTTTTGATGAACAACCTCCCTCTGATACCAATTGATGTTTTTAGTTGTCTACCTAAATCACCTAGAGGGGGGTGAATAAGTGAGATCTGTGAAAGATATGGATAGATCTGACTTACTCTAGTTAAATATATATTTTATATAAAAGAGTAAGCATAACACAAAAATAAAGAAATAAAGCAAGCAATCCAAATGACACAAGGATTACAGTGGTTCCCTAAAACTGGGTACATCCACTCTTCTACCACCCTGGTAGGAATTCACTATAGGTTTTTGATCAGGTGCCCTATCACCACAATATCTATTTTCTAAGGGAGATATAACAACCCTTTGAGTTTTTGATCAGGTGCCCAAAAACCAACATACATGTTTTTGATCAGATGCCCTGCCACCAAGAGTTTTTACTTTTAAAGTGAGTAATAACCCTGTACACAGGAATGGGAAAAGAAATGATGTTGTCTTCTCTGTCAATGATCTGAGAGAAGACTAGTGGATGTTGATGATGCCAAAGCTCCACCTGAGATTTTGTAGATGATCAGGAAATGGAAGCTTTGCTTCAAGGTATAGGCCTTCAGATTGATGTTGATCTCCAGCAAGACTTTTAGACTGATTTTGTATTTTTGTCACTTGAAAGCTTGGAGCAGATGAAGTACTCTGATACTTAGATTTTTGGAAGAAGGCAAGGTTCTTTTCTTGTCTATTATTGTCTCTCCTCTTGTCTGAGAATTCTCCTATAACTTCTCTTCTGTAAGAGAGAATCTTTATGTATTGACTGATCTAAATTCAAAAGCATTTCAATTTCCTTTTATTGCAATGACTGAATATTCCCGAGAATGGGTAATTGCTTTAGGAATCAATTAGCATTAAATCTTGATTTAATCCATAATTAATGCAGCCTCCAAACAGCTATATTCATAAGAATATATAGCATTAAATATGATAGCTATAATTGCCTTTAATTAAGCATTAATTAATTCTGCCAGCTGTGAAAATTCTGTCTGAATACTTCAAGGAAAACGTCAAACTGAAATTTAAAGCTTTCTTCAAACTAAGCTCGGAGTTCGTTGATATCAGCTCAAAGTTCATTGAGCTCAGCTCGGAGTTCGTCGAGCTAAGCTCAGAGAATATGAACTGCAAAATCGTTGAACTAAGTTTCACAGCTTTGTTTGAGCTGAGCTCAGAGATCGTTGAACTGAGCTCAGAGTTCATTGAACTGAGCTCGGAGAATTTCTTCCAGCAATTTTCTGAACTTCAAATCTGAACTTCTCTGGAATTTTTCTGAAGGAGCAAACCTGGAAATAATCCTATGACCCATGGCTATACATTTTGGGTCAATCTAATCATCCTAATAGTGATCATTGCCTAAATCAGAACTAGAGTTCCAACAATCTCCCCCTATTTGGGTGAGGACACTATTTACACACAAAAAAATACAATATAAATTTTTCAGCAGATGTACAAAGGTGCTTTGAGAAATAAAGAAAGACAACATAGATATTAGAACATAATAAAAAACTAAGGACCAGCAGCAATAAAATCTGTTAAGGATGTCAGCTGCACTTTTGCTTATCTTTAACTGAATCTATTTCAGCATGTCTGAATCCATTTTTGATTATCTGAATAATTGAACTTATTGACTGTTGAAACCTCTACACTGACTGAGACTAAAGGCTTTTGGTTTCTATCAAATACCACTGTTCCTCTGTGGTAAGATAATTCTTTTCCTAAAAAGAGAGGTTAGGAGTTCTGGACCAAGATTACCTTGGGTCCTGATTCTCTTTTATAATAATTAGAAATAAAAGAACATTCAAGTTGACTTTTATAACCTAGAGGATGAAATTTTCTGGATGGAATTGTCCATTGAGAAAAGGGGCTAACAAATTTGTGTCTTTGATTATTGTTCTGATAGGAGTTAAAATTCCTGTTTTGATAGTTTGAGTTCGACGATTTTTGTTGACTTCGTTGATCTGAGTTCGACGAAAAGTATTGATTTCTTCGATCTCGGTTCACAGAATGATAATAATCATAATCTGTGTTCCACGATCGTCGATCTCTGTTCGACGAAACATGTTGATTTCGTCGAGCACCTTTTGTTTAGAAAACATACCCAAACTCTGGGTTAAGAGATCGTCGATCGCCGTTCGACGTATAATACTGCTTTTATCGACCTCGATTCGACAAAATTTTTTGAACATGAATTTTCTGGAAATTCTTAACTTGTTTGGGTTTGTCATTATTATGCAAAACTTCAGTTAGTTTGTATAAATATTTTAATTTGTCTTTGCCTTTAACTGATTAAAAATTATTAATCTGTTCACGAGCAGTTTTCAAATTTTCTTTAAGCTTTAAGTTTTCTGAAGAAGAGTTATTTAATTTTTCTCTGAGAAGTTTTATTTCCTTCTCAGATTCGATCAAATCTTTACAAATATTTTTAAAATCTTCTTTAAAATGATCTGAAGAAAAATCAAAGGAAGAGATTACCTAATCCTCTTCATATTCAGAATGTTCTTCAGATTCTGATTATTCATCTGAGTTGCTGCAAGATACATTTATTGCCATTAGGAAAAATTCACTTGCTCTTGACTCTTCTTCATCTTCAGTTGCACAAGATGAAGCTTCAGAGTCAGAGTCACTCCAAGTGTCAGCATCAAATATTCTCTTTTTAGCTGATCGTACAACCATTGCTGTGAGGGAGTCCCAAATATCCTTGGTTGAAGAGCATTCAACAACTTCCTGAAAAATGTCATCAGACATTGATTGGGCTAAGATGTTCATTACTTGTGCATAAACAATTTTTAGCTTTTTCTGTGCTTCTGTCCATTGAAATGATGGTACAACACTGGTGCTTGGATTTTCCACTGATTGAGATGGTCCCATCAAAATGGAGTTGTAAATGACTTCATCAATAGAGTTTATAAAAAGCCTAATCCTTTCCTTCCATAGTGCAAGCTTATCTAGATTGCACATAGGAGGTATGGTGCTTGAAAACTCTTCAGTTTGTGCCATGATAAACTCTTAGGAAATATAAGATCTATCAGATCGTTTTGGTTCAGGTTTTAGCCTGTACAACCAAAGAAACGAGCCTCTAATACCAATTGAAAGATAGGGATAGATCTGACTTGCTCTAGGTAAATATATATGTTATATAAAAGAGTAAACACAACAAAAAAATAAAGAAAAACAAGCAAGCAATCCAGATGACACAAGGATTATAGTGGTTCCCCAAAACTGGGTACATACACTCTTCTACCACCCTGGTAGGAATCCACTACAGGTTTTTGATCAGGTGTCCTGTCACCACAATATCTATTTTCTAAGGGAGATATAATAATCCTTTGAGCTTTTGATCAGGTGCCCAAAAACCAACACACAGGTTTTTGATTAGGTGCCCTACCACCAAGAGGTTTTACTTTTGAAGGGAGTAATAACCATATACACAGGAAAGAGAAAAGAAACGATGTTGTCTTCTCTGTCAATGATCTGAGAGAAGACTAGTGGATGTTGATGATGTCAAAGCTCCCCCTGAGATTTTGTAGATGATCGGGAAATGGAAGCTTTTCTTCAGGGTGTAGGCCTTAAAATTGATGTTGATCTCCAGCAAGCCTTTTAGACTGATTTTGTATTTTTGTCTCTTGAAAGCTTGGAGGAGATGAAGAACTTTGATACTTAGATTTTAAGAAGAAGGCAGAGTTCTTTTCTTGTCTATTATTGTCTCTCCTCTTGTCTGATAATTCTCCTATAACTTCTCTTCTATAAGAGAGAATCTATATGTATTGACTGATCTAAATTAAAAAGAATTTCAATTTCCTTTTACTGCAATGGCTGAATATTACCGAGAATAGGTAATTGCTTTGGGATTCAATTAACATTAAATCCTGATTAACTCTATAATTAATGCAGCCTCCAAACGGCTATATTCATAAGAATATATAGCATTAAATATGATAGCTATAATTGCCTTTAATTAAGCATTAATTAATTCTACCAGCTGTAAATAATTCTGTCTGAATACTGCAAAGAAAACGTCAAACTAAAATTTAAAGTTTTCTTCAAACGGAGCTCGGAGTTCATTGAGCTCAGCTCGGAGTTCGTCGAGTTGAGCTCAGAGAATATGAACTGCAAAATCGTTGAAATAAGTTTCATAGCTTTCTTTGAGCTGAGCTCAGAGATCGTTGAACTGAGCTCAGAGTTCGTTGAACTGAGCTCGGAGAATTTCTTCCAGCAATTTTCTGAACTTCAAATCTGAACTTCTCTGGAATTTTTTTGAAAGAGCAAACATGGAAATAATCCTATGACACATGACTATACATTTTGGGTCAATTTAATCAACCTAATAGTGATCCTTGCCCAAATCAGAATTAGGGTTCCAACAGTCTGCGTCTTTTTGAGGAATAAAAATTGAGCGAGCGAAGGATAGAAAACAAGCACACACAACACAGAGTACCCGAGATATATAGTGGTTCCCTAATCTTGTGTACGTCCACTCTGCACCTCATCGATCTAGCAATATGCTAGACTCGGCTACTTCACAATTTTTTCGGATTGAAAACCAATCCTACATCTCGGAGCAACACCCCTACAACTCGATCCACAAAAATGGATCTACACTCGGAAGAAAAACTTCCTATAAACTTGGAGAAAAAATCTCCTACTAGAATAAAATGATTTACAAATAAATACACAAACTTGTCTTCACAGATCTGGCAAAGACTTGGCTTCTTCCTTCTTGAAAATTGAAAAGCCCTTTCAGAAAAGTTAAGAAAGAAATCTGAGTATGCTTTGATCTGAGAACTTAGAATCACCACGATCAAGAAAGAGATGTGCGGCGGTAGAGAAGGCTTGATCTGTCGATGAAGACGATGAGCAGTGGTACGGTTCTTCCTAATTTAGAATGAATAAAACCGATTCAGAAACTTTTTTCTCTCTCTGTTATTCTTCCTTAGGGTTAGTCAAATGCGATTAGACCTTTTATAGGAATCAACCAACGGTCATAATCATAAATGACTTAGACACGTGGACCAATAATTAAGGAAATTATTTTGAAAATGCGTCCCGTCACTTAATAAAATTTCAGAGAAAAAGAACTTCAGTTCTTGAGTGAATATAAGACTACTTGAGAACAATGTCTGGTTCTCGAGAAAGCAACTACAAGGTTCTCGAGAAGCAATACTTAAGGAAATTTTAGGAAAATCATCTTCATTACTCCAGTGGAATATGGATTACTCGAGTTCTCAATTTGTTTCTCGAGAAATGGATGTAAGCTTCTCGAGTATAAGACTTAGAGAAAATCATGAAAATAATTCTGGCTACTCGAGTAATAGAACTTGACTTCTCAAGAAGTAGATGGACTTATCGAGTACAGGTACTTCACTACTCGAGTAATAGATATACTTCTCGAGTACTTGACTTCTGTCACTTGAGACAAAATGTTGATCTACTTGAGTAAAGGCTTTTAGCTACTCGAGTACTAGACTTAGAGAAAATCCTGAGATAGAAATCTCTGTTAACTCGAGAATAAGGAGAGATCTACTCGAGTAATAGAATTAGCTTCTCGAGAACTAAGTTCAGTCTTCTCAAGAACTATTTCCCTTACTCGAAATCTAGACTTATCTCAGTCAAGTACTCACTGAAAATCTACTCGAGTAATCATGTCCTTCTCGAGTAAAACACTTAGAAAATTTTAGCTTCCTGAAAATTTTTCTTACTTCAATGAAATCAGCAACAAGTCTTTCTCCTACAAGTATAGTGCTTGAAAATGAAGTGTATCCAAATAAAGAGGTTACACATGAGTTAACACCATGGATCACACAATGAGGGATTACATTGTATTGTCCTGTGTTTGGTGACTCGCTGTAGAGTGATATTGGTCTACACTTGGCAATTATATCCTGCAAACACATAACTCAAACAAGACATCAAATACACCTTAATTCATCTTAGTTTAAGGGTGACTTCATACAAATCTAGGTTATTGTGAATACAATACCCAACAATCTTTCCCTATTTGTTGAACTCAGAACCCTCTATACTAAGGTGAATTACATTAAGATAAACAAAAAAAGAACTAGATAACAAAGAGAAAATGAGAATAATAAGCTAAGAATTAAGACAAAAATAGATCATTAAAATTAAAGATTTATATATATAGAATTTTCCATGAATTCCATTTCCACACAATCTCAAACATAATCTAAATCTTTTTTCATTCCTTGGCTTGATGTTGTTACTGTTGTCTTTCTTTCTTTTGTTACTGTCTTCTTTGGTAGCTGAATGGTTTTGGATAATACTTTGGTGGTCTTGGAGGAGCATTTGGGTTATTCCTTTCATACTCTCTATCATAAATTCCTCTTTTAGTAATAGATTTCTCATACAAGTCCTACTCATGGGAGCTGTAATGATCATGTCTATTCTTATTATAGTCCATAACTAATTTGAGAGTATCAAGGATTAAGGACTTAGATGTAGGGATCCAAATCTCTGCAAATTCTTGAGCTTTCCTCTTTTCTGCTTCTAGGTTTGGAATGGACTTGCTAGCAGAAGCTCCGTCACCATATTTTCTTCATTTAGGAATATGTGCTTCAGGTTGTTCTTGAGGTAGATCAGTTTCCCAAACCTGAGTATAAGTTTCTGGTGGAGGAGCTTCTGATCCTTCAGGCCTTGGTGAGAATGTTGGCTGTTGAGCTGACTGTTGAACTGGCTGATGCTGAGCAAGAGGGTTCAGATGATGAGGAATTAGATTTGGATCTGCTTGAAAGTTGGGGAATATCTGATTATGCATCCACACTGCTATGTCATAAGTGTGAAACCTTACACCATCTATCTGAGTTTGCACATCAGCATGAATTTCCTTTAACTTTGCTTCCCATAGAGTGTTCATGTTGCCATCGGATTTTCCAAGTATTCTTTGACTAAACTCTCCCCCTTTCTGACTTCTACAGATAGGGTTTCTATAGCAGCCTCTTTAAACTTACCCACCTCTTCACAGCCTTGAAGTTAAGCTCATTGGCTTTCTTTTCTAACTAGATTTGATTATTTGCAAGAGTTACTTATTAGTCCATCACCTGACTAATGCGTGTGATTGTGTGGTCCAGAGCTTTCCCACCTACTTTGAAAAGGTGTTTCAGCTCATCAGTATTATGCTGGATTTTAACAAAACCTCTGATCATTTCCTTTTCTAGAGTAGTAACTTTTTCTGTAACAGCCTTTAGAGAATCATCAAAGTATTTTCTCTGTTGTAAGAGCATCAATTCTATCTTACCCAATATATCAACAGCAGGAGAGGGAGATGGAGTTTCAGCTTGAGGAACTGGAGGAGGAGGAGTAGTCCATGGAACAATTTCTTCAATTAGCACTGAACTTTAAGCCCTTATAGTTTGAATCACAATATCACCTTCTTCACCAAGAATGGTGGGAAGAGTGAAATCCAAGCTCTTTAGAGGAGCTTCAGCTGGTTCTGGGGATTCTTCTTTCTCATCAGATATAAAAACTGTTTCTTCTTTTTTTATATCATCAGTAGGTGACTGGTGAATAGGGGATTTTGGTTCAAAATGATGTTGTTCTGGTGATGGAGCTGGAGTTGGTTCTAGATATGGTGATAGAGATTGAGATTTTTCTTGTTGGAAGGGAGGAAGAGGCTCTTGTGAAGACAATTCTTCTATCATCTGATTTATGTCTTTTTTAGTAGAATGGATATTCTTTTGCACTTGGGCATCTGATATTGCCTCTTCAGGGGTGGCTGGGTAGAGTGCAGGAGGAGGAGGAGGGGTAGGGATTCTTTCCTCTTGAACTGAAGGAGCAGGCTCCTCCTCAGCAGCTGCACCAGATGCGCCAGCTACTTGAGTTAGAGGAGGAGATGGAGTCCTGTCCTCAATTTCTGGATGGTCATGAGCCTTGGCAGCTTGGGCTGGATTATTCAGTTTATGTTCCCATCTTTGAATGGAAGAAATAGAAACTTTCTTTATGTGGTGAAGAGTTGTGCCTTTTGATAAATCAAAAACTTCTGGATTGAACTCATGTAGGAGAAGAGAAAAAATCCTAGTATAGTTAGGCTCTTGAATGCTTTCTATTATCTTATAAAGAATCATCATACCAAACTGAAATTTCTTCCTGTAGATAATGGCTGTCATCATATAAAAGAGATCGGCAGTGATGAAGCTTATTGAAGTTGTATTGCATAGAAGTACTTTTCCCAGAATATCCACCAGAAGTTTGCCTTCTACATTGAGGTATAGTCGATGAATGTTGTTCATAACAACAGAAATTCCATAGAAGCTATAGGCTCTATCGCAGTCCTCGGCAGTTATGTCATCTTCTTCTTCAATCACTAGAAGTCAGAGAAGCTTAGAGACAACTTTCTTGGAAAGTTGAATCTTGATTCCTTTAACTCTTGACTTAAGAATTTTACCATTTCTTTTGACCTTGGTATTCTGAAAGAATTCTTTGACTTCTGGAAAAATAATCTTACATGGTTGCTATAGAACAAAGGTCAAGCCGGCGGTATCCAGAAGAAGAAGAAGATTCTTAAAATCTTCTGAAATCTCTGCAATTCCGGTCGAGACGAGTTCACTTCCAATACCTATCTTTGAATTCGGTGCCATTGATCCAGAGAATATGAAACTTGACTGTGGGAAGAGACGGCGGCGAGCTCTGTGACGGTAGTGGAAGACGAATTGTCTTCTTCTTTCTTTTCGAGAAAGGGTTTTTGAGATCGAGTAAAATGGAAATTCCGATTTTTTTCTATTTATATATACCCTAATTTGTGATGATTAAGGAATTAAATAACGAGACATACCTGAGAATATGGCGGCATAAATATCTGGGTGCGAGTATCAAAATTTGAACGTGAAGCTAAAATAGAAAAAAAATTCCTTCTGATTTCTCGAGTGGACAAGCATTACTCGAGTGAACGAACTATAGGGAACTTCTCGAGAAGTATCTTATTACTCGAGTAGTATTTCTCGAGAGGTATACTTAATTCTCGAGTAGTCCAAATAAGTACTCGAGTAGTGATAGGTCTTTCTCGAGAAATGAAGTCTGGACTTGGGAAATTATAAATTTTTGAAGTGATTCTTGATCCTTGAGCTATGTTGTGAGACACCCCTCTTTATTATTCTTTGTTGAGCATGCCAAGTGTTGGGTACACTTGAAATTGTGTACCAGATTTGGAAAAGCCTCTCTGTACTCAATGATATACATCAATTTATATTTGATGGGATGTTGAGTTTGAGTGTGCAGGTTTAAGAAATGCAGGAAAATTTCTAAGTACAAGTGTCGACACTTGTAAGGAATTGTGTCGACACCTGAAGGAGGAGCTGTGTCGACACACAAGAGTTATGTCGACACCAGAATCAAGGTATTTGTTGACACCCAGGAATTGTGTCGACCCTTGAAGAAAGGTTTGTGTCGACACACAGGACTTGTGTCAACACACACTCAATGCCGTCTATCAACAATAGTTGTACTGAGTCTGAAAGGCTTGTGTCAACACACAGGACTTGTGTTGACACACACTCAAACCTGTCTATCAATGACAGCTATACTGAGTCTGAAAGGCTTGAGTCAAAATAAAGGACTTGTGTCGACACATAGGACTTGTGTCGACACACACCCAACTCTATCTATCAACAACAGCTATACTGAGTCTGAAGGTCTTATGTTGACACACAGGACTTGTGTCGACACACACTCAATGGCGTATGGACATACACTCAACGCCATTTGTCAGCAATAGCTATGTCGAGACCAGGAGCAGTTGTGTTGACACATACAACAGAAGCTGTGTCGAGAAGATAAAGAATGACTGTGTCGACACATTGGAAGCTGTGTCGACATCATCAAGACTTGTGTTGACACTTAGTCTATTCGTGTCGACACATGTGAAGTAATTTGCTGAGTGTTCCCAACTGAGATATAAAGTCATTACAGAATCTGCTGTTATGGCTGAAGACTTGACAGCTGTCATAAACAACAAGTCTGACATCTTTGTCAGAACTGTCAGAAGGTTGTTACAAACTGGATCAACCGGTAATCATTGAGAAACTCTATATAAAGGACTAATCCATGACAACCAAGATAAGCAATTAAGGGGGAACAAACCAACACAGAACCAGAGAGAGAATTCAAAAATAAGAAAGGGGGAACCTTTAAGAAGGCAGATCCTAAACAGTCTGCAAGAAAGATTCAGATCTAATTCTGAATCAAAGAAGGGAGCTGTCTGAAGATCAACATATACACCAAGTCAAGATCAACCTCATTTTGTTCAATCAAGAAGCTTTAAAAAAGCTAAGTCAGGTTGGATCTTAAGTATACAGTTTATTCAAGAACTGATCAAGAAGCTCACACCAATTGAGAGTTCTATCTAGGTGAAATTTCTGTGCAATTAAATATTATTTTTCTTGTAAGATTTTTATAGATCTGAGTTGTAAACCTGTGTTTATAAAGGCTTAGGTAGGGATGAGAGCCTGAGGTGTAGGACTTGTGAAAGTCTGAGTTGTAAGCCTGGTGATAAAGGCTGAGGTAGGACTGTTGCCTGAGGTAGGGTTCTTGGGATGAATCTGAGGTAGGACTTTTATAAGTCTGAGCTGTAGGAACCTATCAGGTTCTGAGTTGTAAGATCTGTGGATCTGAGTTAGTGGAAGAAAGTTGGGCTGAATCCAGTTCTCTACTAGATAGGCGAAGGGAGAAAGTGGATGTACCCATAACTTGGGGAACCACTATAAATCTGGTGTACTGTGCTGTGCTGTGAATATTATGCTATGGATTGTATATACTTTGCTGTGATAGATCCAGTTAATTTCCTAAATTTATTAAAGAAAATTAGAACCTATTCATCCCCCTCTAGGTTTCTAGGCTCTTGAAATCAAGTCTTTCAAGTGGAAACAGAGGGAGGCTTCTTAAAGATAGAACTAAAGTCTGAGTGAATCTCCAAGGCAATTAACAGATAGCAGGAATGGGTTCAAATGAGAATCAGAAGAAATTTGGATCCATGAAACTGCCCATCTGCAAGAAAGAAAGTTTTGGGATATGGAAGGAAAGGGTCAGGTTGTTCATGGAAGCATCTGATCCAAGAATCTACATCATAGTACAAGAAGGTCCATTCATTCTAATGAAGGAATCAGCTCTTGATGCAAATCTGCAAACCCTAAAGAGCTTTTTTGAAATGACTAAGGATGAGATCATCCTGACAACATTAGACAAGAGAGCACAAAATATTATATGAGTGTTATAGATGATGCAATATTTCAGAACTTGGTACATTACAAAACCTCTAAGGAGATGTGGGACACCTTGATTGTCTACATAGAGGGAACTAAAGAAGTTAGATAGGATAGGAAATCTATGCTGAATCAAGAATATGAAAGCTTTAGACAAGCTTTGTCAGACAACATAGCAGAATGTTACAAGAAGTTCTTCAGAATAGTAAATGAGCTGATGACCTATGGAAGAGTCTTCAGCACATATGAATTGAATGACAAGTTTCTCAGGTCACTAACCAAGGACTGAGATAGAAAGATATGTGCCATCAGAGTGGTGGCCAGGCTTGCTGATACACCTCCACTCACATTGTTTGGAAAGTTGTTATCTTATGAAATGCAGCTCACTGCCAGAAAGGAGGAAGAGAAAAGCAACAGGTCTGAGTATAAAGATAAGTCAGTAGCCTTCAAGGCCGAAGGCACAAGAAAGGGTAGGAGAAAGTTTCCTTCTCCACCCAGAAGAAGTGCTGAGGCAGAAAATCTTGACATCAGTACATCAGATAGCCACACCTTTGATGAGGACTTTGCTACCTTTACAAGGCAGTTTCAAAGTTTATGAAAAAGAAGAAATGGAGAACCAAGCCTTCAATATCCTTTTCCAAGGATGATTATTACAAGAAAAAGAAGACTTTCAAGGAGGACTGGTATGCCTCAAATCCTGGTAAACAAAATAATTCTAAGATTGTTTGTTATTGCTGCAACAGGCCGGACATGTCATAGCTGACTGTCCTGACAAGAGGAAGGAGTCTAAGGATAAGAAGAAGCATCAAGTAAAAGGCAAGAAGGAGAAATACTTTGTTGCTAAGAAGCAAAAGAGTTGGACAGACTCTTCATCCTCAGAATCTGGAGAAGAAGATGATGCAGAAGCATATGTTGGGTTGTTCTCTACATAAGAGGATTCTAGGGAATCAAAATTCTTACAAATACTGGACTCCATAAATGGAGTTGAATACTATTGCTGTAAAGGTGAAAGTGAGGGATGGATAGACTTTACTCTAGAGTGGGGGGGGGGGAATAGAGTATAAAAAAAACTGTTTAGTTTTATTGCGGAATTAAATTAATAATACTTTTGTAATTGAGGTAAAGTCAGATAAACTATCACAGCATAGCTCAGCACAAAAAGAAAACACAAAGCATCCAGACGACACAAGAAATTTTATAGTGGTTCCCCAAATCTGGGTACATCCACTCTTCTACCACCCAGGTAGGAATCCACTACAGGTTTTTGTTCAGGTGCCCTGCCACCACAAGATCTATTTCAGGTAGATCTAGAGACCCTTTGAGCTTTTGATCAAGAGCCCAAAATCCAATAGGTTTTTATTTAGGTGCCCTATCACCAAGAGTTCACTTTGGAAGGGAGAGATAACCCTGTAAAGATGTAGGTAAAAGGAAAAATTAAAGGAAATCTTCTCTTTCTCAATCAAGTGAGAAGATTATGTGGATTGAAGAGAATGTCAAAGCTCCCCCTGAGATGTAGAATAGATTCAGGAAGAGGAAACTTGGCCCTGGGTGTAGGTCTTAAAAAATTGTAGTAGAGCTTTCTTAGATCTGAAGACTGAAAAAGATTTGAGCTCTTTTGAAAATCCTTGAAGCCTGAGAAATGAAGAAGAATCAAGAGAGATATTTGAAAAGGTTCTCCTTCTTCCTTATTACAGTAGAGCAATAATCCTTGAGAGTAAGAGTAATAGTAATGATCAGTCTACTGAAGAAAAGTTTCTGTATATATATATATCCTTTGATTGTCTGTCTGATTGTTCTCTTGTATATCCTTATTATATTTTGAGTTATAAATTAAGTCAGAATAGGAAACGATAAGAATTTGAATTCCCTTGACAGTGCATAATATTCTGCAATACTTTAGGAGCCCAAACGGCTAGAAACGCTTGCAACATAAATGCACTTCCATATCTGTCTTCATAAAATATGCTAAAGAAATATTCTGTGAATACCATAATTAATACTTTAAGAAATACAGCTATCAGCCTTGGCAATAACAACATTAATTATCAAAATATGTTTGCCTTTAAAAAATTGATTATTAACCAGAAATGAATACTTCTGACCGATCTGAAAAACTCATAACTGAAAGCAACATAAAATCGTAGAGCTCAGTTCAGAGATCGTCAACCTGAGAACAGCTATCGTAGAACAGAGATTACTGCTGAGAAAACCAAATCATCGACCTGAGCTCGTAGATCGTCGAGCTCAGTTCAGAGTACAAGACTCTGAGATCGTCGATTGTCAAGCTGAGTTCGACTATAGTCGAACATATATAGAAAATCCACATAAACTTTCTGAGTCTAAGTATGAATCCATTGCAATGCTGATCTGCACAAACCTGACCTAAAAGGACATAACTTAGGCTAGACCAAGACCCTGGCTATACATGGGGGATCAAGACATCCTAAGAGTGAACCTAACACAAATCCAAACAAGGGTTCCAACTATCTCCCCCTATTTCTGTGAGGTCACTCAAAAACAAAACTAAAAAGCAATAGAAATATAAAGACCATAAATATCTGTAGGGATAAAATAACATCAGCAGATATGTTATAGCAATGCATTGTATATAATCAGTTTAAGTAATAAAACATAACAGAGAACAAACTACAATTTATCAGAAGGACCAGAGAAGGGTTTAGAGAAAATTATCTTTCTGGTAGGATCTGGTACATCCTTCTTAGAAGTCATCAGGTCTTGTCCACCAAGAGATGTCTGAGTGCTTGTCCTGGGCACAATTTCTTCTAGATGCAATGCCATATAATTAGCTGGATTGAAAACCTTCTTGCTAACTTGGAGTTTATCCAGCTCTTTTTCTCTATAGGAGGACATTGTAGTAAACCTAGATGGATCTTCTCCTTCTTCTACAGCTTTTCTAATCTGTGAAAGACCAATCAATTCTTGAAGCATGGCCATCCTAAAGTTAGGATCAACTTCCTGTTCAATAGGTGGCTGATTATATTGAGGTGGAAACACTGAAGTTGCTTTGAACTGAGTGGATTGAGCATGAAAGATTGTTGTACTATGCTGATCATCACTCTGAGAATAAAGGGACCTTGGAGGAGCAGCCTCACTATACTTTCCCTTAGACTTGTGAGACTCATCATGTATTCTGGACTGATAGGTGGCTATCTTTTGAACTTTGGGTAGAACTTTCTGTTGTTGAGGAGGAGAGAAGGAGGGTTTCTGATAGATAACTTCTTTGACTTGTTCTGTGGAACTCTGATTTCTTTGCTGTTGACTGCTACCTTTGGACTAAGATCTGGATGATCTATCCTGCCTTTGATATGTCCGAGTGATGGAGGAAGGCTTGGAAGATGCATCAGAATCTTGAGGAGCAACCCTAGAAGCACCATTAGCAGGAGGAGGAGGAGGGCCTCTTATGAACTTCTTAGGAGGAGGTGAATATCTCCTGCTCTTCTTCCTGGCTTTCTGCTTATTTTTAGATAACCATATCCAGCTTTCCATACCTGGATATGGTGTGATTCCTTTCAAAATGTAATAAGGAGTATCATTTGTATTGCTTGGCTTGGGTGCATCCTTAGGAGCAGCCTTTATTTTCTTTGATATTTTCTTTTTCTTGGAATCAGAATCCTCTGAATCATCATCCTCCTCATCATTAGATGAATCAGGAGGATTGTCATACAATTTATTTATTTCCTGAACTTGTTTGTCAGCAATCTTTTTAGCAGCCTTCTCTTTGGCTTCTTCCTGGATATCAAGTGCAATGAGATCATCAAGAGAGGGAAGAGGACTTTCATCTATTGGATAGGAGGGTCTAATAGGACTTGGAACTGGATCAATATCCATAGAGCAAATTTCAGCAATAAGAGCACTTGGCTCACAAAAGTTTATTAGGCTTGTCTCTAGGGCTGATCTCAAATTTCTGGCAGCCACTAGATGAATCAGTTCATCAACAATTAAGAGAGAATCTAGCTCATCCTTATCTTCTATAACAGACATAGGCTCAATAGCCATATCATCTAATTCATCCATAACTGTACACATTATAACTGTCTGAATTTCTATACACATTGGAACTAATTTGATCTACAAGAGCTGTTCCACAGCTGAGGGGCTCATTGGTCTGGTATAACAGACTATGGCCTTGGAAGTATACAAATCAACTGGAGGCAGAACTATTTTAAGCATAAAAAAAAGAATGCAAAAGAATTTGAAGATCAATGGTGGGATTGATGAAATAATCACCACTAGAGATGGTAGGTAATGGCACATCAGTGTCCTCATCTGAAGTCAGCAAGTCTGAATATGAAACTATATCTGCACAGAATTTCATAAAAGCTTCTTCTTCCTATACTGCTGGAGGAGACTGATCTTGAAGTTCTGCTGAGGCAGAACCTGCTATATCTTCATTGGACATCTCCCTCTGCCTGGTTTCAGTGAGAACAAGAACCAGGCCCCTATATGAAGAAGGGACAGTGGAAGCAGCAAGGGAAGCAGATAGAGTTGATATAAAGAGAGCAAAAGGTGAAATAGCCTCTGCTATTAAGGTTTTGAGAGTTGGAGTGATGAACTCCAGAAGATGAGAAAGAAAAGAGGGATCAACTTGAAAGAACTCAGTTGGAGTCTGAGTTGAGACAGAATGAAGAGAGGGAGGAGGAGTGAAATCAGTCATGATTTCATCCTGAATAGGTGAGTTTCTGGGAGAGTTGATGGGAGAATCATTGAGATGGGAAGGGGATGAGTGTGGTGAGAGTAGGTCAAAATTTGGAAAAGATATGGTCTGGAGGTTTTGAGATTCAATAGGATGGAGGGAAAGTGGTGACTGAGTAGTAGAAGAGATGATAGCTGGGGATGAAGTAGAGGTTTGAATCACAGTAGTAGGGATAGAAGAGACTCTGGGGATGACTGGGGAAGCTGGAGGAGGAGGAGTAGGAACTTCTTTATTAGGGTGAGGAGTGGATGTTACTGCCCTTGTGCCCTCAGATAAGTTTAAGGAAGTTCCAGCCTTGGAGGGATTTTGAATTGTCCTCTCCCACTTCCCAAACAAGGAGGAGTCCAACCTCTTGCTGGCATTGATGACTATGGTTGAAGAAACCAAATGCTCTGGAGCTTTCTTCTGAAGTAAGATTCCCAGAATCCTTCCTAGACAGACTTCCTTCTTACTATTCTTTCTCTTAATTAAATCAAAGAACAACCCAGCCCAGTCTATGGACTTTTTTATTAACTAAGGCAGACATAATGGAAAACTGTTGCCTGTTAATATTGTCATGCGCTGAATGCTTACCCAACAGCACCTTGCCCACTAAATCAGCAAGAAACTTAAAAGCATCAGATAAATTTTTCTTTAGAAGCTTAGATGGGATGCCCTCAGCATGACCCATCTCTAATAACATAATGCTATACTCAGAGCTATCCTGTTCCAGCTCATCTGTTCCATTTTTCAATTCATAAATTTCAGTAAGAATCGCAGGGTTTAGAGTCACCTGCTGTCCTGAGATGGATCCGATCATTGAACCATCATCAGTTGAAGAAGAGAAAACCCATTCTTTGATTTCTGCGACAGATAACTTTGTCCTTGTAGTCATGAACTTCTTCAAGCCTTGATCATCACATAACTGTATCATTTCTTGAAAAATAGGGTCACAGAGACTGAATGATTCGAAGTCGACATCGAAGCCAGTGTCGAAATTCATCACTGAAAGAACTGCTAGAGAAATCGCCATGGAAAACCTATAGACTGAAGAGAGAAGAGATCACGAGCAAAGGGAAATTATGAAAGCGTGGGAGAGAGATCGAAGAGAAACCTACATATAGGTTTTTGGAATACGAAAAGACGATCTCTGTCCAACGACAAAATCACAAATGTCAATCTTAGGTCAACAATTAATTTGGAAATAAATAGTATCGTTGGTCTCAGATTTCAGTAGCGTAAAATGATAGTCGAGCTTAGGTCGGCGATTAATTTACTGAAGCAAAATCATCGAACTCCGGTCGACGATTTTTGTCTTCACACAGAGCTGTCGTCGAGCTTAGGTCGACGATCGAGCTCAAGATGAGTTCGAAGATCGTCGATCTCTGATCGACGATCGTCGATAAAATCTTTACAAATACAAAATTCAATTTTAATCCATTCCATTTATCATTCCAAGCTGATTCAAAAAGAATAGATGTATTTGTAAATTCAAAGGCTTGGTAAAAATATCTCCTCTTTGAAAATCAGTGGGGATAAATTTGAGATTAATCTTGTTTTTGTCTACATAATCTCTAATAAAATGATGCCTTATTTCTATATGCTTGGTCCTAGAATGCAGGACTGGATTTTGTGAAATTGATATGGCACTGGTACTGTCATAAAATATGATGGTATTTTTGAGAGAGTAACCATAATCTAGTAGCTGATTTTGAATCCACAAGATCTGTGAGCAGCAACTACCAGCTGCTATATATTCAGCTTCTGCAGTTGAAGTAGACACAGAAGATTATTTCTTGCAAAACAAGGATACTAATCTATCACCCAGGAACTAACAAGTTCTTGAAGTGCTTTTTCTATCAACTCTGCATCCAGCATAGTCAACATCAGAAGAATATCCAGATAATTCAAATTCTGACTCTGTAGGATACCCAAGTCCTAGATTAGGACAACCCTTTAAATATCTTAAAATTCTCTTGAGGAGAATTAAATGAGATTCTTTAGGGTTGACTTGAAATCTAGTACAAAGATATGTTTCAAACATTATATCAAGTCTACTTGTAGTAAGATATAATAGAGACCCAACAATGGCCCTATAATTTTTCTGATCAACAGGTTTACCCTTTTCATCAGAATCAATTACTGCATTGGAAGCCATGGGTGTCTTCATAGCTGAGGCATCAGCCATACCAAACCTTTTTATTAATTCCTTAGCATACTTAGACTGAGATATGAAGATGCCATAAGGACCTTGCTTCACTTGAAGACCAAGGAAGTAAGAAAGCTCACCCATGCTACTCATTTCAAACTTGGAGTACATCAGGTAAGAAAACCTTTTGCAAAATTTTGAATTAGTAGATCCAAATATAATATCATCAATATATACTTGAGCTAATAGAATCTTATCATGATGATGTCTTATAAATAACGTCCTATCTACAATGCCTCTAGAAAATTTATATTCTAAAATAAAGTTAGCTAGGGTTTCATACCAAGATCTTGGAGCTTGCTTTAGACCATAGAGAGCCTTATGCAGTTTGAAAACATAAGAGGGATGGGTTGAAGAGATAAAACTTGGTGGCTATTCCACATATACTTCTTCCTTGAGTTCCTCATTGAGAAAAGCACTTTTGGCATCCATTTGATATACCTTGAATTTCTTGTGAGCAGCATAAGCCAAGAAAATTCTGATAGCTTCAAGCCTTGCAATAGGTGCAAAGGTCTGATCATAATCAATACCTTCTTCTTACTTATACCCTTGTGCCACTAGTCTTGCTTTGTTCCTAACAACTATTCCTTGAGTATCCAATTTATTCCCGAAGACCCATTTAGTTCCAATTACTAGATGTCCTTTGGGTCTAGGAACCAAGTTCCAAACTTTGCATCTCTCAAACTGATTGAGCTTCTCTTGCATTGCAATAATCAAGTGAGGATCTTGCTTGGCATCTTTAATGGATGAGGGCTCTATTTGAGATAGGAACCAGGCATGCATCACATCTTGGTTAAGTTGATGCCTTGTCTGTACACCCACTGACATGTCTCCTATCACTTGAGATATGGGATGATCTCTAAGTGTAACATAACTAGGAGGTGGAGTTTGTTTAACACCATCAGCATTATGAACCAATTCCTCTTGTGGAATTAAGTTTGCTGTTGGAGGGGCTTCAATAATTTCCAAAGATTCTTCTTCACTGTCTTCATCTATTTGTGGATATGGATGAGATATCACCTTCTGAGTGAGATTTAGATCATCCAACTTTTTATATAGATTTGGTACCTGAAAATAATTATTGGTAGAAGCTTCCTTCTCCTTATAAAACATATTAGCTTCATCAAATGTAACATGTACTGATTCTTCAATTTTCAGAGATGATTTATTGAAAACCCTATATGCCTTGCTAACTTGGGAATATCCTAAAAATATCCCCATTGTAGCTTTGGCTTCAAACTTTCTAAGATAATCTTTGTTATTATTGTGTATGTAACAGATACAACCAAAAATTCTAAAGTAATCTATTTTAGGTTTTATCCCTTTGAGTAATTCATAGGGAGTCTTGCCCTTAAGTTTGTGTATTAAACTTCAATTCAGGACATAATTTGCTATGCTTACAGCTTCTGCCCAATAGGATAGAGGTATGTGAGCATCAACAAGCAATGTGCCTGAAGTTTCAATGAGTGTTCTATTTTTCCTTTCAACTACCCCATTTTGTTGAGGAGTTTTGGGTGTAGAGAAGCAGTGCCTGATACCTTCCTTCTCACAAAATTCTTACATAAGAAGATATTCAAACTCAGTGTCATGATCACTTTTGATCAATGCAACTGGAGTAGAGTACTCAATCTTTATGCATTTTAGAAAATATGTAAGAACTTTGAAGTTATCAGACTTATTTCTCAAGAAGAAAACCCAAGAGAACCTAGAGAAGTCATCTACAATAACTAAAGTATAGAACTTCCCTCCCAGGATTTGTACATCAATTGGTCCAAAAAGGTCCAAATGAAGCAGATACAAAATCCTAGGTGAATCACTCTTATTAACTGATTTAAAACTATTTTTAGTTTGCTTGCCTTCTTGATAAGCCTTGCAAAAGATTTCCTTCTTATAGGGGAAAGAGGGCAATCCTCTAATAAGGTTGTCCCTAGATAACCTAGCAATGTTTCTAAGATTTACATATCCTAGCCTTTTATGCCACAAGGTATTATTATTGCTAACCTAGTTCAACAAGCAAATTTCTGAACAGGCAGAATTGAAATAAACTAAGTAAATATTGCTTAACCTAATACCTGATAACACAATATTACTATCTAAAGAAATATTACATTTTGATTCAGTGAATCATACCTCATAGCCTGCATCACATAGTTGACCTATGGATATCAAGTTATGTTTCAGGCCACTTACATATGCCACTTTCCTGAATGTGACAACTCCAAGTGTAAATTCTCCATATCCTTCTGTCTGACCAAAGCTTGAGTCTCCAAATATTATTTTTGGACCTAGCTTTGCCTTGAAGTTACTCAAATTTGCCTTGTTTCCTGTCAAGTGCTTGGAGCACCCACTATCCAGATACCACTTATCCTGTACGGTAGGATAGGTCTTCACCTGCAAAATAACAACTCATATATTTTGGACCCAGGTAACCTTGGGTCCTGGCTTCTTTTCATACTTAAAGCTTAAAATATAAGAGTATTCAGGTTGACTTTTATAGCCTAAGGGATGAAATCCTCTAGGTGGGATTATCCAGTTAGTTAAGGGATGTAAAGGTTTGGAGTCATAGTTCTTATAGAAATTTCTGGTTAAATTATAATTTTGATAAAATTGCTCTGGATTCGAAGATTTATGTTGAGATCGTCGATCTGCGTTCGAAGACCAGTATTGATATCGTCGATCTTGGTTCGACGATTTTTGTTCTGACTTAGCTTTTTGTTTTTCTTTATTTATCTCAACTTGTTTTAACATTTTGTGTACTGTTTTAATTTGTTCTGTATTTTTATTTCCTTTATCTAAAAAAAAATTTATAGGTTGTCAGAGATGGTTTTTTTGAATAATAGGTGGTTCACTGGATGATGCACCTAATCCTAACTTACTTTCATTAAGTCTAACATTAAGTGTACTGGTAATTTCTACTAGTTGTTTACTTCTACCATTAAGTGATTCCTCTAGGTGTTTTGCTCTACTAAACACAATTTTAAGAAAATTGATTTGTTTATTACACAGATCTATTTCATTTTTCAATTTGAGATTTTCTAATACTAAGCTATCATAGTTAAGTTGTTTAACTCTGAGAAGTTTGATTTCCTTCTTAGATCTAATTAGATCACTACACATAGATTTAAAATCATGTTTAAATTCTTCAGAAGTAAAATCAAAATCTTCCAATACCTGATCACAATCTGAACATTCTTCATATTCTCCTTCTTTTGAAACATGTCCTGAAGCATTGATGGCCATCAAGCAAATTTCTTTGGCCTTTGCTTCTTCTTCATCTTCACTAGAGATGGAGGAAGATGATTCTTCAGTGTCACTCCATGTTTCTGCAACAAACCCTCTCTCCTTCTTCTTGTGCTTATAAGAGGATGGTTTGCTGGAGTGTTTCTTGGAGTCTTTCTCCTTTCTCCTTTCTTTGTGCTTGTTTTCTGGACACTCTGGAAGAATATATCAAGGTTTCCTGCAACCAAAACAGATAACCTCTTTAGAAGGGGTTTTGTCATACCTTGGTTTATCATCACTTCTTGATGATTTCCTTCTGAATTCTTTTCTCCCCATCTTGAAGAATCTCTTTGCAAAGAGAATCATCAGCTCTTCATTTGATGGAGAAGTTTCTGATTCTTCTGAAGCTTTGAAAGCAATATTCTGCTCCTTCCTAGTTGGTGTAGAAGCCTTTTGCTGTTCAGCTTCTCTTATCATTAGCAGCTGTTCATAGGATTTCAACTTTCCTAGAACTGATTCTATAGTCATTTCATGAGTGCTTCTTGTCTCTCTGATAGGCCAGATTCTAGAGTCCTATGAGCTGGGAAAGCACATGAGAATCTTGTCATTTAATTCTGTGACTGAGATGTCTTTGTCAAGCATTTTTAGCTCATTAACAATGATGCTGAGTCTGTTGTACATCTCAGAAACTTGTTCAGTTTCTTCCTTTTTAAAATTCTCATACTTGGAGATGAGACGAGCTCTCCTGTCCTTCCTTTCATCTGCTGATCCTGTAACCATCTGGTTTAAGGAATCCCAGATAGCCTTAGCTTATTCACATTCAGCTACCTTCTGAAATATGTCATCAGACATTATTTGTGCCAGTATGTTCATGGCTTTTGCATCAGTAATCTTTGCTTTCTTGTATGCATCATTATAGTCTGGAGGAGGTACTGCAGTCATGTCTGTGGAAGTACTTGGTGGAGCAGCTGGTGGAGGTACTCCTATTAAGATAAAAGCATAAATATCTTCATCAATAGAATTCATATAGAGTCTGATTCTTGCCTTCCAGATTCCAAACTTTTGCAAGTTGCAAGCTAGAGGTCTAGTGCTTGCAAGATCCTTATATTGTGCCATGGAATAATAGAAAAATAGTAGAGTAAAAGGAATATCTATCAGAGATCTTAGGTTCAGGTGTAAGCTTGTACAACCTTAAAAACACACCCTCTGATACCTATTGAAAGTGAGGGATAGATATACTTTACTCTAGAGGGGAGGGGGTGAATAGAGTATAAAAAAATTATTTAGTTTTATTGCGGAATTAAATTAATGATACTTATGTAATAGAGGGAAAGATAGATAAATTATCACAGCACAGCTCAGCACAAAAAGAAAACACAAAGCATCCAGACAACACAAGAAATTTTATAGTGGTTCCCCAAATCTGGGTACATCCACTCTTCTACCACCTAGGTAGGGATCCACTACAGGTTTTTGTTCAGGTTCCCTGCAACCACAAGATCTCTTTTAGGTAGATCTAGAGACCCTTTGAGCTTTTGATCAGGAGCCCAAAATCCATTAGGTTTTTGTTCAGTTGCCCTATCACCAAGAGTTCACTTTTGAAGGGAGAGATAACCCTGTACAGATGTAGGTAAAAGGAAAAATTAAAGGAAATCTTCTCTTTCTCAATCAAGTGAGAAAATTATGTGGATTGAAGAGAATGTCCAAGCTCCCCCTGAGATGTAGAATAGATTCAGGAAGAGGAAACTTGGACCTGAGTGTAGGTCTTCAAAAAATTATAGTAGAGCTTTCTTAGATCTGAAGACTGAAAAAGATTTGAGCTCTTTTGAAAATCCTTGAAGCTTGAGAAATGAAGAAGACTCAAGAGAGATATTTGAAAAGGTTCTCCTTCTTTCTTATTACAGCAGAGCAACAATCCTTAAGAGTAGGAGTAATAGTAATGATCAGTCTACTGAAGAAAAGTTTTTGTATATATATATCCTTTGATTCTCTGTCTGATTGTTTTCTTGTATATCCTTATTATATTCTGAGTTATAAATTCAGTCAGAATAAGAAACGGTAAGAATTTGAATTCCCTGGACAATGTATAATATTCTGCAATACTTTAGGAGCCCAAATGGCTAGAAACGCTGACAACATAAATGCACTTTCATATCTGCCTTCATAAAATATGCTAAAGAAATATTCTGTGAATACCATAATTAATGCTTCAAGAAATACGGCTATCAGCCTTGGGAATAACAATATTAATTATCAGAATATATTTGCCTTTAAAAATTGATTATTAACCAAAAATAAATACTTCTGACCGATCTGAAAAACTCATAACTGAAAGCAACATAAAATCGTAGAGCCCAGCTCAGAGATCATCGACCTAAGAACAGCTATCATAGAACAGAGATTACTGCTGAGAAAAACAAATCGTCGACCTTAGCCCATAGATCGTCGAGCTCAGTTCAAAGTACAAGACTCTGAGATTATCGATGGGAGATCGACGATCGTCGAGCTGAGTTCGACTATTGTCAAACTGATATAGAAAATCCACATAAACTTTCTGAGTCTAAGTCTGAGTCCACTACAATGCTGATCTGCACAAACCTGACCTAAAAGGACCTAACTTAGGCTAGACCAAGACATAGGATATACATGGGGGTCAAGACATCCTAAGAGTGAACCTAGCACAAATCCAAATAAGGGTTCCAACAAAAGGGCTGATGGCTCTATCAGAAGATGATCAGTGCCAGGATCAGCCTGGTCCAAGTAAGGTATACAGTTCTCCCTTAGCTTCTAATTAATATACTAGATCAGAATCAGAAGCATCTGCATAAGAGGTGTGGATGGTTCTGAATCTGAGGGGGATGTACATCAACTCATTGATGAGTATGGTGGTTTATTGCAAGCTCTGAAGAGGAGCAAGTTCCTTGTCAAGAAGCAGGCCAAGGAAATTGAATCTCTTAAGCAGGCTGCATCAGAATCAGCCATGTTGATGGATTTGAAACTAGAGGAGGTTGCCAAACTGAAAAACATAACTGTTATTCAGATGAGCACAATCTCCTACAAGGAAAATCACATCAAGAATTTGGAGGCAAAACTTCAGAAAAAAAAGGAGTTAGTGGCTAAATTTTCTAAGCCAAAGTCTGTCTTGCCTTTAATAGACAATTTCATTTCTCATAAAGGAAATATAGGTCTAGGCTTTAAGGGAAGAACAAGGGCCACAAATTCTCATAGAAAAGGCAAAGCCCCAGTTCAGCCACTAGCCTCAAAACCCCCTATTTTCTTTAGGAAAGTGATGCAACCTACAAACAGGTATGATCATGATATTACTCATGGTCACTGTGAGTATGGAGATCTCATTGGCAAGGGTGTATATGCCAATAGGCCACTCTATAAGCAAATTCATCAGGTTCTTAAGGAATCCATGGGGTGTGTTGCTACAACACCTACACTTAAAAGGACTGCTGGCAACAAAGTTGTGAAGTCTGTACCTAAGAGAAGGTACACCAGATTTGAGTGTTGGTGTTATGGTAAGGTGGGCCACTTTGCCATGGATTGTTGGTTCAACACAAGTATTAAAAACAAGAACAACTTACCTGTCAAAAAAGCTGCAGGTAAGCATGATAGATTTCAAACTAAAAAGAACCTAGGACCCAATAATAATTTGGGTTTTGAGGATAGGTAAATCTTTATTTGATGCAGGTGAATCCAAGTAGCCATACCCCCATATGGTACTTGGATACTGGATGTTCCAAGCACATGACTGGAATAAGAAGAATGTTGAGGGACTATGCACCCATAGAGAATGGACCCAAAGAAATCTTTGGTGGATCTGAAAAAGGAATCATCAAAGGATTTGGTAACTTTTCTAGTAATTCTATTACTATCACTCAATTGGCCTATGTGAAGGGTTTGAAACATAACCTGATTAGTATAAGTCAACTTAGTGATCTAGGTTATGACATCTCTTTCCTCAAAGGGGAGTGCCAAATAAGGAGGTTAAACGATCAAGAGATCATTCTGACTGGCACTAGGAAAGGGAATGTATATTGTCTTAACCTTGATTTTGAGTATAACATCTCACCCATTTGTCTAGTTGCAGATAGGAAAGCATCACAATGTGTCCAATGGCATAAGAGGCTGGCTCATCTAAACTATAAGTCAATATGAAAGTTATTTAGTATGGGATTAGTGAGGAATGGTCCTCTGGTCAAGTGCATTAAAGAGGGTGTTTGTTCAGCTTGCCAAAGGGCAAATAGACTAAGTCCTCTTTCCAAGTACTTGATACCAAAGAGTCAATGAAATGTCTATATCTCTTGCATATGGATTTGTTTGGTCCTATGCTAGTTCATAGTTTAGGTAGGAAAGTATACACATTAGTTATTGTGGATGACTATTCTAGATTCACATGGGTTTTCTTCTTGAGGTAGAAATATGAAACCCCTACTATCTTCTAGACTTTTGTTAGATAAATTCAGAATGAATTTAATAATTCAGTGGTCAAAATCAGAAGTGATCATGGAACTGAATTTCAGTCTGAGTGTATGACAAAGTTCTGTGAAGAACTTGGGATTCATCAGGAGTTCTCCTGACCTAGAACTCCCCAGCAAAATGAAGTTGCTGAGAGAAAGAATAGGACTCTAATTGAGGCAAGTAGAACACTACTAAGTGACACTTCTCTCCCTGAATACTTCTGGGCTGAGACAGTAAATACTGCATGTCATGTACTCAATAGAGGTTCCATCAATAAAAGACATATGAAGACTCCCTATGAGATTATAAAAGGCAGAAAACCAAATATTTCCTACCTTAGAATCTTTGGTAGCAAATGTTATGTCCTAGTTAATGGTAAGAACTACCAAACTAAGTTTGCTGCAAAATCTTTATATGAGATATTTGTTGGGTACACTAATAACAGTAGGGCATACATGATCTACAACTTGACTACAAAAGTTGTAGAAGAATCTATCCATGTAGTATTTGATGAGTATATGTTGATTAAAAGTGAATTGTCTAACTCTTCAGGTAGTTCTATAGGTTTAAAGGACAGCCTAGACAAGCTAACTATTAATGAAGAAGCACCTGCTAGGCTGGATAAAGAAAATGATGCATGGTGTCCAGGGGGGAACAAGATTCACTGGATGAAGAAGGAAGTAGTGAAGTGCATCAGGATGAGGAAAATGAAGAAGGCCAAGAGTTTGGCAGATTTCCTCTAGCAAGAAGACACTTGAAGGATCTACCAGCTCACCAAATCATTGGTGATGCAAGTCAAGGAGTTCTAACCAGGAGCAAAAGCATGAACACAGTTTTATATGCAAGTTTTCCATCACATATAAAACCTAAGAAGTTTGAAGAAGCCATGCTAGACACAAACTGGATTGATGCCATGCAGGAAGAGATCTGATGGTTAAAACGACGGCTCTTTTATTAATGAAATTAAAGTGGTTTTATTTTATAAAAAAGAAGAGCGTTTTATTTTATTAGAAACCGAGTTTTAACGAGAGGGAGGCAAGTGCACCTATCGCGTGTAGTACATGATATTCCCGTGTGGAGGAATATCAGGGTCGTATTGTTCTCGGGGTCAGCTTAGCTATTTTTGCTTTTTCCCTGAAAGCCTATTATTTTACCGATAATATTTTAGTTTGTTTTTTTAAAAAGAAAAGATGACCTAAAAATATATAAAAAGTGCATAATAATAATAAAGCATAATAATAAAAGCAGGAGATATAAAGTGCGGAAAGCCGATGAAGAACTCAGCGCGATGATACAAAAAGAGAATTGAACTAAAATAACTTTAAATAAAAAGAGATCCTAAATTTCAAATTAATTAAGGCGGAGACTTGGCCGTAGAGGTTCCTTAGATATGAGCTCACCTTGGTCTAGGAATATCGCTCACCTGAACGCTAAGACTATTCGACCGATCGCTAGACCAACGAAAGATTCCTCTTAACGCCCGAATTATGCTAAGAACCCCGCTATTGGGTGGGGAACCCAATACGATAGAGTCACGCGCCTCCTCTCTCGAGGGTTAGCGCAGAGCTCTCTTTACCCAAGGGTGATCGGTCCATACGCACGGCCTCTCGGCGTTGCGTATGGATAATGGAAATAGAGCCCGCACATCGATATGCAGCCCTACGCGTCGTTAACACGGGGGAAACCTTAAGAAATTAAATTAAACTGAAAAACAGGACCTTCAATTATTTAAAGCTACTTTATCTGTCCAAATCCTCTTCGATATTGAGGGCTAAGGGCGGTTTGCCACTCATCGAAATGGGGACACTTAAGCTAGAAAGCGGTAAAGAAAGCTGTAAAGAAAGCAGGAAATAAAGCAGTAAAGAAAAGAAGAAAATTGCGAGTCCTACTCAAACGAGCAGGGCTGAAGAAAGCAGTAAATACGAATCCCGGCTCAAATGAGTGGGCGGGGGGTAAATTAATCTCATACACGCACGCACTCTACTGAAATATAAACGCACACACGCACTCTACATAAATTGAAACACACACACGCACGCAAAGTTTCCTACTCAAGTGAGTAGGAGAAAATAAAAGCAATAAAAAGACAAGTCCCACTCAAACGAGTGGGCGGGAAATGAAAGCAGAGCGCCATTTAACTCTTAACGAGTAGGCAAAAATAAATGCATACGAACACACACACTCTACATAAATTAAATAATGCTACAAAACTAACTCATACACGCACGCACACTTGCAAAAATAAGAAAAACAAAGTGAGCAGAAAATTAAAACAACTGCATTTCTACCGCTAGAATGCGGTAGAAATGCATAAAAAGAGAAAATAAAAATTAAGAGCGAAAAGTTTTGCAAATAAACGCAAAATGGAAATTCTCTGAAAATTAAAACGACGACATTTCTACCGCTAGAATGTGGTAGAAATGCGTAAAAGGACGAAATAGAAATTAAAAGAGTGAAAAGTTTTGAAAATAAAATGAAAAGCTAAGTTGGCGAAAAATTAAAATGAGCATATTTTCATTCTTGTATTTTCATAAAAACTCCTAAAAAGTGAAAATAAAACTAAAAAAAGACGAAAAGTTTTACAATCCTAAAAAACCTAAGTTAAAGAAAATAAAAACGAACACTTTTAAAGGAGTTTTTATAAGGCAATAAGAATGAAAATAATAAAGAAAAAAAGCTAAACCTAAACAAGTTATGAGTATGAAAATAAAATCGCCGGCATAACGGCTAGAAATGCGGATAAAATCCTAACTAAACTAAGTTATAAAGCAAAAAAGATCAAAACATAAAAAGAACAAAAAAGGGGAACAAAAAATTGCTTAAGTTATGGCGCTTCCAAATGAGATTCATGCTTTGCAAAGAGAGAAAATTACATATTTTATTAAAATAGAAGAGATTACAACAAAGCTAAAATGAGAAAGCTAATACAAACACTAAGGAGGGGGAGGGAGAGAAATTCTCCTTACATAAGCATTTGGATCCATTTGGGCAGCACCTCCCCTAAGCAAAGTGGTCAAAAAATTGGACAGAAAAGCTTTCTGAAAGCTTTTATTTATAGACAAAAATTCGGGTGTGACACGCCCTAGGTCACGGGCGTGATAGGGGGCGTGTCAGTCAAATACGTTTTTGACTTGGCTTCAGCGGCTGGTTGGTTTCATTCTGGAAGGTCGGGGAGTTGACACGTGTCGGTCACGGGCGTGATAGGCATGGTCACGGCACGTGATGGAGGGCGTGTCAAGTAGTGGTCGACGATCTTCGAGCGCTGATCGACGATCTGGAAGCTTCGGGAAGTGACACGTGTCGGTCACGAGTGTGACAAGCTTGGTCACGGGTGTGTCTGGGGGCGTGACTTGGACAGCTGGCAGTTTTGATGTCGGCAGCGTTTAGTGTTGAAAAGCGTTGAGTGTCGAGCTTGGACACGGACGTGACGGGTCTTGGACACGGGCGTGACAGGCTTGGGTCGACGGCATTGAGCGTTGAATAGTGAAATCGTTGAGTGTCGACTGGCGGAAGGTGTTGAGTGCCTGTCACGGGCGTGACGGGGGGTGTCACGGGCGTGATAGGTCAAATATTGACTTTTTCTGAAAATTTTCAGAAAAACAAAAATAAGCGAAGTTAGAATAAAATTTACAAAAAGAAGTAATTTATTAAATAAAACAAACTAAAAAAGGCAAAATCAAAGTAAAATGACATAAATAAAATACAAAAATATAGTTATATTTACAACTCATCAAATACCCTCATACTTAAGCTTTTGCTATTCCAGAGCAAAAGTTGGAGATGAACTTATAAGGAATAAAAAAGAATCCTAAATTTAACTAACGCTTAATTAATTATAAGAAAGATCTAAGTGAATTTTCGGGGTTTCAGAATTAAATCCTAAATTATGAAAGTGTTATAAATAGATGAACTGTTTCAAAAAATACTTCTAAATGGAAAAAAAGAAAGCAAATATTATTTTTGTTAGTTTAAAAAAAATGGATCGGAATTATAGAAAAAACTTTAGCTGAAAAGAAATTAATAGGAAATAATTCAATTTAAAAATTATGCTCTCAAAAATATTTAAATTAATTCTAGAATCATGAAAATCAGGCTAAGTGGATTGGCGGTTATGAAGAATGCTTTGATTTTTGAGGCGAGGTAATTTTTTCTCGAACCTCCACATATTTTTTTTGAATAATTAGGAAAATGAAATCTTATTTTCCTAATATATTATATTCTTTTCTTTTCTTCATAAATAAATAAATAAACCCAATGTATATGTATAGGAGTAATGAATTTTATCCTCTTACTCCGTAACATATAATCTTTTTAATTATTGGGTACCTTTGTTTACGGGACGAAATCTTATTCCCATTGACATAAGATCTTTTAAGGGAGAGTGGAGAATCATACCGATTAAGGCATGAAAAAAGGTGGATGGTATTTTTTTATTTCAAAAATAAAACTAGAGTTTAATAAAAATTTTGAGAGCAACCTCTTTAATTTGAACGTTCCTACGTTTCTAAATGCATAAGTAGAAATAATATAAAATCCATAAATGTTATTTTCTAACATAAAAACATGCTTTATTTCAAAAAATAAGAAGTGAAAATGAGAAACATAAGTTCCATATAATAAGAAAAAGACATAAAAAATTCTTTAAAATCTTAACCCCAAAAATCTAATTCTATCGAGCTACAATTAGTAAACGAATAGTAAATAAAGAATTAATTAAAATTCGCTTATAAATAAACTCGAAACGATTATTTTGGAGAGCAAAGAGGTTAAGAAATGAGGTATTCGAATTATTTAATTCAAAAATAAATTTTTTTTAATTTTTACGAGTTTTTCTAATTTTTTCATATTTTGGGGTTATTTTCATTTTTTTGTAATTTTTTAAAGGTTATGCAATTTTTTTTTTGATTTTTGGAAATATTTACAAGAAGAGAGAGAATTTTTTTTTTACAAGATAGGAAAGAGAAGGGGAAAGAGACGAGAATATTTACAAAATATTTACAAAGTAAAAAAAGGATCGCCCGCGAACAGACTCTTATTTGTGGTTGGTTTGATGAGTCAAACGTCGCGGAGCGATGTTCCATTTTTTTGGAAATTATTTTTTATTTATTTATTTATTATTATTAAAGCATGAAAATATTTTTTTTTAAAGTTTTAAATTTTTGCAAAATTCTTTTGGAATTTTTTTATTAAGTGCAGGAAATAAAAGGGCAGAAAATAGGAAATACCCCCATACTTAAGTCCAACATTATCCCCAATATTGCACTAAGTATGAGGAATAATATATATATATATATATATATATATATATATATAAACTAAGCAGTTATGTACAAAAAGTAAAAAACAGGAGTTTAGAAATCTTCCCTAAAACGCATTCGGGGAAGCCCGTTAAGTATAGCCCTGCAGAAGTTAAGTAAAAGCAGAAAAAAGAATAAAATAGAAAAAATGAAAAAAAGAAAAATATAAATTTGGCGAAAATGTGCGGGTGATAGGGGGCGCGAGTGAGTGTGACTCGTAAGCTAACGTCTTAGCTAAGAGCGTGATCGATATGCGATCCCCTAGCACTCACAATAGTGAAGCGCGCCGATACGATAAAATGAATATATAATTAATTTTTTTGTTATATATATACATTTTTTTGTTTGTTTTTTGAATTTTTTTTAGATTTTTAAGTGTATGTTTTTAGTTTTGATTTTTTTTAAAATAAAAAATAAAATGAAAATAAGTTAAAGGAAAAATAAAATAAAAATAAAAAAAATATATTAAAAATATATTTATATATTTTTTTGTTGAATTTTTAATTTTTAATGAAAATAAAAATTTTATCATCATTTTTTTTAATTTTTGATTTTTAAGTTTTTAAATTTTTTTTGAGTTTTTTTAAGTTTTTAAGGTTTTAGTTTTTTTTTAAAAGTTTTTTGATTTTTTAGATTTTTAAGTTTTTTAGTTTTTTTTTATTATTATTTTTTAATTTTTAAAGTTTTTATTATTATTATTAATATGATTTTTTTTTTGTTTTTGTTGGCCAAATTTTTTTTGTATAGAAATAAAAGGTAAAATTAATAGGGTTCAGGAATTCAAAATAGTAAGTTGAAATTCTCCCCGGCAACGGCGCCAAAAACCTTATGGTTAAAACGACGGCTCTTTTATTAATGAAATGAAAGTGGTTTTATTTTATATAAAAAAAGAGAGTTTTATTTTATTAGAAACCGAGTTTTAACGAGAGGGAGGCAAGTGCACCTATCGCGTATAGTACAGGATATTCTCGTGTGGAGGAATATCGGGGTCGTATTGTTCTCGGGGCCGGCTTAGCTATATCTACTCTTTCCCTGAAAGCCTATTATTTTACCGATAATATTTTAGTTTGTTTTTTAAAAAAGAAAAGATGACCTAAAAATATATAAAAAATGCATAATAATAATAAAGCATAATAATAAAAGCAGGAGATATAAAGTGCGGAAAGCCGATGAAGAACTCAGCGCGATGATAAAAAAAGAGAATTGAACTAAAATAACTTTTAATAAAAAGAGATCCTAAATTTCAAATTAATTAAGGCGGAGACTTGGCCGTGTAGGTTCCTTAGATATGAGCTCACCTTGGTCTAGGAATATCGCTCACCTGAACGCTAAGATTATTCAACCGATTGCTAGACCGACGAAGGATTCCTCTTAATGCCCGCATTACGCTAAGAACCCCGCTATTGGGTGGGGAACCCAATCCGGTAGAGTCACGCGCCTCCTCTCTCAAGGGTCAGCGCAGAGCTCTCTTTACCCAAGGGTGATCGGTCCATACGCACGGCCTCTCGGCGTTGCGTATGGATAACGAAAATAGAGCCCGCACATCGATATACGGCCCTACGCGTCGTTAACCCGGGGAAAACCTTAAGAAATTTAATTAAACTGAAAAACAAGACCTTCAATTATTTAAAGCTACTTTATCTGTCCCAATGCTCTTCGATATTGAGGGCTAAGGGCGGTTTGCCACTCATCGGAATGGGGACACTTAAGCTAGAAAGCGGTAAAGAAAGCTGTAAAGAAAGCAGGAAATAAAGCAGTAAAGGAAAGCAGAAAATTGCGAGTCCTACTCAAATGAGCAGGGCTGAAAAAGCAGTAAATGCGAATCCCGGCTCAAATGAGTGGGCGGGGGTAAATTAATCTCATATACGCACGCACTCTACTGAAATGTAAACGCACACACGCACTCTACATAAATTGAAACACACACACGCACGCAAAGTTTCCTACTCAAGTGAGTAGGAGAAAATGAAAGCAATAAAAAGACAAGTCCCACTCAAACGAGTGGGCGAGAAATGAAAGTAGAGCGCCATTTAACTCTTAACGAGTAGGCGGAAATAAATGCATACGCACACACGCACTCTACATAAATTAAATAAAGCTACAAAACTAACTCATACACGCACGCACACTTGCAAAAATAAGAAAAACAAAGTGAGCAGAAAATTAAAACAACTGCATTTCTATCGCTAGAATGCGGTAGAAATGCATAAAAAGAGAAAATAAAAATTAACCGAGCGAAAAGTTTTGCAAATAAACGCAAAATGGAAATGCTCTGAAAATTAAAACGATGACATTTCTACCGCTAGAATGTGGTAGAAATGCGTAAAAAGACGAAATAGAAATTAAAAGAGCGAAAAGTTTTGAAAATAAAATGAAAAGCTAAGTTGGCGAAAAATTAAAACGAGCATATTTTCATTCTTGTATTTTCATAAAACTCCTAAAAAGTGAAAATAAAACTAAAAAAAGACGAAAAGTTTTACAATCCTAAAAAACCTAAGTTAAAGAAAATAAAAACGAACACTTTTAAAGGAGTTTTTATAAGGCAATAAGAATGAAAATAATAAAGAAGAAAAGCTAAACCTAAACAAGTTATGAGTACGAAAATAAAATCGCCGGCATAACGGCTAGAAATGCGGATAAAATCCTAACTAAACTAAGTTATAAAGCAAAAAAGATGAAAACGTAAAAAGAACAAAAAAGGGGAATGAAAAATTGCTTAAGTTATGGCGCTTCCAAATGAGATTCATGCTTTGCAAAGAGAGAAAATTACATATTTTATTAAAATAGAAGAGATTATAACAAAGCTATAATGAGAATGCTAATACAAACACTAAGGAGGGGGGGGGGGGGAGAAATTCTCCTTACATAAGCATTTGGATCCATTTGGGCAGCACCTCCCCTAAGCAAAGTGGTAAAAAAAATTGGACAGAAAAGCTTTCTGAAAGCTTTTATTTATAGACAAAAATTCGGGTGTGACACGCCCTAGGACATGGGCGTGACAGGGGGCGTGTCAGTCAAAGACGTGTTTGACATGGCTTCTGCGGCTGGCTGGCTTCATTCTGGAAGGTCGGGGAGTTGACACGTGTCGGTCACAGGCGTGACAGGCATGGTCACGGGCGTGATGAAGGGCGTGTCTGATGAGTGATAATTAATACTCATTTATTAGTATAGTTTGAATATCATTTTGTACGTAAATAAGGAATTATTTATGTAAATTAAGGAATAAATGATTTGTTTTAAATTTTCTTCTTTAAATAAAATAATGTTGAAAGTAATAATGTATTATCATAAAAATAAAAATATATATAAGTTATGTATAAAATTAGAAGTAATATATTTAAGTTAACTATAATTATTATAATATTACAAATAAAATATAATATGACTTATATTTATATATAGTAAAGATATAAAAAAATATATGTTGTATAAAATAATGTATAAATAATTACAAATAATATATATAAGGTTAAGGGGAGCTTTAGTGAGTTTAAAATAATTAATTAAAATACTATAAAATATAATTAAAATAAAATATATAAAATATAAAGTTGAAAGGTATATATTATTAATTAAAATAATATAGAAAATATAAAGTTTAAATGTATATATTATTAATTTAAAAGAAAATATAGAAAATATAAAGTTTAATTGTATATATTATTAATTAAAATAAAATATATAAAATATAAAGTTTAAATGTATATATTATTAATTAAAAATAAAATATAAAATATAAAGTTTAAATGTATATATTAATTAAAATAAAATATAAAATATAAAGTTACTAATTCCAATATAGTTTATATTTATAATGTGTTTGTATTTATGCAGAAATGATCAGCTGGCCTATTGGAGTGGGAGCTTTGTAGGATTTCATGAGGTCACGGGTACAAATCCTGGTGAAAGCATTTTTGCGCCAATTAAAGCCAACCCGCCAACCTGCAGCCCGCAACCCGCCAGGACCCGCAACCCGCCAACCCGTCAGCCCGCCAGCTCGACCCGCTACTCAACCTGCAGCCCGCAACCCGCCAGGACCCGCAACCCGCCAGGACCCGCAACCCGCCAGCTGTCAGCCCGACCCGCCAGCTGCCAGCCCGACCCGCCATCCTTATCCATCCACCAAATCAGCTGGCCAGCTCATCAAAAACTGCCACATGTCAAGCTATCCAATAGCCAGCTATCCCAAAAGCTGATTTTCAGCTTTTCCAAAAGCTGTTTGGCAGCTTTTCCATAAGCTGTTTGGCAACTTTTCCAAAAGTGCTTTTCCAAAAGCAATTTTTTTTTCTATAAATAGAGGGGCAGAGCTGAGTAGAATTATTCGAACTCCAGCAGCTTTCTTAAGAACTGTTAGGACTCCCCAGCTCTCTGACAAGGAACTGGTAGTAGCTTTCAAGTATTCTAAAGTTCTGTAAGTTGTAATATTTTCAGCTTTATTTTCAGCTTTTTAGAAAGTTGTAATAATTTTTCGGACTTTATAAAATAGACTCTTTCAGTTTTAATTCTGAGTACTTTACTGCTTTATTTTTAGTTTTTACTTTCCTTTTCTTCATACTATCCCGAATGAAAGGCGAAGCTCTGCTTATGTCCTGGATTAAGATAACGTGAAACTGCTTTCAAAACTATTTTCAAAATCTTATTATTTCGTACTATCCCGAATGAAAGGCGAGGCGAAAGCCTATGACCTGGATTAAGATAGTGCGGAAGCTCTGCAAAATTTTACTACCCTATCCCAAAAACAAAGGTGAAGCGAAAGCTTAAATCCTGGATTAAGATAGATAGATAGATATTATTTTCTGTACTCTATACTTCCCCCATCCTGAGAAGAGGCTAAGAACCCTTAGCACTTGGTCAAGATGAGCTTTGGGCTGGATACTATTTTCAACTATTTCAACTCTACTTTCTAGTTATTCTAACTAGGGTTTTCTGTTAATTGATCATATATCAGGTGACGAGACACTACGTTTACGTTAACCCGTTTAAACGCAAGCCTTCCCGGTTGTACTTTCGAGTTAGTGATGCTACCAAAGGGACCCTCTCGTGAAGTTAGATAATTAAGAAATAAAGTTGTTCTTTAATAGCTGAATTAATATTCTCTCAAAGTAATTCTGAAATCGAGGACTAGTTTCTAAGTCCCTATCTTAATAAAATCACGTATATATTTTTTTCTATCTTTAGTTTTTAAATATAAACTCCACTCCGTTCGTTCGATAAAATAATAGTCCGTTCTAAAAAGTAGAATAATTAACACCGATCCCAGGAAAAATACGACCTTGATATTTTCTACAAAATACTATACTCCTATGCGATAGATACTCTTGCCTTAATCCACAGGATATAAGTAAGTAAACAAAGAGATAGACTTATATACGTAAAAGATTATATAAAACCAAATCTATCTTCTTTAAAACAAACTTTACTTATCAAGCTTTTTGGCGCCGTTGCCGGGGACACGTTTATATGTGTTAATATTTGAAAATAAACGAACGCTATTAATTTTATCTTTTCTTTTTGTTGTTATTTAAAAACCTTAGTTTTTATAAAAATACAACAAACATAAAATTCCCTGAATTTAAAACTTTACTTATCAAGCTTTTTGGCGCCGTTGCCGGGGACTCGTTTATATGTGTTAATATTTGAAAATAAACGAACGCTATTAATTTTATCTTTTCTTTTTCTTGTTATTTAAAAACCTTAGTTTTTATAAAAATACAACAGACATAAAATTCCCTGAATTTAAAACTTTGTTTTTATAAAACCTAAATTTTTATTAACAAGTTTATTAACCACTAACGAATTCTAAAAAAAAAACCTAACCTACTATTTTAACGTATTTTATATAAAACTTTTCTTCTTCAAAACTAGTTTATAATAAAACTACTTTTTATTATAAAACCTGTTTTATAGAAAACCTGTTTTATATAAAAAACCTGTTTTTAGTTATTTTCCGTTTTAAGTCTTTTCGTGTGTTTATGTTTGTGTGTTTTTGTAACCTAGTTTTTTTTTATTTGTCAAAAGTCTTTTTTAGTGTATGACCCGCAAAACTCCATCAGATTAAAATCTTGAACTTGATCCTGAAATCGATCGCACCTTTCGCAGGCACCTCCGATCTCTGAATCAAGAGCTTGTCTTAAATCTGGAAGAGTCCGTAGGCACCGCACACGTACAAGAAATGGCAGCAGAGCAACAACAAATGCCAGAGGTGGTCCCCCGAAGGACCATGTCTTATAATGCACGACCTAATTTAGATGACACCGGGTCTAGTATCGTTCGCCCACTAATTGCTAATAATAACTTCGAGATTAAATCGAGTATAATCCAAATGATTCAAAATTCTGTTCAATTCGATGGATTGCCCGACGAAGATCCAAACACGTATTTGTCAAACTTCTTAGAAATATGCGACATATTTAAGATAAATGGCGTCACTGATGATGCCATCCGTCTTCTCTTATTTCCTTTTTCGTTACGAACGAAAGCCAAACAGTGGCTAGGTTCTCTCCCCAGAGGATCTATTACCACTTGGGCTGAAATGACCGAAAAATTCCTTACAAAGTATTTTCCACCTGCAAAAACCGCACGTCTGCGTGCAGATATTTCTTCCTTTGTGCACGGCGAGTCCGAGTCTCTTTATGAGACTTGGGAACGTTTTAAGGAATATCTAAGTCGGTGTCCACATCACGCACTGCCAACTTAGCTCCAGGTACAAATATTTTATAATGGTTTGAATATTCAAACCAGGCAAGCCATTGATGCTGCCGCTGGGGGCACGCTCAATAATAAAACCCCCGAGGCCGCTCAAACCCTCTTTGAGGAAATGACCATGAACGCGTACCAGTGGAACGTGCCAAGGTCACGCTCTAAACAAGCTGGGATTTATGAGCTCGACACTTCTTCTACTTTAGCACTCCAAGTAGAAAATTTAACTAAACAATTGGCTGGAATATCTGCTTCCTCCACCACAACTACTTGGAATCCTAATAATAACGTAATTGAAGAAATCGATTATATGGGGAACTCTTATAGACCTTCCTATAATCCTAATATGAACTTAAATAATAATTCTTATAATCCAGGATATAAGAACCATCCTAATTTTTCGTGGAGCAACCCCAATAATGCTCAACGCCCTCCGACTGCAAATCCAAGTGGATTTGCACCACAACCCCCACAACCACAAACACCACCACCACAACCACACCAATTTAGGCCAACCCCGATAAAAGACATATTCACAAAATATGTCAGTATTAATGAGTCCAATATCCGGAACCTGACCGGATCAATTAAAAACTTAGAAACACAAATTGGACAAATATCAAAAATGCTATCGGAACGTCAACCTGGTAATTTGCCAGGAAATATGGAACGAAATCCGCGGGATACTGGCCATTCCAGTAACCCAAGTTGACAAGCCGTCCAACTACGAAGTGGCAGGGAGCTACCACCACCCGTTAGGGTAGAAAAAGAAGCTAAGGTTAGCCCTCCTACACCACTTCCCGTTACGACTCTACCTCCTCAACCCCCGCGAATTTCTTCCCCACATATTGTTTTACCTTATCCATCTAAATTAAAAGATGAGCGAGAAGATGAACAATATAAATTTTTTCTAAAAATGCTAAAACAAATTCAAATCAATATACCTTTCTGCGAGGCAATTGCACAGATGCCTAAATACGTAAAATATTTAAAAGCGTTATTTTCAAATAAAAAGAAACTCGAAGATATTTCGAGAGTTTTTCTTAACGCCGAGTGTTCAGCCGTTTTATTACATAAATTACCCCCAAAATTAAACGATCCGGAACGATTTTCCATCCTGTGTCTTTTCGGTAATCGATTAATAAAAGATGCGTTAGCAGATTTAGGTGCTAGCATAAATTTAATGCCCTACTCGCTCTTTCTAAAACTAGGATTAGGTAACCCCAGCCCAACTAAAATGAGCATCCAGTTAGCAGATCGTTCTATTAAATATCTAGTAGGGATAGTAGAGGATGTTCTGGTCAAAATAGACAAGTTTATCTTCACGGTAGACTTTGTTATACTTGACATAGAGGAAGACGCCGATGCTCCCATAATTCTCGGTCGTCCTTTTCTCGCAACCTCTCGCGCAATAATAGACGTAAGTAACGGTAGACTTCTCTTACGAGTAGGAGATGACGAAGTTACTATCGATATAAATCCCTCTATGAAAAATTCTTTAATAAATGACGATTCCTGCTATCTTGCGAAAGCCTCTTTTGAGGAAAATGGTTTTCCCTATTCTGATTTGCTTTCAATAACTGTAGAAGAATCGGACTTAGCAGACTTACCACTTTCACAAGAAATGCCTACCGATGACCCTTTAGAACCTTTTATATCTTTAACTTCTACAACTCTAAAAACTCCAACTTCGTATGAAAAACCACCAACCCTCGAGCTGAAAACACTTCCTGCACATTTAAAATACGTTTTCCTTGAAGCCGTATCTAAACTCCCTGTTATCATTTCTGCCGAATTAAATGATAAGAAAACATCTGAATTAATAGAAGTGTTAAAACAACATCGCCATGCATTAGCATGGCAAATTTCTGATATCCAAGGACTCAACCCATCTTTTTGTATGCATAAAATATTTTTGGAAGAGAACCCTCGTAAATCTATCCAACCCCAACAACGTTTAAATCCTAATATGAAGGATGTTGTAAAAGCTGAAGTAATGAAATTATTAGACGCATGAATTATCTATCCAATCTCAGATAGCACATAGGTTAGTCCCGTACAAGTCGTCCCTAAGAAGGGCAGTATAACGGTAGTGCCAAACGCTAATAATGAACTAATTCCAACACGTACTGTTACGGGTTGGAGGATGTGCATCGACTATCGAAAATTAAATGATGCCACCCGTAAAGATCACTTTCCACTACCATTTATAGATCAAATATTAGAGCGACTCTCGGGTCATTCATATTATTGTTTTCTCGATGGTTATTCAGGGTATTTACAAATTCCTATAGCCCCTGAAGATCAAGAGAAAACTACGTTCACTTGCCCCTTTGGTACTTTCGCCTATAGGCGAATGCCATTTGGACTTTGTAATGCGCCAGCTACATTTCAAAGATGTATGCTAGCTATTTTCGGCAAGTTAGTAGAGGACGTTATGGAAGTATTTATGGATGATTTCTCCGTATTTGGAGACTCATTCCATACGTGTTTAGACAACCTCGCTCGTGTTCTTCAACGCTGTGAAGACACGAATTTAGTGTTGAACTGGGAGAAATGCCATTTTATGGTCCGCAAAGGTTTAGTTCTCGGTCGTAAAATTTCTTCACAGGGAATCGAGGTAGATAAGGCCAAAATAGAAATAATTGAAAAACTTCCTCCTCCAACAAATGTAAAAGCTATTCGAAGTTTCTTAGGCCATGCTGGTTTCTATAGACGGTTCATTCAAAATTTCTCTAAAATAACAAAACCGTTAACAAAATTATTAGAAAAAGAAGCCCCATTTATATTCGATAATGAATGCTTAGTAGCATTCAATATTATTAAGGACAAACTTATCAACTCTCCTATTTTAGTAGCCCCAGACTGGTCCTTCCCTTTTGAGATCATGTGTGATGCGAGTGATTATGCGGTAGGAGCTGTCTTAGGACAACGAGTAGAAAAATATTTTCATCCTATTTATTATGCAAGTAAAACTCTCACATCCACACAAACCAATTACACGACCACAGAAAAGGAACTACTGGCGATTGTATTTGCATTTGATAAGTTTAGATCTTATATCACGCTATCAAAAGTTATAATTTTTACAGATCATTCTGCTTTAAAATATTTACTAACTAAGGCAGATGCAAAACCCCGTTTATTGCGTTGGATTCTCTTATTACAAGAATTTGATTTAGAGATTCGAGATAAGAAAGGCGCAGAGAATTTGGCAGCCGATCATCTTTCTCGACTAGAGAATGCTGTAACAGATACACTCGTGGAAGCTGACATCGAAGATAAATTCCCTGAAGAAAGTCTTCTCGCTCTCGAAAAGGTAACAAACTCTTCTACTCCTTGGTTCGCAGACTTGGCTAACTATTTAGTAGCCCGAGTCCTTCCAAAAGCTTTTTCATTTCAAGAAAAAAAGAAATTCTTTTCTGACTTGAAAAACTACTTTTGGGAAGACCCGTATTTATTCCGAGTCTGTGCCGACCAAGTAATTCGAAGATGTATTTTGAATGAGGAAGGACTAAAAATACTACGGCACTGCCACGAAGGACCAACCGGCGGACATTATCAATCCAACTGGACTGCACGTAAAGCCCTTGAAGCAGGATTCTTTTGGCCTACTTTATTCAAGGACGCTCAAAAATTGGTAAGCATTTGCAACCGCTGCCAACGGTCAGGTAACATATCCCGTCGGGACGAAATGCCCCAAAACTTTTACTTAGAATGTGAAATTTTTGATCTTTGGGGCATAGATTTTATAGGCCCTTTACCTCCTTCTTTTAAAAATCGTTATATCTTAATAGCGGTCGATTACGTTTCATGGTGGGCTGAAGCGCAAGCTTTACCCACTGCTGACTCGAGAGTCATCGTTAAATTTCTAAAAACCTTATTTTCACATTTTGGCACGCCTAGGGCTATAGTTAGCGATTGAGGTACTCATTTTTGTAACACCCAGATGGCTAAAGTATTAGCCAAATATGGAGTTACTCATAAACTCGCTACCGCTTATCACCCCCAAACAAGCGGCCAAGTCGAGGTAGTCAATAGAGAACTAAAGCGCATATTAGAAAAAACTGTAGATACCAATCGAAAAGATTGGTCCCTCAAATTAGATGATGCACTTTGGGCCTACTGTACAACATTCAAAACTGCGATCGGTTGTACACCTTATCATTTATTATATGGAAAAGCATGTCACCTACCTGTAGAATTAGAACATCGCGCATACTGGGCGCTAAAATTTCTTAACTTAGATACAAACTTAGCCGCCGAACAACGTAAATTTCAACTCAATGAACTTGAGGAATGGCGTGCAAATGCCTATGAAAATAATAAATTTTATAAAGAGCGATCAAAGTTTTATCATGATAGGAAAATTAAATTTCCAAAATCTTTTTCACCAAGTGATCTTGTCCTACTATATAACTCACGACTTAAATTATTTCCAAGAAAATTAAAATCCCGATGGACCGGACCCTATACTGTTAAACAAAACTGGCCATATGGGACCGTTCTTATTTCTCACCCTGAACTAAGAGCTTTCAAAGTAAACGGGCACCGTTTAAAACTATATTTTACTGGGGACCCTTTTCAAAAAGAACCTGAAATCCTAACACTACTCCATAACCTCGAAATATAAATTCCTTTGTATATTTCCATCTTTTATGCTTTTGTATATTCTGTACATATTTTTCACTTCATACCTATGCCTAACATAAGTATGGGGGTGCTTTTAGCGGCAAGTTATTTTCACTTTTATGATATATCTTATGTTTTCAATAAAAGTATTGTTTATTTTAGTACTCATCCAAAACAAGTCAAAATTTTCAAAACCATACTATGTAAATATATTCCAAAAATCTGAGTTGATCAAAAAATTTCAAATTATTCAATTTTCAAATTTACTACTCCTTCTCATAACTAGATAGATATAAGTATCCGGAATAAACTTGTAAATCCTACCTTGTAAAATTTCATTACAATCGGAGTTAGTTTTTTAGCAAGCCTGCTTTAATATATCAATAGAAATACATATATATACAATAGAAGCAAACATATTATGTTCACCAAATAATTGTAGACTGTAATTATCATTACTTCAATCTTGTTAAAATATAGAAATTATCAAGCTATTACCATTGCTCTCAAAATCTTTTATCAAAATTATGTTTACCACCCTACCTACTATTTTGCTTGGCATGTTTCTTTACGCACGCAAGCATCTAGGAGTATGTGCTCCTAGAAAAGAAAAGATCTTATGTCCATGGGAATAAAAAAATTCCATAAACATAGGCATCCAATAAATATTAAAAGACCATATGAAATGGAGTATGTGCTCCTAAACATATGCATTGGATTAATTCAAAGTTCAATTCTGCAAAGATTTTTTTCTATTTTAGAAAATATTTTCCTAAAATAGTTGTAACAATGCATGAATATGAAAAAAAAGGGGTGAGAGGATAAAATTCATCACCTCCTACATTCAAAGCCTCTGTATGGGCAAAACATCCAAGTTGATATCCCCTAAAACCACTACAAAATTGAATTAATTTTGCTTAAAATTTTGAGAGAGCATACTTAATAGGTTGTAATTTTTCAACATATCTCATGCAAGATATAGTAGTCATAAAGCCAATCTATCTTTGTTATATCTGATTTTAATATATGCTTACTATTTATTTTCAAAAACTTTTATGGCTATAAATTCTATCTCTGGTATCAATGATATATATATATGATAGCATTTAACTCTTTATTCACCGGATGTTTATACCTGTTTTATCTTGAAAAATTAAATTGATAGTAAATCGAAAATTTCATAACTTGTAAATATACTCAACTCTATATTTGCCCTGGAATAGCAAAATCTAAGTATGAGGGTATTTGATGAGTGATAATTAATACTCATTTATTAGTATAGTTTGAATATCATTTTGTACGTAAATAATGAATTATTTATGTAAATTAAGGAATACATGATTTGTTTTAAATTTTCTTCTTTAAATAAAATAATGTTGAAAGTAATACTGTATTATCACAAAAATAAAAATATATATAAGTTATGTATAAAATTAGAAGTAATATATTTAAGTTAACTATAATTATTTAAAATATTACAAATAAAATATAATATGACTTATATTTATATATAGTAAAGATATAAAAAAATATATGTTGTATAAAATAATGTATAAATAATTACAAATAATATATATAAGGTTAAGGGGAGCTTTAGTGAGTTTAAAATAATTAATTAAAATACTATAAAATATAATTAAAATAAAATATACAAAATATAAAGTTGAAAGGTATATATTATTAATTAAAATAATATAGAAAATATAAAGTTTAAATGTATATATTATTAATTAAAAATAAAATATAGAAAATATAAAGTTTAATTGTATATATTATTAATTAAAATAAAATATATAAAATATAAAGTTTAAATGTATATATTATTAATTAAAAATAAAATATAAAATATAAAGTTTAAATGTATATATATTAATTAAAATAAAATATAAAATATAAAGTTACTAATTCCAATATAGTTTATATTTATAATGTGTTTGTATTTATGCAGAAATGATCAGCTGGCCAAATCCTGGTGAAAGCATTTTTGCGCCAATTAAAGCCAACCCGCCAACCCGCCAACCTGCAGCCCGCAACCCGCTAGGACCCGCAACCCGCCAACCCGCCAGCCCGCCAGCTCGACCCGCTACTCAACCTGCAGCCCGCAACCCGCCAGGACCCGCAACCCGCCAGGACCCGCAACCCGCCAACCCGCCAGCTGTCAGCCCGACCCGCCAGCTGCTAGCCCGACCCGCCATCCTTATCCAGCCACCAAATCAGCTGGCCAGCTCATCAAAAACTGCCACATGTCAAGCTATCCAATAGCCAGCTATCCCAAAAGCTGATTTTTAACTTTTCCAAAAGCTGTTTGGCAGCTTTTCCATAAGCTGTTTGGCAACTTTTCCAAAAGTGCTTTTACAAAAGCAATTTTTTTTCTATAAATAGAGGGGCAGAGCTGTGTAGAATTATTCGAACTCCAGCAGCTTCCTTAAGAACTGTTAGGACTCCCCAGCTCTCTGACAAGGAACTGGTAGTAGCTTTCAAGTATTCTAAAGTTCTGTAAGTTGTAATATTTTCAGCTTTATTTTCAGCTTTTTAGAAAGTTGTAATAATTTTTCGGACTTTATAAAATAGACTCTTTCAGTTTTAATTCTGGGTACTTTACTGCTTTATTTTTAGTTTTTACTTTCCTTTTCTTCATACTATCCCGAATGAAAGGCGAAGCTCTGCTTATGTCCTGGATTAAGATAGCGTGAAACTGCTTTCAAAACTATTTTCAAAATCTTATTATTTCGTACTATCCCGAATGAAAGGCGAGGTGAAAGCCTATGACCTGGATTAAGATAGTGCGGAAGCTCTGCAAAATTTTACTACCCTATCCCAAAAACAAAGGTGAAGCGAAAGCTTAAATCCTGGATTAAGATAGATAGGTAGATATTATTTTCTGTACTCTATACCGCCCCCATCCTGAGAAGAGGCTAAGAACCCTTAGCACTTGGTCAAGATGAGCTCTGGGCTGGATACGCTTTTCAACTATTTCAACTCTACTTTCTAGTTATTCTAACTAGGGTTTTCTGTTAATTGATCATATACCAGGTGACGAGCCACTACGTTTACGTTAACCCGTTTAAGCACAAGCCTTCCCGGTCGTACTTTCGAGTCAGTGATGCTACCAAAGGGACCCTCTCGTGAAGTTAGATAATTAAGAAATAAAGTTGTTCTTTAATAGCTGAATTAATATTCTCTCAAAGTAATTCTGAAATCGAGGACTAGTTTCTAAGTCCCTATCTTAATAAAATCACGTATATATATTTTTCTATCTTTAGTTTTTAAATATAAACTCCACTCCGTTCGTTCGATAAAATAATAGTCCATTCTAAAAAGTAGAATAATTAACACCGATCCCAGGAAAAATACGACCTTGATATTTTCTACAAAATACTATACTCCTATGCGATAGGTACTTTTGCCTTAATCCACAGGATATAAGTAAGTAAACAAAGAGATAGACTTATATACGTAAAAGATTATATAAAACCAAATCTATTTTCTTTAAAACAAACTTTACTTATCAGTTTCAAGCAGTGGTGGACGATCTTCGAGCGCTGATCGATGATATGGAAGCTTCGGGAAGTTACACGTGTCGGTCACGGGCGTGACAAGCTTGGTAATGGGCGTGTCTGGGGGCATGACTTGGACAGCTGGCAGTTCTGATGTCGGCAGCGTTGAGTGTTGAAAAGCATTGAGTGTCGAGCTCGAACACGGGCGTGATGGGTCTTGGACATGGGCGTGACAGGCTTGGGTCGACGACGTTGAGTGTTGAACAGTGAAATCGTTGAGTGTCGACTGGCGGAAGGCGTTGAGTGCCTGTCACGGGCGTGACGTGGGGTGTCACGGGCGTGACAGGTCAAAAATTGACTTTTTCTGAAAATTTTCAGAAAAACAAAAATAAGCTAAGTTAGAATAAAATTTACAAAAAGAAGTAATTTATTAAATAAAACAAACTAAAAAAAAGGCAAAAATAAAGTAAAATGACATAAATAAAATACAAAAATATAGGTATATTTACAACTCATCAAGATGAATCAATTCAAAAGATGTAAAATCTGGGAACTGGTTCCTAAACAAAAGGATCACAATGTTATAGGAACCAAGTCAATCTACAGAAATAAATTTGATGAGAATGACACTATAATCAAGAACAAGGTCTAGCTGGTAGCAAAAGGCTACAAGCAAGAAGAAGGGATTGAATTTGATCAAACCTTTGCCCTAGTGGCAAGGCTGGAAGCTATAAGGTTGTTCTTGGAATATGCTGCCTATCAAGGTTTCAAGGTATATCAGATGGATGTAAAGTTAGTATTTCTGAATGGTGAATTAAAAGAGGAAGTTTATGTTGAACAAACCTCAGGTTTTGTAGACTCTCACTATCCTAACTATGTATAGGCAAAGATGAGGTAGGGAAACCTGTTGATGAGTCTTTGTATAGATGGATAATTGGCTCTCTACTCTACTTGACTGCTAGTAGATCTGACTTCATGTATACAATATGTGTCTGTGCGAGGTACCAAGCATGCCCAAAGGAATCTCATTACACTGCTGTCAAGAGAATTTTGAGATATCTTAAGGGCACGCCTAATCTAGGTCTTTGGTACCCTAAGAATAGAGTTTTTTTACAAACAGGCTTATCAGATGCAGACTTTGTAGGATGCAAAGAAGACAGGAAAAGTACCACAGGAACTTGTCAATTCTTAGGTGGAAGGCTGGTGTCGTGGAGTAGCAAGAAGCAAACAAGTGTAGTTATCTCAAATTCTGAGTCAGAATATATAGCTACAAGCAGCTGCTGTGCACAGTTGATGTGGATAAAGCATCAACTTGAAGACTATGACATCAAGGTAAGTAAAATTCCACTATTTTGTGATTCTACTAGTGCTATTTCTATTGCTAAAAACCCTGTTTCACACAATAGAACTAAGCATATAGAAATTAAGTTTCATTTCATCAGAGAACATGTGGAGAAGGAAGATATTTGTCTATAATTTGTGAACACAAATAATCAAATTGCTGATATTTTTAAAAAACCTCTAGATGAAATTAAATTCAATTATTTTAAAATTGAATTAGGTATATTGAACCAAGAATAAGGTGATAGGTCAACATTTTTCAAGTAGTATTTATAAGTCCAAAATTTCTCAAGAAATTTTGTCTAAGTTAGAAAATTATGTCGACTCATGCTAACTGTGTCGACACTATCATTTAGTCGTGTCGACAATAGAAAAGAATTGTGTCGACACAGAAATAGTATCTGTGTCGACAGAAAAGTTGGAGTCGACACAACTCTGTCGAGACCTTGTATTAGTATTTTTTTTGTCTCGACACACAAAAATTTGTGTCAACACTCTCTGTCGAGACTTTGATAGTCTGTGTCCACACTGGCACAAGTATGTCGACACATAGATGTGTCGACTAAAATAAAGTTTTGTCGTGACCTAAGTCATTACTGTCGACACATGTATATCTTTTGTTGACTAGTATTATTACTAAGTAAGGCATGTCTTTTGACCTACCCTTTACCAGTACTCTATAAGTAGAAGAAGAAAAAAATCTGGTCGACTACGCTTTCAGAATTCTTTACCCTAGACCTTGTGTTGACAAAGAAATTCTCCTATCGACTCTCATCTATTCTCTCTCTCGTCAATGGCGCCACACTAGGACGACAAGGTGAATGAAGGATACGAGTTGGTTCGCGGGGGATTCGAGACAGCTTCACAGGACATCAATAGTGTGATTACCCTAATTTCCGAAAATGGTTTGGAGTTTTTGGTCTCTGAACCTACAAGAATTTGGAAGAAGGAAGTGCTTTAATTCTACTCGTCTACAACTGTGGATTATGAAGGAAAGAAGATCAAAACCACAGTTCAGGATTCAAGAGTGAAACTCACACTTAAGATGATTAGGAAGTCGCTTCAACTCCCTAGAGTTAAAGAAGATGATGACATTGTTCCATCTATGATAAAGGATGCACTAAATTGGTGTGGATTGAATCCAAATACCAAGGTAGGATCGTCAATTACCAGGAAGGGGATGAATTCCCTGTAACATCCCATTTTCGGCTAGACCCTTAAGAGTCTTTTTTGACATGACTAGGACATGAAAAAAATCTTAGGAAACCCAAAAGACCAAGAGAGCTTAGGTAGGAAGGTGAAAATCACCTTGGTTTGCAAATAGTAGGTCAAAAAATTGCTTAAAATAAGATTAGGACTCGGGCGTTGAGTGCGTCGAGTGCACTCAACGCCATAAGCAGAATGGTGTTGAGTGCACTGACTGCACTCAACGCCATCTTATAGGTGGGTTGGCGTTGAGTGCGTCGAGTGCACTCAATGCCATAAGTTGAATAGCGTTGAGTTCACTGACTGCACTCAACGCCATCTGTTGTTGTCTTGATGGCGTTGAGTGAGCTGAGCTCACTCAACGCCGTAGTCTGGATGGCGTTGAGTGAGCTTAGCTCACTAAATTCCATAAACTAAAGAACGTTGAGTGCATTGACTGCACTCAATGTCGTCTGCTGAGGTCTAGAATGGCGTTGAGTGAGCTGAGCTCACTCAACGCCGTAGTTTGGATGGCGTTGAGTGAGCTTAGCTCACTAAATGCCATAAGCTAGACGGCATTGAGTGCACAGACTGCACTCAACGCCATCTTAAGTAGGCTGGATGACGTTGAGTGAGCAGAGCTCAATCAACGCCATAAGCTAGACGGCATTGAGTGCACAGACTGCACACAACGCCATCTTAAGTAGGTTGGATGACATTGAGTGAGCAGAGCTCGCTCAATGCCATTTTACTTAAATTTTTTTTTAGCTTGGGTAATGGTTCAGTTGAACCGGACCGGTCCAGGAAGTGGGCCAGAATGCGTTATTGGGCCGTTTCTCTTAATAAGACTTAGTTAGGTCTTATTTTATGATATTGACCGGCAGAGCCACGTGGCAGTCGTTTCCTCTTCCTTCCAGCCATGGCCGAGCGTCGGTTTGCATGGCCATTAATGGATTTTTAAGCTCGGCTCCATCCACTCCCCCTTGAAATGACTGGATTCAACTCCTCTCGGGGAGAGGAGGAGTTTCCAGCCTTCTCGTAGCTGTTTTGAGCGGTTTCCTCTCCCTTCAAGCCATGGCCGAAAACTCATAAATGGAGCTTTAATGGCCGTTACATCTTACCCCCACCCGCAGCCTTGTTTCTCCCTTAAAAGACTCCCTAGACTTAGAGAGGAAGTTTTCACCCTTGCCCGATAAAGCTAGAGCTTATTAACTTGCTGTTGAGGAATTCCGGCGATGCCACCACCACGCAAATGGCATCCCGACGATCGACTCGACTCCAAACCGCGAATAGGGTCCTCCTCTACTCCTTCTTCTATGGATAGATCTTAGGAATCAAATAGGAGAGAAATCGAGCTCAATAGAGCTTGATCAGGTGAGCGTTTTCATGGTTTTTCTGAAATTCATGGTTGTCGGGTTCGCCGGAAACCACCACCTCTTGCGGCCAAACAACCGCCGACCGATAGCCACCACCTCGACGGAGGTAGTGGTGGCGGTTGCTGGCCAGGGAGGTGGCCAAATGGCCGGCGGTGGCTCATGCAAATCTATTGGTTTTATGCATTTTTTTAGGGTTACTTGTTTCGGGTTTTGAGAAGATGAACAGTGCCTTATATTAACTATGATATATATTTATATATAATATATAGTAATTAATCACTTTTATCAAGCTCATTTTGATGCTATTAAATGAGGAACTTAAAGGCCATTTTGGGAAATATGGCCAGTCACAGAAGTTGTAGCCCTTCAAGTCTAGATTATTCTAAAATTTATTTCAACTCGATTGGGTAAGTGGTTTGACCACAACACTCGTTTTGGTGGGACCTATACCTAGAACTATCCTTTGGTTCAAATGGGTGCCCACCCTTCATCCCTTGTCCAAATGGAGTGAAATTTGGACAGCGGATCAATCTTAACCATATCTAGGGCCTGTCCCAAAATGGAAATTTATGGGGATACGTTGCCTATAGTTTTTATTTTTATTTAATAATGCTAGGGTATTTTATTAAAGTTGTCTAATGACCTCCAAACCGTCCTGATATTTTGGTGAGTGGTCCCTGTTATTATTTCCTAGCTCTGTACAAAATTTCAACTTATTTGGATGAGGTTTGGTTAGGGAATTACAAACCCTAGTTAGGCCTTAAGGAGGTGTTTTTGAATAAAGGTGCACTTTGGATTTTGAGTGGTCATCTAACCTCCAAAGAGGCTTAGATTTTGGACACTGACTTGGTTTGTCTAATGTCACCCTCTTAAGGAAAATGTTGTGATTTAGGGTTTATTTACCCTAGGGTTCAAACTCAAACCCTAAGGAAGGGTTTTTGAGTGTTGTGAAGGGCATAGGGGCAAATGCCCTTGTGTGACCTTATAACTCAGTAGAGTTGAAGGTAGTGTATCCTACCCTAGTTTTAGGGTAGAAGCTCAATTATGAAAACATAGTCACTAAACCTTAGTTAAAAGTTGTGAAACTTAGGTGGAGTAAGTTTTAGACTAGGTAGAACCCTTTGTAATTTTATTAGAATTTTATGGAGTATACTTCAAGTACTTTATTTGTTAGGTATCAATTTGCCCAAACTGGTGTTTTAATTATTTTGATTACTATGTTCATTTGAATCTGATGAAACTTAGTAAGCAGATGTTTTAGGTCTAAATGAATATCCCTGAAATTTGTTACCAATTTTAGTTGATTATATCTTGTACTTCCTTCACAAGTTTCAAAAGGGAAATTATGGTCAATAAATCATTTAGAGAAAATTACCTACTGTAAAATTATGTAACCTAGCCAATAATGTTTTAAGATCAATATCTAGTTGTATAATTTTATTCATGATTTGTAGGAGAATATTTATAATACTTGCTTCATAAATATAGCTTTTTGAGATTTTGGTAATTATTTATTCTAGAGCTCAATCCCCATTGAAGAATTATGAAATTTGGCCACTGATATTTTTAAGACAGTATCTGCTCTAGAAGATTAATTAAGAATTTTTGGATGATTATCTACTGCACTTACTTCATTAATGAAAGGAGATAGGATTTATTATCAAAATAAAATTAGAGTCCTTAAATTACTGGAAAAATTGTTATATCTTGGCTTTACTGTTAAATTATTGTTTAGGATTTATCATGATTTTATGAAGCTTTATACATACCTGAAAAGTGCACTTCATGTTCAATTGGTAGCCCCTAAGCCTTAAGGAAAATTAATTAAACGCCAGATAAATTAGGAAAATTACAATTTTCTTGATTTAGTCTATTTGTGTCATGATAAGTCTTCAGAAAATAATTTAGGGCATTTGGATGATTATTTAGATTACCTCATATCCGGTTTGACATATAGCCTAGGTTGGCCTGCATATAGCAAATTGTTAAATTGCAATAGGACATGATCTGGGATAGTTGTTTGAGTTAGTCATTTTGGCGGGGTGGATAGATGTGGATGATTTCACAATAGAAGGATAGGAAGAGTAGCGAGAAGTGGTTTGGCTAGAGTTTAGAGGTGTTCGGGTTCGACGAAAGATGGTCTTCCCCGAGGAGAGGAAGAGTCAAAATCACCCTAGGATTAGCCTACTGTAATATGAGAAGGGAATGTGTTAAGGGAATCAACCAATAACAATAAGTGCCTTGCAAAAGGGAACGATGGGCTTCAGCTACCATCATAGTTCCTAGTGCCCTTTGAGAGCCCTTCATGGGGTATGCCGGGGGCAGTCCTGAGTTAACGTAAACTGTATTAATAAACAGAAAAAGTAACTTAGTAATTAGGGTTTCACATTTCACAAAACACTATTAGCACAGGAAGATTGTTAGGAGCTTCGGCTCGGTTAGTTATGAGACGGACAGTTTGGTCCGGGGAGCTTCAACTCGGTTAGTTATGAGACGGACAGTTTGGTCTGGGGAGCTTCGGCTCGGTTGGTTATGAGGCTGACAGTTTGGTCCGCAGAGTTTTTGCTCGGTTGTTTGACACGTAAATTATTTCATGTGCATAAAGAAAAGGATAAGGTCGTGGGTCTTTGGTATTGGAGGGTTGATACACCGACACCAATACGCTGACTCGGCAAGTGTGGCTAGCACTTCGCCAACAGAAGTCCGGTGCGCCAGCCTGCAAGAGTACCCAGGAGTCCTCTTCGTGCACCAAGCATTGAGGCGTACGATAGGTCTGACCGGTAGTGTTTTACTGGTTTAGAGGTAGGCGAGGCCCAACCCACCGCTTCCGTCTGCCACTACGGAGGTATCCTGGGAAGTAACGACTCTAAAAGGGGGAACTAAAGGTCTGTGTACACAGAGTCGGGTGGCTGAGTTGCACTTGCATGTTCATATTCATACCCACTAGCATGTCATAGCATAACCGTTTCATTTAACCCCTGACACCTATTGTATAAGTGGAATGGGATGCTTATACAATAGGCCTTGCAAAACGACCCCTTGGTCTATAAGATTGTGTGGGCAAGTTTATAAATTAAGGTCAATTTTGATATATATATAATGTTGTTTGATAACCGACACCCCAACGTATAAATTGGTATGGGACTTTTTATACGATGGGAGCCTTGCAGAAGACCCCTTGGCTTCAGTGTTCTCACATAAGTGAAGGTTACTTTTCATATTTTTGTCTTATTGCCATTATTTATTATAGAATTGCTAGATTAGTTCCGCTGCCACCTGTTACTTTTGATTTAATCTCCACCTTCATTTCCTTCCCTTTCTTCCTCTCTACTCGGTACTTAGGAGCCATGGGGGAAGGGGTAGGGGATGATAGGGCTTAGTCTTTATGACTAACGGTTTTCAGACCACATCATTTAGGGGATCGTGGAGCCCAGCATGGAGGAGCAGCCCTGGAGGTCGGCCCGTTTGGAGATAGGGCAGTCTAGCTCAGGAGTTCAGACAGCTGGGACTGTGAGTCCCGACATATAGTAGATGTTATAGTTTTCTTTCGCTTGAGTAATTTGTAGTAAGTTCATGATGTACCGGGCATGAGCCCGTATTTTAGTACTCTGATATATTATTCTGTGGACACTCCCTTCGTGGAGACTTTTATTTCTATACATGTGATTTTTGTGGACTTACTTTTAATTCATTGTGCTACCTTTCTGTGATCAAATTTGCCGGCAGAATCAGCGTTTTGTTGTGATGACCCTTCAGGGCATGAAGGTGTCACCGTAAAGCAGCGATCCTGGGCAAAAGACCCCGGTGTTTAAAAAGAAAAAAAAGGGGTCTTACAAGTGGTATCAGAGGAAAACCTCGATCAGAAGAGTAGCAGTCCACTAACCCTAGGTCACCCCCGCTCGAGTTTAGTTTTGGGACAAACTAAGCATCAGAAGGATAGTGTGCCCATGTGTTGATTACATGTAATTGTCCACTGTTAAATAGGCTTGAGTCAATTGCTTACAAACGGATTTTGATATGCAGCCTCTAGCACAACCTACACCACAGGGCGGAGTCCAGCAAACTCTGAATGATGCACCACCTCCCCCGGTCCCCACTCCGTTCCTACAGTTGGAGATGGGGCAGACTCTGACAGCCATCCTGGAGGCTTTCAGGGCTCAGCAGGTTCTGGCTCCGCAGCCAAACCCGGGGGCTAACTAGCTGAGCATCTTCCGAGGACTCTCACCCCCATCCTACCTAGGGACAGAGTCAGCTATCTAGACAGAAGAATGGCTGGACATTATGTATGAAATGTTGATAGGTATACGGTGCCCTTGGGAGGAGAGAGTGCCATTGGTGGTCTCTTGCTTGGAGTCTCATGCCAAGAGATGGTGGAAGACGTCACTGGACATGACCTTTGCGGATATGGAGATTGCAGAGATTACTTGGGTGGAATTCAGGGCCACGTTACTGGAGCATTTTGTTCCACAGTCGGTTAAGGATGAGCTTGAGGATAGGTTTTTACAGCTGAAGCAGGGCACCAGGATGGTGTCGGAGTACCACCGAAAGTTCAACCACCTAGCCCGGTTTGCGGACTCGTATCAGTTAGATGAGGCTGGATATATCAAGAGATTCTACAAGGGCCTCTGAGAGGAGCTGAGGGATGCACTGATGTTTGTATCCGATGGGCCCATTTCCCGGATACTGGAGATGGCTAAAAGGATAGAGGCTTATTGGCAAGCTACTCGGGGCCGGAAACGGCTAGCGGAGGATCAAGGTCGAGGAGCAAGGAATGATCAGAGACGAGCCCGTATCACGGACGGGAGAAGGGTCGAGGACAAGCCTCATCAGGAGGCAAGACAGGAAACAAGGGAGCCAGTGGTGGTGGCTCCACTTCCTCTTCAGACATGGGAGGGCCAAGGACCCGGGGGAATGACATATCCGCCGCCAGAGTGCTTCCACTGCCATCAGGTTGGGCACATCCGCAAAAATTGTCCTATGAGAGGGGTACCCCTACCAGTACCACCGGCTGCCCAGCCAGCGCAGTATTTTTGTGGCCAAGGACGCGGCTGAGGACGAGGATACCAGGGTAGGGATCGTAGACAAGAAAGGGAGCAGGTGTATGCTTTGGACCTAGCACAGCCTCGGAACCAAGAGAATGTCATAGCAGGTATGCTAAGATGTTTAATGGTTTAAATAGAATTCACTTTCTCAGTTTTTAAATTTTGTAGAACTGCACTAGATAGAATAAATAGGAAAGAAAAACTCGTTATAGAATCCTAAGACATTTAACCACCCCAAGTATAGTCTTCATCATCGGCAAGCCTGCCCGCACGCTTTTCGATATCGGAGCTTCTCACTCCTTCGTGTTAGAGATGTTCGTAGAAGGATTGGAAGGCGTGGAGTGATTCACGGGCTCGGTGATGAGGGTGCAACTACCCGATGGATCTGAACTCCTTACCTCGGACCACTACAATATGGAGGTAGAAATCTGTGGAAAGGCGTTTGAGCCTCCGACAATTCTTTTGAAGTTGACGGACTACGACTTGATCCTGGGCATAGTATGGCTGCACTAGAACCATGCCCAGATTGATTGCCAAGCAAAGAGGATCACCGTGAGACACGGGAACTCTTTTATTATTATCGAAGGTATAAGACTTGCCTCCCATATTCTCTTATCATCAGTTCATGCCGTTAAGGCCCATCTATAGGGGGAGGAGGTTTATCAGGTTCTATTTGAGATGGCAGAGGTCAAGGAATCTGTGACAGACATTCCAGTAGTACGAGATTTTGCCGATGTTTTTCCAGAGAAGCTGCAAGGTCTACCTCCGCACCGGGAGCAGGACTTCATGATACAGCTTGTGCCGGGGGCCAAGCCGGCATCTAGGGCCCCTTACCAGATGGCCCCGAAAGAATTGACACAGTTCTGAAGTCAGTTGCAGGAATTAGTAGAGGCAGGGTTTGTCCGGCCAAGCTCTTCACCTTGGGGAGCCCCGGTATTATTTGTCAAGAAACAAGACAGAAGTCTTCACTTGTGTATTGATTATAAAGCGCTGAACAGACTGACGGTCCGGAATACATACCCGCTGCCACAGATTTGCAAGTTGTTTGATCAACTAGAGGGAGCGCATTTCTTCTCAAAGCTTGACTTGAGGTCAGGTTATTACCAGCTACGGATTTGAGAGGAGGACATTCCGAAGACCGCCTTCAGTAGTAGGTACGGACTGTTTGAGTTTACATTTATGCCCTTCGGGCTCACTAATGCGCTGTCAGCATTTACAAGCCTCATGAATAGTGTATTCCAGGAGTATTTGGATGTATTCATACGACATCCTCATCTACTTAAAGATAGAGGAGGAGCATACACGACACCTGATGTTGACTCTAGAGAGGCTATGGGAGCACCAGCTGTACGCGAAGTTCAACAAATGCCAGTTTTAGTTAAAAGAGGTGGCCTTCTTAGGTCATATTATCAGCGGTGCTGGGTAAGCAGTAGACCCAGCCAAGATTCAGGCGGTTCAGGATTGTCCACCGTTGAAGACAGCCATGGATGTATGGAGTTTCCTGGGGCTTGACGGATATTACGGAAGTTCATCGAAGGATTCTCCCGAATCGCACTCCCTCTTACTTCCCTAACGAAGAAGGAATCCCCTTTGGTTTGGATGACACAGTGCGAGGCGGCCTTTGTGGAGTTGAAAGGTCGGCTTACCTCGACTCCCATTCTCGCTCTTCCGTAAGGAAGGGAGAGATTCTAGGTGTACACAGACGCCTCCTATCAGGGGATGGGTGTCGTTCTGATGCATAACGGGCACGTGATAGCCTACGCCTCCCGACAGCTGAAGATACATGAGAAGAACTACCCAGTGCATGATCTGGAGATGGGTGCAGTGATCTTTGCCTTGAAGATTTGGCGACACTATCTCTACAGGGTTCACTGTGACATCTTCTCATATCACAGGAACTTGAAATACGTGGACACACAGAAGGAACTCAACATCAGACAGAGACGTTGGGTGGAGTTCCTGTCGGATTACCAGTACACCATGCACTAGCACCCTTGGAAGGAGAACGTGGTGGCAGATGCTTTGAGCCGGAGAGGAGATACCTCAGGGAAGGAACCACAACTGATGTCCATGGAGCTAGTCCGAAACTTCAGAGATATGCAGATATCCCTAGTGTCCGAGAATGATCCAGAGCTGTATATGGAGTATCTAGCATCGATGGTTGCCATAGATGATATTCGGGACTGCATTCGAGACGGACAGAAGACAGATGCATGGGCAGAGCCGGTATTGCAAGCCTTGGAGGAGGGTTCGACGGGGGATTATTCACTGAGAGATGGATTACTATATTTTAGAGGCAGGGTCTATATACCCACAGGAGGGCAGATTCGGGAAGACATCATGGCGGAAGCACATTGTAGCAGATATTCCATACACTCGGGGATCACCAAGATGACGACAGACTTGAAGAAGATGATGTTTTGGCCAGGGATGAAGAAGGACATTTCATACTTTGTGACTCATTGCGAGGCATTCCAGCTGGTGAAGGCGGAGTGCAGGAACCCCGCAGAATTGCTACAACCACTTCCAATGCCGGAGTGGAAATTTGAGGACATCTCGATGGATTTCATTCATGGCCTCCCCCAATTACGGACGGGAAACGATTCGATTTGGGTCATCGTCGATCGGCTGACGAAGGTGGCCAGATTCATTCTGATCAGGAAAGATGACTCAGTTGGGGTACTAGTGCGGAGATTCGTAAAGCAGTTCATTCGTTACCACAGGGTGCCCAGGACGATCGTGTCAGATCGGGATGGTCGGTTCACATCCAGGGAGTGGAGATCCGTGCAGAATTACTTAGGCATGCGGCTGACCTTCAACATAGCATTTCATTCCCAGAGGGATTGGCAGATGGAATGCACCAAACAGACATTGGAGGACCTCCTAAGGCTATGCATCTTGGATCGAAATGAACCTTGGGAGAAGCTTTTACCACTAGTTGAGTTCTCCTATAACAACAACTATCAGTCCAGCATTAGGATGTCTCCCTATATAGCCTTGTACGGGAGGAGGTGTAGGACTCCGCTTTCATGTATTCAGGACGAGGATCTGAAGGTGTTGGGATCAGAGTTTGTCGAAGACACCGAGGCTTAGGTGAGATTGATACAAGACAGGATGCTGGAAGCGCATAGCAGACAGGCTAAGTACTATGACGCCCGACACCGTCAGGTAGAGTTCCAGGTGGGAGACTGGGTTTTCTTGAAGATCCGGCCCATGCACCGAATTTCACGGGTGCTTGGTTAAAAGAAGAAGCTCAGCCCTAGGTATATGGGCCCTTACCGGATCCTAGAGCAGATCGGTCCCCTAGCTTACAGGCAAGACTTGCCACCAGAACTTGCAGGTTTACACGACGTATTCCATGTTTCTACACTTAGGAGGGCTCTTCTGTGCCCGGAGCAGCAGATTTTGACCACAGATGGGTCGGTAGCTTCAGACCGGTCAGTTCACTTGGAGCCGGTTCGGATCGATGACAGAGGAGTACGGACCTTGCGTCGCAAGAAAGTTCCGTTAGTCAAAGTTCTTTGGAGGAACCACGGTCAGGAGGAGCATACCTGGGAACCGCAGGACCTGATGCGACAAAAGTATCCGGAGTTGATCAGTCAGGTATACCTCACAACCTCTCAGGATGTTCAATTTACTAGTAGGACTGAAATTTAAAGAATAAGGGCTAATCTTTTGTTTATTGGGGTCTAGACTTTTCCAATTGGGAGAATTGGTCTTAGACTTGACAATCACCTTTAAACCTCACATAGCAAACATGGCGTCATGATGTAATCTTTCACTTCTCATGGGATGTTACAAGTTTATTTCTCTCCGATAGGAGTCCCCGTAGGCTTAACCTTGATTTCGGGGACGAAATCTCTGTTTTGTTTATTAGGATTTGTAACATCCCATTTCCAGCTAGACCCCTAAGAGTCTATTTTGACATGAAAAAAACCTTAGGAAACCCAAAACATAAAGAGAGCTTAGGTAGGAAGGTGAAAATAACCTTGGTTTGCAAATAATAGGTCAGAAACTTGCTTAAAATAAGATTAGGACTCGGGCGTTGAGGGCATCGAGTGCACTCAATGCCATAAGCAGAATGACGTTGAGTGCACTGACTGCACTCAACGCCATCTTACAGGCGGGTTGGCGTTGAGTGCGTCGAGTGCACTCAACACCATAAGTTGAATGGCGTTGAGTGCACTTACTGCACTCAACGCCATCTGGTGTTGTCTGGATAGCGTTGAGTGAGCTGAGCTCACTCAACGCCGTAGTCTGGATGGCGTTGAGTGAGCTTAGCTCACTCAATGCCATAAACTAAACAACATTGAGTGCACTGGCTGCACTCAACACTGTCTGCTGAGGTCTGTAATGGAGTTGAGTGAGCTGAGCTCACTCAACGCCGTAATCTGGATGGCGTTGAGTGAGCTTAGCTCACTCAACGCTATAAGCTAGACGGCATTGAGTGCACAAACTGTACTCAACGCCATCTTAAGTAGGCTGGATGGCATTGAGTGAGTAGAGCTCAATCAACGCTATAAGCTAGACGATGTTGAGTGCATAGACTGCACTCAATGCCATCTTAAGTAGGCTGGATGGCATTGAGTGAGCAGAGCTCACTCAAGGCCATTTTACTTAGAAATTTTTTTAGCTTGGCTGATGGTTTAGTTGAACCGGGACGGTCCAGGAAGTGGGCCAGAATGCGTTATTGGGCCGTTTCTCTTATTAAGACTTTGTTAAGTCTTATTTTATGATATTGAACAATAGAGCCACGTGGCAGCCGTTTCCTCTTCCTTCCAACCATGGCCGAGCGTCGGTTTGCATGGACATTAATGGATTTTTTAAGCTCGGCTCCATCCTCTCCCCCTTGAAACGACTGGATTCAACTCCTCTCGGGGAGAGGAGTTTCCAGCCTTCTCTTAGCGGTTTTGAGCCGTTTCCTCTCCCTTCAAGCCATGGCCAAAAACTCATAAATGGAGCTTTAATGGTCGTTACATCCTACCCCCACCCGTAGCCTTATTTCTCCCTTAAAAGACTCCCTAGACTTAGAGAGGAAGTTTTCACCCTTGCCCGACAAAGCTAGAGCTTATTACCTTGCTGTTGAGGAATTCCGGCGACGCCACAACCGCACAAATGGCATCCCGATGATCGTCTCGACTCCAAACCGCGAATAAGGTCCTCCTCTACTCCTTCTTCTATGAATAGATCTTAGGAATCAAATAGGAGAGAAATCGGGCTCAATATAGCTGGATCGGGTGAGAATTTTCATGGTTTTTCCGAAATTCTTGGTGGTCGGGTTCGCCGGAAACCACCACCTCCGGCGGCCATACCACCGCCGACTGATAGCCACCACCTCGACAAAGGTAGTGGTTGCAGTTGCTGGCCAGGGAGGTGGCCAAATGGCCGGCGGTGGCTCATGCAAAGCTATAGGTTTTATTAATTTTTTTAGGGTTGATGGTTTCGGGTTTTTGAGAAGATGAACAATGCCTTATATTAAATATGATATATATTTATATATAATATATAGTAATTAATCATGTTTTTCAAGCTCATTTTGATGCTATTAAATGAGGCAATTAGAGGCCGTTTTTGGAAAAATGGTCAGTCACAGAAGTTGTAGCCCTTCGAGTCTAGATTATTCTAAAATTTATTTCAACTCGATTGGGTAAGTGGTTTGACCATAACTCCCGTTTTGGTGGGACCTATACCTATGACTATCCTGAGGTTCAAATGGGTGCCCACCCTTCATCCCTTGTCCAAATGGAATGAAATTTGGACAGGGGATCAATATTAACCATATCTAGGGCCTGTCCTAAAATGGGAATTTATGGGGATACTTTGCCTATAGTTTTCAGTTTTTTGTAATAATGTTATGGTATTTTATTGAAGTGGTCTAATGACCTCCAAACCCTCCCAAATTTTGGTGAGTTTTCTCTAGCATTAGTTCCTAGCTGTGTACAAAATTTCAACTTATTTGGATGAGGTATGGTTAGGGAATCACCAAACCCTAGTTAGGCCTTAAGGAGGTATTTTTGAATAAAGGTGCACTTCGGATTTTGAGTGGTCATCTCACCTCCACAGAGGCTGAGATTTTGGACACTGACTTGGCATGGGTAATGTCACCCTCTTAAGGAAAATGGTTTGTATTTAGGGTTGATTTACCCTAGGGTTCAAACTCAAACCCTAAGGAAGGGTTTTTGAGTGTTGTGAATGGCATAGGGGAAAATGCCCTTGTGTGACCTTGTAACTCAGTAGAGTTGAACGTAGTGTATCCTAAGTTCTCTGGTAGAAATCTTAGAGGATTTGGAGGTAGGTAGACACATCAAAACCCTTACCCTAGTTTTAGGTTAGAAGCTCAATTATGAAAACACAGTCACTAAATCTTAGTTAAAAGTTGTGAAACTTGGGTGGAATAAGTTTTAGACTAGGTAGAACCCTTAATAATTTAATTAGAATTTTATGGATTATACTTCAAGTACTTTATTTGTTAGGTATCAATTTGCCCAAACTAATGTTTTAATTATTTCGATTACTCTATTAATTTGAATCTGATGAAACTTGGTCAGCAGATGCTTTAGGTCTAAATGAATATCCCTGAATTTTGTTACTAATTTTAGTTGATTATATCTAGTACTTCCTTCACAGGTTCCAAAACAGAAATTATGGTCAATAAATCATTTAGAGCAAATTACCTACTGTAAAATTATGAAAGCTGGCCAATGATGTTTTCAGATCAATATCTATCTAGTTTTATAGTTTTATTCATGATTTTTAGGAGAATATTTACAATACTTGCTTCACAAATATAGCTTTTTGAGATTTTGGTAATTATTTATTCTAGAGCTCAATCCCCATTGAAGAATTATGAAATTTGGCCACTGATGGTTTTAGGATAGTATCTGCTCTAGAAGATTAATTAAGAATATTTGGATGATTATTTACTACACTTACTTCATTAATGAAAGGAGATAGGATTTATTATCAAAATTAAATTAGAGTCCTTAAAATACTGGAAAAATTATTATATCTTGGCTTTACTGTTAAATTATTGTTTAGAATTTATCATGATTTTATGAAGCTTTATACATACCTGAAAAGTGCACTTCATGTTCAATTGGTAGACCCTAGAAGCCTTAAGAAAAATTAATTAAATGCCAGATAAATTAGGAAAATTACAATTTTCTAGATTTAGTCTATTTGTGTCATGAAAAGTCTCTAGAAAATAATTTAGGGTATTTGGATGATTATTTAGATTACCTCCTATTCGGTTTGACATATAGCCTAGGTTGGTCTGCATATAACAGATTGTTAAATTGCAATAGGACATGATTTGGGATAGTTGTTGGAGTTAGTCATTTTGGCTGGGTGGATAGATGTGGATGATTTCACAATAGAAGGATAGGAAGAGTAGTGAGAAGTGGTTTGTCTAGAGTTTAGAGGTGTTCGGGTTCGACGAAAGATCGTCTTCCCCGAGGAGAGGAAGAGTCAAAATCACCCTAGGATTAGCCTACTGTAATATGAGAAGGGAATGTGTTAAGGGAATCAACTAATAACAATAAGTGCCTTACGAAAGGGAACGATGGGCTTCAACTACCATCATAGTTCCTAGTGCCCTTTGAGAGCCCTTCACGGGGTATGCCGGGGGCAGTCCCTGGTTAACGTAAACTATATTAATAAATAGAAAGAGTAACTTAGTAATTAAGGATTCACATTTCTCAAAACACTATTAGCACAAGAAGATTGTTAAGAGCTTCAGCTCGGTTAGTTATGAGACGGATAGTTTGGTCCGGGGAGCTTCGGCTCGGTTAGTTATGAGACGGACAGTTTGGTTCGGGGAGCTTCGACTCAGTTGGTTATGAGGCAGACAGTTTTGTCCGCGAAGTTTTGGCTCGGTTGTTTGACACGTTAATTATTGCATGTGCATAAAGAAAAGGATAAGGTGGTGGGTCTTCGGTATTGGAGGGTCGATGCACCGACACATATACGCTAACTCAGCAAGTATTGCTAGCACTTCGCCAACAGAAGTCCGGTGCGCCAGCCAGCAAGAGTACGCAGGAGTCCGCTTCGTGCACCAAGCGTTGAGGCATACGATAGGTCTGACCGGTAGTGCTTTACTTGTTTAGAGGTGGGCGAGGCCCAACCCACCGCTTCCGTCTGCCACTATGGAGGTATCCCGGGAGGTAACAGCTCCGAAAGGGGGAACTAAAGGTCTGTGTACACAGAGTCGGGTGAGTGAGTTGCACTTGCATGTTCATATTCATACCCACTAGCATGTCATAGCATAACCATTTCATTTAACCCCTTAAACCTATTATATAAGTGGAATGGGATGCTTATACAATAGGCCTTGCAAAATGACCCCTTGGTCTATAAGCTTGTGTGGGCAAGTTTATAAATTAAGGTCAATTTTGATATATATATATATAAGGCTGTTTTATAACCGACACTCCAACGTATAAATTGGTATGGGACTTTTTATACAATGGGAGCCTTGCAGAAGACCCCTTGGCTTATGTGTTCTCACATAAGTGAAGGTTACTTTTCATATTTCATCTTATTGCCATTATTTATTATAGAATTGCTAGATTAGTTCCGCTGCTACCTGTTACTTTTGATTTAATCTCCACCATCATGTCCTTCCCTTTCTTCCTCTTCGCTCGGTACTTAGGAGCCATGGGGGAAGGGGTAGGGGTTGATAAGGCTTAGTCTTTATGACTAACGGTTTCGGACCACATCATTTAGGGGATCGTGGAGCCCAGCATGGAGGAGCAGCCCCAGAGGTCAGCCCATTTGGAGATAGGGCAGTCTAGCTCAGGAGTTCAGACAGCTGGGACTGTGAGTCCCGACTTATAGTAGATGTTATATTTTGCTTCCACTTGAGTGATTTGAAGTGAGGACATGATGTACAGGGCATGCACCCGTATTTTAATACTATGATATATTATTCTGTGGACACTCCCTTCGTGGAGACTTTTATTTTTATACATGTGATTTCTGTGGACTTGCTTTTAATTCATTGTGCTACCTTTCTGTGTTTGAATTGGCCGGTAGAATCGGCGCTTTGTGGTGATGACCCTTCAGGGCGTGAAGGTGTCACCGCAAAGAGGCGATCCTGGGCCTAAGACCCGGGTGTTTAAAATGAAAAAGGGGTCTTACAAGTGGTATCAGAGGAAAACCTCGATCCGAAGAGTAGCAGTCCACTAACCTTGGGTCACCCCTGCTCGAGTTTAGTTTTGGGACAAACTAAGCAACGAAAGCATGGTGTGACCATGTGTTGATTACATGTAATTGTCCACTGTTAATTAGACATGAGTCAATTGCGTACAAACGGTTTTTGATATGCAGCCTCCAGCACAGCCAACACCACAGGGCGGAGTCCAGCAGACTCTGAATGATGCACCACCTCCCCCGGTCCTCACTCCATTCATACAGTCGGAGATGGGGCAGACTCTGACAGCCATCCTGGACGCTTTCAGGGCTCAGCAGGTTCCGACTCTGCAGCCAAACCCGGGGGCCAACTAGCTGAGCAACTTCCGAGGACTCTCACCCCCATCCTACCTAGGGACAGAGTCAGCTGTCCGGATAGAAGAATCGCAGGACATTATGTACGAAATGTTGATAGGGATATGGTGCCCCTTGGAGGAGAGAGTGTCATTGGTGGTCTCTTGCTTGGAGTCTCACGCCAAGAGATGTTGGAAGACGTCACTGGACACGACCTTTGCGAATATGGAGATTGCAGAGATTACTTGGGGGAATTCAGGGCCACATTACTGGAGCAATTTGTTCCATAGTCGGCTAAGGATGAGCTGGAGGACAGGTTTTTACAGCTGAAGTAGGGCACCAGGACGGTGGTGGAGTACCACCGAGAGTTCAACCACCTAGCCCGGTTTGCGGACTCGTATCAGTTAGACGAGGCTGGATATATCAAGATATTCTACAAGGGCCTCTGAGAGGAGATGAGGGATGCACTGCTATTTGTATTCGATGGGCCCATTTCCCGGATACTGGAGATGGCTAAAAGGATAGAGGCTGATTTGCAAGCTACTCGGGGCCGGAAACGGCCAGCGGGGGATCAAGGTCGAGGAGAAGGAACAATTAGAGACGAGCCCGTATCACGGACGGGAGAAGGGTCGAGGACCAGTCTCGTCAGGAGGCCAGACAGGAAACAAGGGAGCCAGTTGTGGTGGCTCCACTACCTCTTCAGACACAGGAGGGCCAAAGACCCGGGGGAATGATATATCCTCCGCCAGAGTGGTTCCACTGCTATCAAGTTGGGCACATCCACAGAAATTGTCCTATGAGAGGGGTACCCCCACCAGCACCACCGGCTGCCTAGCCAGTGCAGTATTTTGGAGGACAAGGACGTGGCCGAGGACGAGGATACCAGGGTAGGGATCGTAGACAAGAAAGGGAGCAGGTGTATGCTTTGGACCTAGCGCATCCTCGGAACCCTAAGCAGGTCATAGCAGGTACGCCAAGATGTTTAATAGTTTAAATAGAATTCACTTTCTCAGTTGTTAAATTTTGTAGAACTGCACTAGATAGAATAAATAGGAAAGAAAAACTCGTTATAGAATCCTAAGAAATTTAACCACCCCAAGTATAGTCTTCATCAGCGGCAAGCCTGCCTGCACGTTTTTCGATACCAGAGCTTCTTACTCCTTCGTGTCGGAGACGTTCGTAGATGGATTGGAAGGCATGGAGCGATTCACGGGCTCGGTGATGAGGGTGCGACTACCCGATGGATCTGAACTCCTTACCTCGGACCACTGTAACATGGAGGTAGAAATCGGTGGAAAGGCGCTTGAGGCTCCGACGATGCTTTTGAAGTTGACGGACTACGACTTGATCCTGAGCATGGTATGGCTACACTGGAACCATGCCCAGATTGATTGCCAAGCAAAGAGGATCACCGTGAGACACGGGGACTCTTTTATTATTATCGAAGGTATAAGACTTGCCTCCCGTATTCTCTTATCATTAGTTCAGGACGTTAAGGCCCATCTACAGGGGGAGGAGGTTTATGAGGTTCTATTTGAGATGGCAGAGGGCAAGGAATCTGTGACAGACATTCCAGTAGTACGAGATTTTGCCGATGTTTTTCCAGAGAAGCTGCCAGGTCTACCTCCGCACCGGGAGCAGGACTTCAGGATATAACTTGTGCCAGGGGCCAAGCCGACATCTAGGGCCCCTTACCGGATGGACCTGAAAGAGTTGACAGAGTCTTGAAGTCAGTTGTAGGAATTAGTAGAGGTAGGGTTTGTCCAGCCAAGCTCTTCACCTTGGGGAGCCCCGGTGTTATTTTTCAAGAAAAAGGACGGAAGTCTTCGCTTGTGTATTGATTATCGTGCGCTGGACAGACTAACGGTCTGGAATACATACCTGCTGCCACGGATTGACAAGTTGTTTGATCAACTGGAGGGAGTGCATTTCTTCTCGAAGCTTGACTTGAGGTCAGGTTATTACCAGCTACGGATTCGAGAGGAGGACATTCTGATGACCGCGTTCAGTAGTAGGTACGGACTATTTGAGTTTACAGTGATGCCCTACGGGCTAACTAATGCGCCGTTAGCATTTACAAGCCACATGAATAGTGTATTCGAGGAGTATTTGGATGCATTCGTCATCTTATTTATTGACGACATCCTCATCTACTCAAAGGCGGAGGAGGAGCATACACGACACCTGACGTTGACTCTAGAGAGGCTACGGGAGTACCAGCTGTATGCGAAGTTCAACAAATGCCAGTTTTGGTTAAAGGAGGTGGCCTTCTTAGGTCATACTATCAGCGGTGCTGGGTTGGAAGTAGAGCCGGCCAATATTCAGGCGGTTCAGGATTGACAACCGTTGAAGACAGCCACAGATGTACGGAGTTTCCTGGGGCTTGCCGGATATTACCAAAAGTTCGTCGAAGGATTCTCCCGAATTGCACTACCTCTTACTTCCCTGACGAAGAAGGAATCCCCTTTCGTTTGGACGCCATAGTGTGAGGCGGCCTTTATGGAGTTGAAAGGTCGGCTTACCTCGGCTCCCATTATCGCTCTTCCGCCAGGAAGAAAGGGATTCCAGGTGTACACGGACGCCTCCTATCAGGGGATGGGTGCTGTTCTGATGTAGAACGGGCACGTGATAGCCTACGCCTCCCGACAGCTAAAGATACATGAGAAGAACTACCCAGTGCATGATCTGGAGATGGGTGCAGTGATCTTTGCTCTGAAGATTTGGCGACACTATCTCTACGGGGTTCACTGTGACATCTTCTCAGATCACAGGAACTTGAAATACGTGGACACAAAGAAGGAACTCAACATCAGACAGAGGCGTTGGGTGGAGTTCCTGTCGGATTACCAGTACACCATGCACTACCACCCTGGGAAGGCGAATGTGGTGGCAGATGCTTTGAGCTGGAGAGGAGATACTTAAGGGAAGGAACCACAACTGATGTCCATAGAGCTAGTCCGATCCTTCAGAGATATGCAGATATCCCTAGTGTCCGAGAATGATGCAGAGCTGTATATGGAGTATCTAGAATCGATGGTTGCCATAGATGATGTTCGGGACCGCATCCAAGACGGACAGAAGACAGATGCATGGGCAGAGCCGGTATTGTAAGACTTGTAGGAGGGTTCGACGGGGGATTATTCACTGAGAGATGGATTAATATAGGGTTTAGGTGCAGGGTCTATATACCCGCAGGAGGCCATGTTCGGGAAGACATCATGGCGGAAGCATATTGTAGCAGATATTCTATACACCCGGAGATCACCAAGATGACGGCAGACTTGAAGAAGATGATGTTTTGGCCAGGGAGGAAGAAGGACATTACATACTTTGTGAGTTATTGCGAGGCATGCCAGCTAGTGAAGGCGGAGTGCAGGAACCCCGCAGGATTGCTACAGCCAGTTCCGGTGCCAGAGTGGAAATTTGAGGACATCGCGATGGATTTCATTCATGGCCTCCCCCGATCACGGATGGGAAACAATTCTATTTGGGTCATCGTCGATCGGCTGACGAAGGTGGCCAGATTCATTCTTATCAGGAAAGATGACTCGGTTGGGGTACTAGTGCGGAGATTCGTAGAGCAGTTCATTCGTTACCATGGGGTGCCCGGACGATCGTGTCAGATCGGGATGGTCGGTTCACATCCAGGGAGTGGAGATCCGCGCAAACTTACTTAGGCACGCGGCTGACCTTCAGCACAACCTTTCATCCCCAGACGGATGGGCAGACGGAACACACTAACCGGATATTGGAGGACCTCCTAAGGCAATGCATCTTGGATCGAAATGAACCTTGGGAGAATCTTTTACCACTAGTTGAGTTCTCCTATAACAACAGCTATCAGTCCAGCATTAGGATGGCTCCCTATGAAGCCTTATATGGGAGGAGGTGTAGGACTCCGCTTTCATGGATTCAGGATGAGGATCCGAAGGCGTTGGGATCAGAGTTTGTCGAAGACACTGAGGCTCAGGTGAGATTGATACGAGACAGGATGCTGGAAGCGCAGAGCAGACAGGCTAAGTACTATGACGCCCGACACCGTTAGGTAGAGTTCCAGGTGGGAGACCAGGTTTTCTTGAAGATCGGGCCCATGCACGGAATTTCACGGGTGCTTGGTCGAAAGAAGAAGCTCAGCCCTAGGTATATGAGCCCTTACAGGATCCTGAAGCGGATCGTGCCCCTAGCTTACAGGCTGGAGTTGCCACCAGATCTAGTAGGTTTACACGACGTGTTCCATATTTCTTCACTTAGGAGGGCTTTACTGCGCCCGGAGCAGCAGATTTGACCACAGATGGGCCGGTAGCTTCAGACTTGTCAGTTCACTTGGAGCCGGTTCAGATCGATGACAGAGGAGTACGGACCTTGCGTCGCAAGAAGGTTACGTTAGTCAAAGTTTTGTGGAGAAACCACAGTCAGGACAAGAATACCTGGGAACCGCAGGACCTGATGCGACAAAAGTATCCGGAGTTGTTCAGTCAGGTATACCTCACAACCTCTCAGGATGTTCAATTTACTAGTAGGACTAAAATTTCAAGAATAGGGGCTAATCTTTTGTTTATTGGGGTCTAGACTTTGCCAATTGGGCGAATTGATCTTATATTTTACATTCACCTTTAAACCTCACATAGTAAACATGGCGTCATGATGTAATCTTTCACTTCTCATGGGATGTTACAAGTTTCTTTCTCACCGATAGGAGTCCCCGTAGGCTTAACCTTGATTTCGGGGACGAAATCTTTGTTTTGTTTATTGGGATTTGTAACATCCCATTTCCGTCTAGACCCATAGGAATCTGTTTTGACATGAGTAGGACGTGAAAAAAACCTTAGGAAACCAAAAAGACCAAGAGAGCTTAGCTAGGAAGGTGAAAATCACCTTGGTCTGCAAATAATAGGCCAGAAACTTGCTTAAAATAAGATTAGGACTCGGGCGTTGAGTGCGTCGAGTGTACTCAACGCCATAAGCAGAATGGCGTTGAGTGCACTGACTGCACTCAATGCCATCTTACAGGCGGGTTGGCGTTGAGTGCGTTGAGTGCACTCAATGCCATAATTTGAATGACGTTGAGTGCACTAACTGCACTCAACGCCATCTGGAGTTGTCTTGATGGCGTTGAGTGAGCTGAGCTCACTCAATGCCGTAGTCTGGATGGAGTTGAGTGAGCTTAGCTCACTCAACGCCATAATCTCAACAGCATTGAGTGCACTGACTGCACTCAACGCCGTCTGCTGAGGTGTGGAATGATGTTGAGTGAGCTGAGCTCACTCAACGCTGTCGTCTGGATGGCGTTGAGTGAGCTTAGCTCACTCAACACTATAAGCTAGACGGCGTTGAGTGCACAGACTGCACTCAATGCCATCTTAAGTAGGCTAGATGGCATTGAGTGAGTAGAGCTCACTCAATGCCATAAGCTAGACGACATTGAGTGCATAGACTGCACTCAATGCCATCTTAAGTAGGCTGGATGGCGTTGAGTGAGCAGAGCTCACTCAACGCCATTTTACTTAGAAATTTTTTTAGCTTGGCTGATGGTTCAGTTGAACCGGGCCGGTCCAGGAAGTGGGCCAGAATGCGTTATTAGGCCGTTTCTCTTATTAAGACTTAGTTAAGTCTTATTTTATGATATTGACCGGCAGAGCCACGTGGCAGCCATTTCCTCTTCCTTCCAGCCATGGCCAAGCGTCGGTTTGCATGGCCATTAATGACTTTTTAAGCTCGGATCCATCCTCTCCCCCTTGAAACGATTGGATTCAACTCCTTTAGGGGAGAGGAGGAGTTTCCAGCCTTCTCTTAGCTGTTTTTAGGCGTTTCCTCTCCCTTAAAGCTATGGCCGAAAACTCATAAATGGAGCTTTAATGGCCGTTATATCCTACCCCCACCCGCAACCTTGTTTCTCCCTTAAAAGACTCCCTAGAATTAGAGAGGAAGTTTTCACCCTTGCCCGACAAAGCTAGAGCTTATTACCTTGCTGTTGAGGAATTCCGGCGACGCCACCACCACGTAAATGACATCCCGACGATCGGCTCGACTCCAAACTGCGAATAAAATCCTCCTCTACTCCTTCTTCTATGGATAGATCTTAGGAATCAAATAGGAGATAAATTGGGCTCAATAGATCCAGATCGGGTGAGCGTTTTCATGGTTTTTCCGAAATTCATGGTGGTCGGGTTCGCCGGAAACCACCACCTCCGGCGGCCAAACCACCGCCGACCGATAGCCACAACCTCGACGGAGGTAGTGGTGGCGGTGGATGGCAAGGGAGGTGGCCAAATGACCGGCGGTGGCTCATGCAAAGCTACAGGTCATTTTTTTAGGGTTGCTGGTTTCAGGTTTTTGAGAAGATGAACAGTGCCTTATATTAAATATGATATATATTTATATATAATATATAGTAATTAATCACTTTTATCAAGCTCATTATGATGCTATTAAATAAGCCACTTAGATGTCGTTTTGGGAAAAATGGCCAGTCACAGAAGTCGTAGCCCTTCGAGTCTAGATTATTCTAAAATTTGTTTCTACTCGATTGGGTAAGTGGTGTGACCACATCACCTGTTTTGGTGGGACTTATACCTAGGAATATCTTGAGGTTCAAATGGGTGCCCACCCTTTATCGCTTGTCCAAATGGAGTGAAATTTGGACAGGGGATCAATCTTAACCATAGCTAGGGCCTGTCCTAAAATGGGAATTTATGGGGATACTTTGTCTATAGTTTTTATTTTTATTTAATAATGCTAAGGTATTTTATTTAAGTGGTCTAATGACCTCCAAACCCTCCCAAATTTTGTTGACTGGTCCCTGGCATTAGTTCCTAGCTCTGTACAAAAATTCAATTTATTTGGATGAGGTTTGGTTAGGGAATCACCAAACCCAAGTTAGGCCTTAAGGAGGTGTTTTTGAATAAAGGTACACTTTGGATTTTGAGTGGTCATCTCACCTCAACAGAGGCTGAGATTTTGGACACTGACTTGGCATGGCTAATGCCACCCTCTTAAGGAAAATGGTGTGATTTAGGGTTGATTTACCCTAGGGTTCAAACTCAAACCCTAAGGAAGGGTTTTTGAGTGTTTTGAAGGGAATATAGGCAAATGCCCTTGTGTGACCTTGTAACTCAGTAGAGTTGAAGGTAGTGTATCCTAAGTTCTCTGGTAGAAATCTTAGAGGATTTGGAGGTAGGTAGACACCTCGAAATCCTAATTCTAGTTTCAGGGTAGAAGCTTAATTATGAAAACACTGTCACTAAATCTTAGTTAAAAGTTGTGAAACTTGGGTGGAGTAAGTTTTAGACTAGGTAGAACCCTTAGTAATTTTATTAGAATTTTATGGATTATACTTCAAGTACTTTATTTGTTAGAAATCAATTTGCCCAAACTGGTGTTTTAATTATTTTGATTACTATGTTCATTTAAATCTGATGAAACTTGGTCAGCAGATGCTTTAAGTCTAAATGAATATCCTTGAATTTTGTTACCAATTTTAGTTGATTATATCTAGTACTTCCTTCACAAATTCCAAAAGGGCAATTATGGTCAATAAATAATTTAGAGCAAATTACCTATTATAAAATTATGAAACCTGGCCAATGATGTTTTCAGATCAATATCTAGTTGTATAATTTTATTCATGATTTTTAGGAGAATATTTACAATACTTGCTTCACAAATATAGCTTTTTGAGATTTTGGTAATTATTTATTCTAGAGCTCAATCCCCATTGAAGAATTATGAAATTTGGCCACTGATGTTTTTAGGACAGTATCTACTTTAGAAGATTAATTAAGAATTTTTGGATGACTATCTACTGCACTTACTTCATTAATGAAAGGAGATAGGATTTATTATCAAAATTAAATTAGAGTTCTTAAAATACTTGAAAAATTGTTATATCTTGGCTTTACTGTTAAATTGTTGTTTAGAATTTATCATGATTTTATGAAGCTTTATACATACCTAAAAAGTGCACTTCATGTTCAATTGGTAGCCCCTAGAAGCCTTAAGGAAAATTAATTAAATGCAAGATAAATTAGAAAAATTATAATTTTCTGGATTTAGTCTATTTGTGTCATGATATGTCTTCACAAAATAATTTAGGGCATTTGGATGATTATTTAGATTACCTCCTATCAGGTTCTACATATAGCCTAGGTTGGTATGCATATAACAAATTGTTAAATTGCAATAGGACATGATCTAGGATAGTTGTTAGAGTTAGTCATTTTGGTTGGGTGGATAGATGTGGATGATTTCATAATAGAAGGATAGGAAGAGTAGTGAGAAGTGGTTTGGCTAGAGTTTAGAGGTGTTCGTGTTCGATGAAAGATCATCTTCCCCGATAAGAGGAAGAGTCAAAATCACCCTAGGATTAGCCTACTGTAATATGAGAAGGGAATGGGTTAAGAGAATCAACCAATAATAATAAGTGCCTTGCGAAAGGGAACGATGTACTTCAGCTACCATCATAGTTCCTAGTGCCCTTTGAGAGCCCTTCACCGGGTATGCCGGGGGCAGTCCTGGGTTAACATAAACTGTATTAATAAACAGAAAGAGTAACTTAGTAATTAGGGTTTCATATTTCACAAAACACTATTAACACAGGAAGATTGTTAGGAGCTTCGGCTCGGTTAGTTATGAGACGGACAGTTTGGTCCGGGGAGCTTTGGCTCGGTTAGTTATGAGACGGACAGTTTGGTCCAGGGAGCTTCGACTCGGTTGGTTATGAGGCGGACAGTTTGGTCCACGGAGTTTTGGCTCGGTTGTTTGACACGTTAATTATTGCATGTGCATAAAGAAAAGGATAAGGTGGTGGGTCTTTGGTATTGGTGGGTCGATGCACCGACACCAATACGCTGACTCGGCAAGTGTGGCTAGCACTTCGCCAATAGAAGTCCGGTGCGCCAGCCAGCAAGAGTACGCAGGAGTCCGCTTCATGCACCAAGCGTTGAGGTGTACGATAGGTATGACCGGTAGTGCTTTACTAGTTTAGAGGTGGGCGAGGCCCAGCCCACCGCTTCTGTCTGCCACTACGGAGGTATCCTGGGAGGTAATGGCTCCGAAAGGGGGAACTAAAGGTCTGTATACACAGAGTCGGGTGGGTGAGTTGCACTTGCATGTTCATATTTATACCCACTAATAGCATAACCGTTTCATTTAACCCCTGACACCTATTGTATATGTGAATGAGACGGTTATACAATAGGTCTTGCAAAACGACCCCTTGGTCTATAAGCTTGTGTGAGCAAGTTTATAAATTAAGGTCAATTTTGATATATATATATATATATATATATATATACTGCTGTTTGATAACCGACACCCCAACGTATAAATTGTTATGGGACTTTTTATACGATGGGAGCCTTGCTGAAGACCCCTTGGCTTATGTGTTCTCACATAAGTGAAGGTTACTGAGAGGTCTAAGTTGTTAGCCTAAATCACCTAGAGGGGGGTGAATAGGTGAAATGCGTGTCAAATGCGAAATTAAAAATTAACACAGCACACATCAAGCAATCACAGACGACAAGAGATTTATAGTGGTTCCCCAACCTTGGGTACGTCCACTTTCCTCACCGATCTAGCAAACCACTAGACTCGGCTACTCCACTATCTCGGATTGAAAACAATCCTACACCTCGGAACCACGTTCCTACAAAACTCGATCCAACTGGTTCTACAAAACTCGGAAGAAAGATCTTCCTACAAATCTCGGAGAAAACTCCTACAAAGAAATTTTGATTTGAGAATAAAAAAAATCAAAACAACAATCTCAGATCTGGATCTTTGACAGTCTTCTTCTTTAGGAACTTCGGCTTGATCAGAAACGGTTGAAGATGACTTGAGAGAGATCCACAAATCTGAAAACTAGAACCACCTCGATCAAGAAGATAGATCTGAAATCTTTGAGGCTCGGCGAGATCGAGTGATTCACTTTTGTCTGGATCGCTGGAGAAATAGTCATTGAAGACGAAGATCGGCGATCCAAAGTTTCTTCCGTGAACAACGATGGCGGCGGCGGCGTGAGAATTAGGGTTCACGGAATTTTCTCTTTCTTAAAAAGAATATCTCTGTAATCTTGTTAATTAGTCAATTCTGAAATGACCTATTTATAGGTGGACTCCAACGGTCATAATCTTAATTAAGGATGACACGTTGACCAATCAGAATTGACGGATTTAAAATACTTATGGCGATTTCGAAATTCTGGAATAGAGAACTGCTATACTCGAGTAAGAGAAGATATACTCGAGTATGGGAATTTAGATACTCGAGTGACAAAGAGGATTATACTCGAGTATGAGAGGAGAAATTTTACTGAGTGAAAGATGAACTACTCGAGTATCAGAAGAGATATACTCGAGTATCAGAAATATATACTCGAGTGAAAGAAAGATATACTCGAGTATCAGAAATATATACTCGAGTGAAAGAAAGATATACTCGAGTGAAAGGGGAAGTTACTCGAGTATTAGAATATGTATCCGGGAAACATTTACTTACTCGAGTATCAAAGTCAATTACTCGAGTATGGAAATACTTACTCGAGTATTAAAATCAACTACTCGAGTATCGAAAAATTTACTCGAGTATGAAAAATCAATTACTCGAGTATAGAAATACTTACTCGAGTATTAGAAGAAACTACTCGAGTATAACTACTTGAACCTGCAGAGAAGAGAAGAAAAGGATCTACTCGAGTATGATACATGATTTACTCGAGTGATTAAGTTACTTACTCGAGTATGAAAAGAACTACTCGAGTATGACTACTTAACTACTCGAGTATAGATTTATCTACACGAGTATTCAGAGCCTACTCGAGTAAGTCTAACTGATTTACTCGAGTATGTCTAACTAACTACTCGAGTATGTCTAACTAGCTACTCGAGTATTAAGTCTGATACTCGAGTATAAGAAAGAGGTTACTCGAGTATTTTGGACTTAGAAATATTTTCTGAGGAAATTAGCTCCAATGCTTCTGTCCATCAATCCAAGTGCATGAATGAGAAGTGTATCCCAATAGAGAGGCTATACATGGGCCAACACTTTGGATCACACAATGAGGAATTACATTGCATGGTCCTGTGTTTGGTGACCCATTATAGACTGACATTGGTCTACACTTGGCAATTAGAACCTGCACACATACAACTCAAACACCACATCAAATACATCTTAATTCATCTTAGTTCAAGGTCTGACTTCCTATAAATCTGAGGTATTGTGGAGACAAACCCCAACAGTTACTTTTCATATTTCGTCTTATTACCATTATTTATTATAGAATTGTTAGATTAGTTCCGATGCAGCCTATTACTTTTGATTCAATCTCCACCTTCATGTCCTTCCCTTTCTTCCTCTCTGATCGGTACTTAAGAGCCATAGGGGAAGGGGTAGGGGATGATAGGGCTTAGTCTTTATGACTAACGGTTTTCAGACCACATCATTTAGGGGATCGTGGAGCCCAGCATGGAGGAGCAGCCCCGGAGGTCGGCCCATTTGGAGATAGGGCAGTCTCGCTCAAGAGTTTAGACAGCTGGGAATGTGAGTCTCGACTTATAATAGATGTTATAGTTTGCTTCTGCTTGAGTGATTTGTAGTGAGGACATGATGTACCAGGCATGAGCCCATATTTTAGTACTCTGATATATTATTCTGTGGACACTCCCTTCGTGGAGACTTTTATTTCTATACATGTGATTTCTGTGGACTTACTTTTAATTCATTGTGCTACCTTTCTGTGATCGAATTGGCCGACAGAATTAGCGTTTTATGGTGATGACCCTTCAGGGCATGAAGGTGTCACCGTAAAGCAACGATCCTGGTCCTAAGACCCCGATGTTTAAAAAGAAAAAAATGGGGTCTTACATTCCCAAGGTAAGTTTCTTTCAGAAATCACAGGCAAGGTGATTCTCTGCAAGACTTGTGGACATGATAGGATATCTGCTTTCATGTTCAACCTAATGACCAGAGTCATATACAATGTAAAAACAGACTGGTCATTAGTAGTGTTTGACAAGATCCAAGAAGTAATTAAGAAGCAAAATCTGGGTAGAATCCTAAGCTTGTGTTTAACTTCAACTATCCCAGATATTATGAATCAACTGCCAGGATCCAAGATAAATCATATTAGGAGGATGAACATGAGAATTCTATCCAGATGGGATAGAGTCTTGACCAAAGAGGTTTTTACTCAACAGAAATAGGTCAAGAAGGATAGGAAGAAGAAAGCAATTGTTCAGGAAGCAGAATCCTCTAGTCATTCTAAAGAAGAGGTGGTCTTCAATTCAGATGAAGAACAACAAGAAAAAGAAGCCCAAGCTCAAGTGGAGAGCAGACAGCAACCAAAGTATTAAATGGCCTCCACTCCAGGGGGGAGAACACTGAATTAACAGTACAAAACACTAAACATTCTGAGCTACACGCCCAAGGGGGAGGCATTGCTAAAGCTACTCTGGAGAGTGAGTATGCTGCTGATACATTGATGGACATTGTATCAAACATAAATAAAGAAGCACTAATCACTGCTGAGAATGAAGCACCAGATTTGCAGATGACAGATATAACTCAAGATGAGCAAGTAAGCATCTCCTGTATAGAGAAGGCCCTGTATAAAGATCTGGATGTCCAGGGAGAACCTTTTGCTTCACAAGCAAACATTTTCCTCCTGTTCAAATGCAGCAGGAGATAACTTTAGAGGAACTGTTCGCTGATTTATATAGAACAAGGACTGAGGGGGGGGGGGGCAGTAAAAAGTAGAAAAGGAACTACCAGGAACTGACGGGGAGGAGCTACTGGATGCCCCAGTTAATCAAGAAACTATAGATATAGAAAGCTCATCTTAATCTTCTGATGATGAAGAAGCCTCCATGGCTAAAAAGATAAAATTAGTTACAATTAGGAAAAGGAGTAGAGGCTATAAGAAAGCCTTACAAACAGTCACTTCACCACCTGCTCAAACCACGAACTTCAGTTCACTACTGGTCCAACTGCTAGTCAAGTTGGATGAGCAAAGGCAGTCTTTGGAGAAATATGTGGATGAGTCACATAAAGAACTGTAGTTCCAGCTAGCTCAAGACATTAAATCCATCAGATTTGAAGTCAATTTGAATAAGAAAGAGATGAAAGATTGCTTCCATTAGGAAGGTAATGTTGTAGTATATTTGGCTAAGCAACAATAGATGATAAAGACTGAAGTTGAGGACATTGTAGTCAAGCAATGATATATTTTAGAAAATCAATTTAGGTCAAATGAAAATCTCAAGGACTCACACGATGAAATTCTCAAAAAACTGGGAAGTATTGCTACTGATTTGAAAACTGAAGTATCCAAGCAAATACAAGCAGATTTAGCTGCTGTCCAAACAGCCATTAAGGAATCTTAAATGGCTATTTCTTATTATCTGAACCAATTCAGAGCCTAATACAAAGAAGGTACAGAATATCTGCCTGATCAAGTATGGTTTCAGAAGAATGATCAAAGAGATCATATAGATAAAGAAGTCATAAAGGGGGAGAGAATATTAGTCAAAGCCAGCTCTGATCATGCAAAATGGGTATCTAATACCATCAGAGCTACACTTGGATTTCCACCCCTATGTGAGGATGATGATACTGCTGAGTCTGGTGTTCAACCTGCCTACATTGAAGGGGATCAGCCAGAAGTTGCACAGGTCATTTATCCTCCAACTGATTTTGACATAGTCCAGCAAGAAGTTCAGCAAATGTATAGCCCTCCACAGGAGGCACAGAATATTATTATTAAAAAGGTAGAAATGTCAGAGGCTACAAAGGAAGCTCAGAGGGAGGCACAACTTTCTAAGAAAAGGTTTAGAGAACAGGCAGAACTGAAGCCTGATTTTTAGCAGTGGAGTCCTACCTCCAGGAATATTATTTTAACTGCCTGGAATGCTGTGAAGGACAAGACACATGATAGAGGAAAATGGTAATCTGAGCAAGAGTGGAATAAGTATCAGGCAAGGCAAGAGGCTATACTTCAGCATAGGAGGAGTGTTAAAGCTGAGAAGTTACCTGCTACTCTGTGGAGCCTAGCAAGTACTTTCCAAAGCCTTTTCACTATTTTGAAAGGAAAAGGATCAATTCTGAAGAACTGAAGAATAAAGACCTGAAAGAAAAGAAACCAGTTGATGATACTGAACCTAATGTGCATGCTAAAATCAAGTCTGACAAAGGAATAGTAATCAAGGAGCCTAATCAATCTTAGGATAGATAGGCTAGTTTGTAGAACAATGTAATCTTTCTATTCTATTAAGAAACATGTAAACCTAAAATAATTTTTTGATCAATGAATGACATCATTTTCAGTATTGAGTTTAGTTATTATCTATGTTTATATGTTACCCTACTGTGAAATGGATGTACACATATTTTTTCTTTATTTTATCATGTGTGGTGTATATCATTGACTAAGGGTTATGACTTCTCCAAATAGGGGGAGATTGTTGGGCACATTGGAAATTGTGTACTAGATTTGGAAAAGCCTCTCTGTATTCAATGATATACATCAATTTGTATTTGATGAGATGTTGAGTTTCAGTGTGCAGGTTTAAGAAATGCAGGAAAATTTCTAAGTACAAGTGTCGACACTTGTCAGGAATTGTGTCGACACCTGAAGCAGGAGCAGTGTCAACACCCAGGAGTTATGTCAACACCAGAAGTAAGGCATGTGTCGACACCCAGGAATTGTGTCGACACCTGAACAAAGGCTTGTGTCAACACTCAGGACTTGTGTCGACACACACTCAACGCCGTCTATCAACGACAACTGTACTGAGTTTGAAAGGCTTGTGTCGACACACAGGACTTGTGTCGACATACACTCAACGCCGTCTATCAACGACATCTATACTGAGTCTGAAAGGCTTGTGATGACACACAGGACTTGTGTCGACACACACTCAACACCATCTATCAATAACAGCTATACTGAGTCTGAAGGGCTTGTGTCAACACACAGTACTTGTGTAGACACACAGTCAATTACGTCTGGACATACACTCAATGCCATTTGTCAGCAATAACTATGTCGAGACCAGGAGCAGTTGTGTCGACACACAGGACTTGTGTCGACACATACAACAGAAGCTGTGTCGAGAAGATAAAGAATGACTGCGTCGACACATCGGAAGCTGTGTCGACATAATCAAAAGTTGTGTCGACACTTAGTCTATTTGTGTCGACACATGTGAAGTAATTTGCTGAGTGTTCCCTGCTGAGATATAAATTCATTGCAGAATCAACTGTCACGGCTGAATACTTAACAGCTGTCATAGACAATAAGTCTGTCATCTTTGTCAGAACTGTCAGAAGGTTGTTATAAACCAGATCAGCCGTTAATCATTGATAACTCTATATAAAGGACTGATCCATGACAACCAAGACAAGAAATTAAGGGAGAACAAACCAACACAGAACAAGAGAGAAAATTCAACAATAAGAAAGGGGGAACCCTTAATAAGGCAGATCCTGAATAGTCTGCAAGAAAGATTCAGATCTAATTCTGAATCTAACAAGGGAGCTGTCTGAAGATCAACTTCTATACCAAGTCAAGATCAACCTCATTTTGTTCAATCAAGAAGCTTTGAAAAAGCTAAGTCAGGTTGGATCTGAAGTACATAGTTTATTCAAGAACTGATCAAGAAGCTCACACCAATTGAGAGTTCTATCTGGGTGAAATTTCTGTACAATTAAATATTGTTTTTCTTGTAAGATCTTTTATAGATCTGAGTTGTAAGCCTGTGTTTATAAAGGCTGAGGTAGGGCTGAGAGCCTGAGGTGTAGAACTTGTGAAAATCTGAGTTGTAAGCCTGGTGATAAAGGCTGAGGTAGGGCTATTTCCCGAGGTAAGGTTCTTGGGATGAATCTGAGGTAGGACTTGTATAATTCTGAGCTGTAGGAACCTATCAGGTTGTGAGTTGTAAGATCTGTGAATCTGAGTTAGTGGAAGGAAGTTGGGCTGAATCCAGTTCTCTATTGGATATACGAAGGGGGAAAGTGGATGTACCCATAACTTGGGGAACCACTATAAATCTGGTGTACTGTGCTGTGCTGTGAATATTATGCTGTGGATTGTATATTCTATACTATGATAGATCTAGTTAATTGCCTAAATTTATTAAAGAAAATTAGAACCTATTCACCCCCCTCTTGGTGTCTAGGCTCTTGAAATCAAGTCTTTCACCAAGTTTTGTTTTAAAGAACGATAACTTGGCCTCGTTCAGCGGCTTCGTGAAAGTATCTGCAACCTGCCTATCAGTTGGGACATACTGGAGGTTGATGTCTCCATGCTCCAAATGCTCCCAGATGAAGTGATACCTCAGCTCTATGTGCTTTATCCTACTATGAGAGACTGGGTTGTTGGCGATTGCAATTGTATTGGAAGAGTCACAAAACATTGGAATATTTTGGAACTTTATGTTGTAATCTTCAAACTGATTCTTTATCCATAGCAACTGTGCACAACAACTGCCTACAGAGATATACTATGACTCGGCTGTTGAAATTGCAACACAGTTATGCTTCTTGCTACTCCAGGATATGAGTCTTCTTCCTAGGAATTAACAAGTCTCAGAAGTGCTCTTCCTATCATCTTTACTTCCTACAAAATCTGCTTCTGAGAAACCGATTAGTTCTCTATCATTACTTCTTCGGTACCATAAGCCAAGATTGGTGTACCTTTAAGGTATCTCAAAATTCGCTTTGCAGCAGCGTAGTGAGATTCCTTACAGTTCACTTGAAATCTAGCACATACACATGTTGAAAACATTATTTTTGGTCTACTTGCAGTAAGGTAGAGAAAGGATCCAATTATGCTTCTGTACTTGGTTTCATCAAAAGGTTTCCCTTTCACATCCTTATCCAGAGACATAGCTGAACCCATTGGAGTCCTCATAGAGGTTGCGTTCTCCATTCCAAATTTCTTAATTAACTCCTTGGTGAACTTTGTCTGCGAGATGAAAATTCCATCTTCAGATTGTTTCACCTGAAGTTCAAAGAAATACTTCAGCTCTCCTATACTACTCATTTCAAACTTCCCTTGTATAAGTTTAGAAAACTTCTTGCAGAGGTTGCCGTCAGTAGAGCCAAAAATAATATCATTGACATAGATTTGCACTAGCAAAATCTTGCCTTTTATTTCCCAAAGAAATAATGTCTTATCTATCTTTCCCCTTGTGAACTTGTTCTTAAGAAGAAAGCTAGACAACGTCACATACCAAGCTCGATGAGCTTGTTTCAAACCATATAATGCTTGAAATAAGAGATAAACATGATCATGAAAGTTAGAATCAACAAAACTTGGAAGTTGTTCCAAATACACTTCTTACTTTATGTCACCATTAAGGAAGGCCGACTTCACGTCCATCCGATAGACAGTGAAGCCCTTAAGTGCAGCATAGTCTAGGAACAACCTGATTGCCTCCAGTCTTGCTACTGGAGCATATGTCTAGTCGAAGTCGATTCCTTTTTCTTGTCGGTATCCTTTGGCGACGAGTCTATCCTTGTTATTCATGATTGTTCCATCCCCGTCCATCTTGTTCCTGTAGACCCACTTGGTTCCGATGACGTTTTTACCTTTGGGTCTTGGAACAAGCTTCCATACTTGACAACGTTTGAATTGGTTCAATTCTTCTTCCATTGCCATTATCCAAGATGCGTATGTGTTCGGTTCCTCAAACTTCTTTTGTTCAACCTGTGAGAGAAAGCTCAAATATAAATTTTCATTAGTTGTACCTCTACGAGTTCTGACACCATCCCGGGGATCTCCTATGATTTAATCAATTGGGTGATACTTCAAGTGTCTGAGCTCTAGGTTCCTTGCATCTAGAGCTTCTTCTATCCCTTTAGTGACTTCATTAACTTGGATGACGTCTTCATCATGGTGATCATCTTCTCTAATAGGGGTTGGAGTGGTGATCGTGATTAACTCTTGATCTTTTTTCCTTAACTCGCTCATCCAAGCTCAATTCCTCCAGTCGTGAACTTGCATCTTCAATGAACACACTAGAAGAACTGCTTTGCAGAAAGCTCGTCTCATAAAATACAACATGAATAGATTCTTCCATAACCCGAGTTTTCTTATTGAAAATCCTATATGCCTTATTATGGCTTTTATATCCTACAAAAATACCTTCAAAGCTCTTTTCACTAAATTTAGTGGTGTGATACTTACCATTGTTAGGGACGAAGCATTTACTATCAAAGATTCTAAAGTATGAAATGGTTAGTTTCCTGCCCTTCAGTAGTTCGTAAGGTGTCTTATTATGGTTTTTGTTTATGAGTGCTCGATTGTGCACGTGGCATGCATTGTTGACAGCTTTAGCCCAGAAATATTCTGGTAGTGAGGCATCACTCAACATGGTCCTACAAGACTCTATGAGTGTTCTATTCCTTCTCTCAGTAACTCCGTTCTGTTGAGGAGTACGAGGAGAGGAAAACTCATGAAAGATACCAAGACTTCCACAGAATTCTGTCATGGCCCCAGACTTGAACTCTATTCCATTGTCACTTCTGATTTTGACAACGAAGCGGTTGTATTCATTCTAGACTTGCTTGACAAAATTCGTAAAGATATCAAAGGTATTTGACTTGTGTTTTAGAAAGAACACCCACACAAAGCGAGAGTAATTATCAACAATAACCAATATATAATCCTTACCTCTCAGACCTCTAAGTTGTAGTGGACCGAACAAGTCCATATGAAGTAGGTGTAAACACCTATTAGAATCTTTGCCAATAATGCTTTTAAAGGTAGCCCTTATTTGCTTGCCTTTTACACATACGTGACAAGGTCTATCTTTAACACACTTGACATTTGGGGCATCACGTACTAAATTAAGAGAAAATAATTTATTAATAGTTTTGAAATTTATACGTGTTAATCTCTTGTGTCATTGGTCACCAAGAGATGCACTATCTGCCTTATGGTGACACTAACTTACGGGTTAGTCGATACCACAAGATGCTGATCCTGCCGGCTAGTACGATCAAATTGCCTGTTCGGCCTAATTTGAAATAGAAGTATAAAAGCAATATATAAAACAGCTAGTCCACAAGTCACAGCACCATCATCTATAATGAAAATTAAAGTACAATAGAGTCCAGAATCAGTACAGCAGAAGAGAAAAGGGCTTATGCCCTGTACATGATATCAAATATCTCTCTCAAAATGACAACAAAGCGGAAGCTAAACTATCATCAGTAAACTCATCCCACCTCATGACGGACTACAGTAGTAGTAGTAGGTGATGGTTGTATCAACTCCTCGCGTTCCGCCACCTCGTCCTACTGGTCATGCTGGTACTCCATCTCCTCGAACTCCTAAAATGATTTGGTCACAACCGACCGTTAGTCATAAATACTAAGCTGTTTCCTCCACACATCGCCCCCCGCAACTCTTAGGTACCGGGCGGGAGGACGAAGCGGAGGACAATAAGCGGTGTAAAAAAGAAGCAGGTGACAGTGGAGCTATACTACCGAGTATATATAGTATCAATCTATTTCTACTCTAGCAGTTCTATATATATAGCTGTTGGGTACACTGAAAAATATGGACCAGATTTGGAGAAGCCTCATCTTACTCATTGATATACATCAATTTGTATTTTATGGATGTTTGAGTATTATTATGCAGGTGTAAGGTTTGCAAGAAAATTCTCTAAGTACAAGTGTCAACACTTGTGAAGAATTGTGTCGACACCCAGAAGTTTTGTCGACACTAGAAGCAAGGAATGTGTCGATACCCAGGCATTGTGTTGACACCTGAAGAAGAAGCTGTATCGACACCCAGAATTGTGTCGACACCTGAGGCAGGAATTGTGTCGACACCCGAAGCAGAAGCTGTGTTGACACCCAAGAGTTATGTTGACACCTGAAGAAGGTTTGTGTCGACACACAGGACTTGTGTCAACACACACTCAACGCCATCTTTCAGCAACAGCTATACTGAGTCTGAAAGGCTTGTGTCGACACACAGGACTTGTGTCGACATACACTTAATGACGTCTGAACATGCACTCAACGCCGTCTGTCAACATCAGCTATGTCGAGACCAGGAGCTATTGTGTCGACACACAGGACTTGTGTCGATACACAAGAGTTGTGTCGACACACAGGACTTGTGTCGAATCACACTCAACGACGTCTATACATACACTCAACGTCATATGCCTGCATCAGCTATGTCGAGACCAGGAGAAATTGTGTTGACAAACAAGACCTGCGTCGACACATACAATAGAAGCTATGTCCAGAAGCAGAAGAATGACTGTGTCGACACATTGAGTGTTGTGTTGACATCATCAAGACTTGTGTTGACATCATCAAGACTTGTGTTGACATCATCAAGACTTGTGTTGACATCATCAAGACTTGTGTTGACATCATCAAGACTTGTGTTGACACTTAGTCTATTTGTGTCGACACATGTAAAGTAGTTTGCTGAGTGATTCCTGCTGAGATATAAATTCATTGCAGAATCAACTGTCACGGCTGTAGACTTGATAGCTATCATAAATAACAAGTCTGACACCTTTGTAAGAACTGTCAGAAGGTTGTTACAAACCGGATAAGCCGGTAATCATTGAGAAACTCTATATAAAGGACTGATCCATGACAACCAAAAAAAATTAAGCAATTACAGGGGAACAAACAAACACAGATCCAGAGAGAGAACACAACAACAAGAAAGGCGGAAACCCTTAAGAAGGCAGATCCTGAGCAGTCTGTAGAAAGATTCAGATCTAATTCTGAATCTTAGAAGGGAGCTGTCTGAAGATACTTCTACTCCAAGTCAGATCAACCTTATTTTGTTCAATCAAGAAGCTTTGAAAAAGCTAAGTCAGGTTGGATCTGAAGTATACAGTTTGTTCAAGAACTGATCAAGAAGCTCACACCAATTTAGAGATCTATCTGGGTGAAATTTCTCTACAACTAAATATTCTTTTTCCTTGTAAGATCTTCTTAGATCTGAGTTGTAAGCCTGTGTATATAAAGGCTGAGGTAGGACTGAGAACCAGAGGTGTAGGACTTGTGAAAGACTGAGTTGTAAGCCTCGTGATAAAGGCTGAGGTAGGGCTGTTGCCTAAGGTAGGGTTCTTGGGAAGAATCTGAGGTAGGACTTATATAAGTCTGAGCTGTAGGAACCTATCTGATTCTGAGGTGTAAGATCTGTGGATCTGAGTTAGTGGAAGGAAGTTGGGCTGAATCTAGTTCTCTACTGGATAGACGAAGGGGGAAAGTGGATGTACCCATAACTTGGGGAACCACTATAAATTTGGTGTACTGTGCTGTGCTGTGATTATTGTGCTGTGAATTTAATTTTCTATGCTGAGTTAGAACAAGATAATTGCCTAAATTTATTAAAGAAAATTAGAACCTATTCACCCCCCTCTAAGTGTCAAGGCTCTTGAAATCAAGTCTTTTAAGTGGTATCAGAGGGAGGTTGCTCAAAGATAGACCTAACAGTCTGAGTGAATCTCCAAGGCAATTAATAGATTTCAAGAATGGGTTCAAATGAGAATCAGAAGGAATTTTTGTCTATGAAACTGCCTATCTGCAGGAAAGAATGCTTTGGCATATGGAAGGAAAGGATCAGGTTGTTCATGGAAGCATCTGATCCAAGAATCTACATCATAATACAAGAAGGTCCCTTCATTCCAATGAAGGTATCGGCTCTGGATGAAAATGTTAAAACCCCAAAGAGTTATTCTGAAATGTCCAAGGATGAGATCATCCTGGAAACATTAGACAAAAGAGCACAAAACATTATTGTAAGTGCTATAGATGATGCCACATTTCAGAATCTGGTGCATTGCAAAACCTCTAAGGAAATGTGGGATACCTTCATTGTATATATGGAGGGAACTGAAGAAGTTAGAGAAGACAGGAAATCTATGCTGAATAAAAAATATGAAAGATTTAGACAAGCCAAGTCTGACAGCATAGCTGAATGTTACAAGAAGTTATTCAGGATAGTAAATGAGCTGATGACCTATGGAAGAGTCTTCAGCACATATGAATTGAATGACAAGTTTCTCAGATCACTAATAAAGGACTAGGACATAAAGATATGTGCCATCAGAGAGGTGGTCAGGCTTGCTGATATACCTCCACTCACACTATTTGGAAAGCTGCTATCCTATGAAAGGCAGCTCACTTCCAGAAAAGAGGAGGAGCAAAGTAGTAGGTCTGAGTACAAAGAGAAGTCGGTAGCCTTCAAGGCTGAAGGCACAAGAAAGGGTAGAAGAAAGTCTCCTTCTCCACCCAGAAGGAGTGCTGGGGCAGAAGAAGAAAATCCTGACAACAACACATCAGATAGCCACACCTCTGATGAGGACTTTATTGTCTTTACAAGACAGGTTCAAAGGTTTATGAAAAAGAAGAAATGGAGAACTAGACCATCAACATCCTTCTGCAAGAATGATTATTACAAGAAAAAGAAGACTTCCAAGGAGGACAGGTATGCCTAAAATCATAGTAAATAAACTAATTCTAAGATTGTTTGTTATTACTGCAATAGTCCTGGACATGTCATAGCTGACTGTCCTAACAAGAGGAAGGAGTCTAAGGATAAGAAGAAGCATCAAGTAAAAGGCAAGAAGGAGAAATCCTTTGTTACGCAGAAGCAGAAGAGTTGGACAGACTCTTCATCCTCAGAATCTGGTGAAGAAGATGATGTAGAAGCATTTGTTGGGTTGTTATCTTTAGAAGAGGATTCTAGGGAATCCGAATTCTTACAAATGCTAGACTCCATAAATGGAGTTGAAGACTGTTGTTGTAAAGGGCTGATGGTTCTATCAGAAGATGATCAGTACCAGGATCAGTCTGGTCAAAGTAAGGTATACAGTTCTCCCTTAGCTTCTGATAATTTTACTAGATCAGAATCAGTAGCATCAACTTCAAGAGAAGTGGATGGTTCAGAATCTTAGGGGGATGTACATCAACTCATTGATGAGTATGGTAGGTTGTTGCAAGCTCTAAAGAGGAGCAAGTTTCTTGTCAAAGAGCTGGCCAAGAAAATTTAATCTCTTAAGCAGGCTGCATCAGATTCAGCAATGATGTTTGATTTGAAATTGAATGTGATTGCCAAACTGAAAAACATAATTGTTATTCAGATGAGCACAATCTCCTTCAAGGAAAATCACATCAAGAATATGGAGGCAAAACTTCTGAAAGAAAAGGAGTTAGTGGCTAAATTCTCTAAGCTAAAGTCTATCTTGACCTTAGTAGACAATTTCATTTCTTAAAAAGGAAAGACAGGTCTAGGCTTTAAGGGAAGAACAAGGGCTACCAATTCTCATAGAAAAGCCAAAGCCCTCGTTCAACCACTAGCCTCAAAGCCCCTTATCTTCTTTAGGAAAGTAATGCAACCTACAAACAGGTATGATCATGATATTAATCATGGTCACTATGAGTATGGAGATCACATTGGCAAGGGTGTATATGCCAATATGCCACTCTATAAGCAAACTCATCAGGTTCTTAAGGAATCCCTGGGGTTTGCTGCTCCAACACCTACACTTAAAAGGACTGCTTGCAACCAAGTTGTGAAGTCTGCACCTAAGAGAAGGTATAACAGATTTGAGTGTTGGTGTTGTGGCAAGGTGGGCCACTTTGCCATGGATTGTTGGTTCAACACAAGTGTTAAAAACAAGAACAGCTTACCTGCCAGAAAAGTTGCAGGAAAGCATGATAGATTTCAAACTAACAAGAACCTAGGACCCAATAATAATTTGGGTTCTGAGGATAGGTAAATCTTTATTTGATGCAGGTGAATCCAAGTGGCCATACCCCTATATGGTACTTGGATAGTGGATGTTCCAAGCACATGACTGGAATAAGAAGAACGTTAGGGCACTATGCACCAATAGAGAATGGACCCAAAGTAATCTTTGGTGGATCTGAAAAAGGAATCATCAAAAGATTTGGTAACATTTCTAGTAATTCTATTATTATCACTCAAGTGGCTTATGTGAAGGTCTGAAACATAACCTGATTAGCATAAGTCAGCTTAGTGATCTAGGTTATGACATCTCTTTCCTTAAAGGGGAGTGCCAAATAAGGAGTTCAAGTGATCAAGAGATCATTCTGACTGATACTAGGAAAGGGAATATATATTGTCTTAACCTTGATTGTGAGTATAACATCTCACCAATTTGTCTAGTTGCAGGTGAGAAAGCATCACAATGTGTCCAATGACACAAGAGGCTAGCTCATTTGAATTATAAGTCAATTGGACAGCTATTTAGTATGGGTTAGTGAGGAATGGTCCTCAAGTCAAGTGCATTAAAGAGGGTGTTTGTTCTGCTTGCCAAAAGGGCAAACAGACCAAGTACTCTTTCCAAGTACTTGACACCAAAGATTCAATGAGATGTCTATATCTCTTGCATATGGATTTGTTTGGTCCTATGCCACGTCATAGTCTAGGTAGGAAAGTATACACATTAGTTATTGTGGATGACTATTCTTGATTCACATGGGTTTTCTTCTTGAGGCAGAAATCTGAAATCTCTACTGTATTCCAGACTTTTGTTAGACAAATTTAGAATGAATTTAACAATTCAGTAGTCAAAATTAGATGTGACCATGGAATTGAATTTCAGTATGAGTGTATGACAAAGTTCTATGAAGAACTTGGGATTCATCAGGAGTCTCCTCACCTAAAACTCCCCAGCAAAATGGAGTTGCTGAAAGAAAGAATAGGACTCTTATTGAGGCAAGTAGAATACTACTTAGTGACACTACTCTCCCTGAGTACTTCTGGGCTGAGGCAGTAAATACTATATGTCATGTACTCAATAGATCTTCATCAATAAGAAACATAAGATGACTCCCTATGAGATTTTGAAAGGCAGAAAACCAAACATTTCCTACTTTAGAATCTTTGGTAGCAAGTGTTATGTCCTAGTTAATGGTAAGCACTACCAAACTAAGTTTGCGGCCAAATCCTTATAAGGGATATTTGTTGGGTACAACAATAATAGTAGGGCATACAAGATCTACAACTTGACTACACAAGTTGTAGAAGAATCTGTCCATGTAGTATTTGATGAGTCTAAGTTGATTAATAGTGAATTGTTTAGCTCTTCAGGTAGTTTTAAGGGTTTAAAGGACAAGCTGGACAAGCTGATTATTAATGAAGAAGCACCTGCAAGGCTGGATGAAGAAAAGGATGCATGCTGTCCAGGCGGAGAACAAGATTCACTGGATGAAGAAGAAAACAGTGAGGTGCATCCGGATGAGAAAAATGAAGAAGGCCAAGAGGCTGGAAGATTTCCTCCAGCAAGAAGACACTTGAAGGATCATCCAGCTCACGAAATCATTGGTGATGCAAGTCAAGGTGTTCAAACCAGGAGCAAGAGCATGAACACTGTTCTATTTTAAAGCTTCTTGTCATAAATAAAACCTAAGAAGTTTGAAGAAGCCATGCTAGAAACAATTTGGATTGATGCTATGCAAGAAGAGCTGAATCAATTCAGAAGATGTGAAGTTTTGGAAATAGTTCCTAAACCAAAGGATCACAATGTTATAGGAACCAAGTGGTTCTACAGAAATAAACTTGAAGAGAATGGCACCATAATTAAGAATAAGGCCAGGCTGGTAGCAAAAGGCTACAGGCAAGAAGAAGGGATTTACTTTGATCTAACCTTTGCCCCAGTGGCAAGGCTAGAAGCTATAAGGTTGTTCTTGGCCTATGCAGCCTATCAAGGTTTTAAGGTACATCAGATGGATATAAAGTCAACATTTCTGAATGGTGATTTAAAAGAGAAAGTCTATGTTGAACAAGCCCTATATGTATATAGGCTTATGAAAGCCCTATATGGTTTGAAACAAGCCCCTAGGGCTTGGTATGAAACCTTGTCTGCTTTTCTTATTGAGAATAACTTCTCTAGAGTAAAGATAGAAAAAACTCTATTCTTTAGGGAATCTAAAGGCAAGATCATCCTAGTCCAGATATATGTTAATGACATTATCTTTGGATCTACTGAAAACAACCTTTGTAGAAAGTTTTCCAAACTTATGCAAGGGAAGTTTGAAATGAGCAGTATGGGTGGGCTGAAGTTCATCTTGGGACTTAGAGTTAGACAGACTGATGATGGATTGTCCATATCTCAGTCTAAGTTCACTAAGGAGATGATTAATAAATGGAATGGACTTAGCCTCCACCATGAAAACTCCAATGGGAATAAGTATGCCTATTGGAAAAGATTAGGCAGGGAAACCTATCGATGAGTCTTTGTATAGAGGGATAATTGGCTCTCTACTCTACTTGACTGCTAGTAGACCTGACATCATGTATGCAATATGTGCCTATGCTAGGTACCAAGCATGCCCAAAGGAATCTCATTACACTGCTGTCAAGAGAATTTTGAGATATCTTAAGGGCACATCTAATCTAGGTCTTTGGTACCCTAAGAATAGAGATTTCTTACTAACAGGCTTTTTAGATACAGACTTTGTAGGGTGAAAAGAAGACATCAAAAGTACCACAGGAACTTGTCAAATCCTAGGTGGAAGGCTGGTGTCATGGAGCAACAAGAAGCAAACAAGTGTAGCTATCTCAACTGCTGAATCAGAATATATAGCTGTATGCAGCTGCTGTGTATAGTTGATGTGGATAAAGCATCAACTTGAAGACTATGACATCAAGGTAAGTAGAATTACACTATTTTATGATTCTACTAATGTTATTTCTATTGCTAATAACCCTGTTTCACACAGTAGAATAAAGCATATAGAAATTAAGTTTCATTTAATCAGAGAACATGTAGAGAAGGAAGATATTAGTCTAGAATTTGTGAACACAAAGAATCAAATTGCTTATATTTTTACAAAACCTCTGGATGAAATTAAATTCAATTATTTTTAAATTGAATTAGGTATGTTGAACCTAGACTAGGTCTGCACAAGCTTTCCTAAGTAGAATCTGTAAGCACTAAATTTCTCAGGAAATTTGGGTAAGTAAGAAAGTTTGTGTCGACACAAGAAAATTATGTCGACACTCTCAGTATGTTGAGTCAACACATAAACAGTATTTGTGTCAACACAAGAATTGGTGTCGACACACTCTGTCGAGACTTGACTAGCCTGTATCAACATTGACACAAGTATGTTGACACATAGACATGTCGACTAAAAATAGGTTTTGTCGAGATCCAAGTCTTTTATGTCGACACATGTAAAATTTTGTCGACAAGTATTATTACTAAGTAAGGCGTATCTTTTGACCTACCCTATACCAGTATACTATAAATAGAAGACGACAAAATCTTGTCAACTACGCCTTCAGAATTCTCGACTCTAGACCTTGTGTAGACATAAATATTCTCTTCTTTTCTATTCTTTCTCTCTCTCTCTCTCTCTCGTCAATGGTGCCGCACCAGGACCACAAGGTGAATGAAGGATACGAGCTAGTTCGTGGGGGATTCACGACAGCTTCACAAGACATCCAGGGTGTAATTACCCTAATTTCAGAAAATGCTTTGGATTTCTTGGTCTCAAAACCAACAAGAATTTGGAAAAAGGAAGTAATGGAATTCTACTCATCAATAACTGTGGACACTTAGGGAAAGAATATCAAAGCCATAGTTCAGGATTCAAGAGTAAAACTCACACTTAAGATGATCAGGAAATTGCTCCAACTTCCCAAAATTAAGGATGATGATGAAATAGTTCCGTCCATGACAAAAGATGCACTAAGTTGGTGCGGGCTGAACCCTAATACCAAAGTTGGATCATCAATTACCAGAAAGGGGATGAATTACCAAGGTAAGTTTCTTTTTGAAATCATAAGCAAGGTAATTCTGTGCAAGACTGGTGGACATGGCAGAATATCTGCCTACATGTTAAACCTAATGACCAGAGTCATATTCACTATAAAAACAGACTGGTCATCAGTTGTGTTTGACAAGTTCTAGAAGGAATAAAGAAGCCAAATCTCGGAAGGATACTAAGCTTATGTCTAGCTTCAACAATACCAGATGTTATGAACCACCTGTCAGGATCCAAGATCAACCATATGAGGAGGATGGACATGAGAATTCTATCCATATGGGATAGAGTATTGACCAAAAAGGTTTCTACTCCATAGAAACAGGTCAAGAAGGAAAAGAAGAAGAATGAAATTGTTCAACAAACAGAATCCTCCAGTGATTCAGAAGAAGAGGTAGTCTTCAGTTCATATGAAGACCAACAACATAAAGAAGCTCAAGATCAAGTAGAGAGCAGTCAGCACCCAAAGCAACAGATAGCTTCCACTCCAGGGGAGAATACCCTGAACCAGCAGTACAAAACACTGAACAACTTGCCCAAGGGGGAGGCATTGCTGAAGCTACTCAGGAGAGTGAGTATGCTGCTGATATAGTGATGGACATTGTATCAGACATAAACAAAGAATCATTGATCACTGCTGAGAATCAAGCACAAGATGTGTAGATGACAGATACAGCTCAAGCTGAGCAAGTAAGTATCTCCTTTAAAGAGAGGGTCCTAGACAAAAATCTAGATGTTCAGGGAGAACCTTTTGTTTCCCAAACTAATCTTGTTACTCCTGTTTAGATGCAGTAGGAGGTAACTATGGAAGAGCTGTTTCCTGATTTACCTGCAGCAAGGACTGAGGGGGAGCAACAAATAGAAGAAAAGGAACTGCGAGGAACTGAGGGGGAGGAGCTATTGAATGCCTCTTCTAATAAGGAAATAGTTGATATAAAAAGCTCATCCAAATCTTCTGATGATGAGGAAGCCTCTATGGTTAAGAAGAGAAAACTGGTTTCTTTGAGGAAAAGAAGTACAGGCTATAAGAAAGCCTTGAAGACAGTAACTCCACCACCTGCTCAAGGCATGGATTTCAGTTCACTACTGGACAAACTGCCAGTCAAGTTGGATGAGCAAAGGCAGTCTTTCGAGAAATATGTGGATGATTCAAATAAAGAACTGCAGTTTTAGCTGGCTCAAGACATTAAATCCATCAGATTTGAAGTCAATCTGAATAAGAAAGAGATGATAGATTGCTTCTATAAGGGAGGGAAAGCTATAGTATATTTGGCTGAGAAACAACAGCTGATAAAAATTGAAGTTGAGGACATCACAGTCAAGCAAGGATATATATTAGAAAATCAATCCAGGTTTAAATGAAAATCTCAAAGACTCCAATGAAGAAATTATCAAAAAACTGGGAAGTATTTCTATTGATCTGAAAACAGAAGTATACAAGCAAATATAAGCAGATCTAGCTATTGCCCATACAAACATTGAAGCTTCTCAAAAGACTATTTCTGATTACCTGATAAAATTCATAGCCTACTACCAAGAAGGTATAGTATATCTAGCTGATCAAGTAAGGTTTCAAAAGAATGATCTGAGAGATCATATAGCTAGAGAAGTCATAAAGGGGGAGAGAATGTTAGTCAAAGCCAGCTCTGATCATGCAAAATGGGTATCTAATACCATCAGAGCTACACTTGGATTTCCACCCCTCTGTGAGGATGATAATACTACTGAGTCTTCTGTTCAACCTGCCTACATTGAAGGGGATCAGCCAGAGGTTGCATAGGTTATTTTTCCTCCAGCTGATTTTGACATAGTCCAGCAAGAAGTTCAGCTAATGTATAGCCCTCCACAAGAGGCACAGAATATTATTATTGAAAAGGTAGAAATGTCAGAGGCTGCAAAGAAAGCTCAGAGGGAGGCACAACTTTCCAAGAAAAGGTTTAGAGAATAGGCAAAACTGAAGCCTGCTTTTGAGCAGTGGAGTCCTACCTCCAGGAACATTATTTTAACTGCCTGGAAAGCTGTGAAGGACAAGATATATGATAGAGGCAAATGGTACTCTGAGCAAGAGTGGAACAAGTATCAGGAAAGGCAAGAGGCTATACTTCAGTATAGAAGGAGTGCTAATGCTGTGAAGTTACTTGCTGACTCTGTAGAGCCTAGCAAGTACTTTCCAAAGCCTTTTCACTATTTTGAAAGGCAAAGGATAAAGGCTGAAGAACTGAAGAAGAAGGATCTAAAAGGAAAGAAACCAGTTGATGATACTGAACCTACTGTGCAGGCTAAGATCAGATCTGGGAAAGGAATAGTAATCAAGGAGCCTAGTCTATCTTAGGATAGATAGGCTAATATACAAAACAATGTAATCTTTTTTTTGTTCTAAAGAAAAACATGTAAACTAAGAAATTTCTAATTAATGAATGAAATCAGTTTCAGTATTGATTTTAGTTTTTTTCCTGTAGTGAAATGTATGTACATCTATTTTTTTGTGTTTTATTATGAGTGATGTATATCTTTGACTTAGAGTTATGGCTTCTCCAAATAAGGGAAGATTGTTGGGTGCACTGAAAAATATATACCATATTTGGAGAAGCCTCATCTTACTCATTGATATACATCAATTTGTATTTGATGGATGTTTGAGTTTCATTGTGCAGGTGTAAGGTTTGCAAGAAAATTCTCTAAGTACAAGTGTCGACACATGTGAAGAATTGTGTCGATACCCAGAAGTTGTGTCGACACTAGAAGCAAGGCCTGTATCGACACCCAGGCATTGTTTCGACACCTGAATAAGAAGCTGTGTCGACACCCAGAATTGTGTCGACACTTGAGGCAGGAATTGTGTCGACACCTGAAGTAGAAGCTGCGTCGACACCCATGAGTTATGTCGACACCTGAAGATGGTTTGTGTCGACACACATTCAACGCCATCTTTCAGCAATAACTGTACTGAGTCTGAAAAGCTTGTGTCAACACAAAGGACTTGTGTCAACACACACTCAACGATGCTTGGACATACACTCAACGACGTCTATCAGTATCAGCTATGTCGAGACCAGGAGCTGTTGTGTAGACACACAGGACTTGTGTCAACACACACTCAATGATGTCTAGACATACTCTCAACGCCATCTATCTGCATCAGCTATGTCGAGACCAAGAGCGGTTGGGTCGACACACAGGACTTGTGTCGACACATACAACAGAAGCTGTGTCGAGAAGGAGAAGAATGACTGTGTTGACACATTGAGTGCTGTGTCGACATCATCAAGACTTGTGTCGACACTTAGTCTATTTGTGTCGACACATGTAAAGTAGTTTGCTGAGTGATTACTGTTAAGATATAAAGTCATTGCAGAATCAACTATCACAGCTGTAGACTTGACAACTGTCATAAATAACAAGTCTGACACCTTTGTCAGAGCTATCAGAAGGTTGTTACAAACCGGATCAGCCGGTAATCATTGAGAAACTCTATATAAAGGACTGATCCATGACAACCAAAAAAAATGAGCAATTACAGGGGAACAAACCAACACCGATCCAGAGAGAGAAATCAACAACAAGAAAGGGGGAAACCCTTAAGAAGGCAGATCTTGAGCTGTCTGCAAGAAAGATTCAGATCTAATTCTGAATCTTAGAAGGGAGGTCTGAAGATCAACTTCTACTCCAAGTAAGATCAACCTTATTTTGTTCAATCAAGAAGCTTTGAAAAAGCTAAGTCAGGTTGGATCTGAATTATACAGTTTGTTCAAGAACTGATCAAGAAGCTCACACCAATTTAGAGATCTATCTAGGTGAAATTTCTGTACAACTAAATATTCTTTTTCCTTGTAAGATCTTCTTAGATCTTAGTTGTAAGCCTGTCTATATAAAGGCTGAGGTAGGGCTGAGAGCCTAAGGTATAGGACTTGTGAAAGTCTGAGTTATAAGCCTGGTGATAAAGGCTGAGGTAGGGTTGTTGCCTGATGTAGGGTTCTTGGGAAGAATCTGAGGTAGGACTTGTATAAGTCTGAGCTGTAGGAACCTGTCAGGTTCTGAGGTGTAAGATCTGTGGATTTGAGTTAGTGGAAGGAAGTTGGGCTGAATCCAGTTCTCTACTGTATAGGCTAAGGGGGAAAGTGGATGTACCCATAACTTGGGGAACCACTATAAATTTAGTGTACTGTGCTGTGCTGTGATTATTATGCTGTGAATTGTATTTTCTGTGCTGAGTTAGAATAAGATAATTGCCTAAATTTATTAAAGGAAATAAGAACCTATTCACCACCCTTTAGGTGTCTAGGCTCCTTAAATCATGTCTTTCAATAACACATGTAAGGTATGAAGAACTGTATAAAAAGTAAATAAGGTGTTGTAAGTAAACAAGGTACTGTAAGTGAAAAGAGTAAAGAATAACAAGTAGAATATGCTACTACAACTAAACTACCATCACAGAAGTACCTTAACTTATATGAATGCCCATACAAACTTATAAGTTAAGGTTTCCAAATATAACTTATCATATAAAAGAGCCCATACTAATTATATGATAAGGATCTATGATGCGTATGACCTTGTTATGAATGTATGTTATGCATGCATTTTTATGATTCATACAAGTGTAACTCACACACACGACTCTGTGATAAAAGACCTTTAGTTCCCATTTTTGGAGCTAGCATAACTCTCTGGTACCACCGTTGTGGCTACGACTGTAGCAGAACGGGCGCATCCGCTTCCTAAGCGGGTATACACACTACCAAGCCCTGACCCTTCGTACGCCTCTGTACACGTCCTAAGTGTACTCTAGAGTCTCTGCGTACTAATGCTGGCCAACTAACAGACTTTCTTGGTAAGGTGTGCGTCTTCGTAGATTGTCCTCCGGACCGCAATATAAAAAACTTACTGGCCCCTCAAACCTTCATACCTCACCAGAGTCACCGTACTACCATCGGTGTGATGATTGGCCCAGTACCGCATGACCCGCCTATAGTTTTGTTTCTATGCACATACAAGGTATCTCAACCCGAGCCTCCAGCTCAGAGGACCGACCTCATCCTTATATCAAACTCTCGAGCATCCAGCTCGTAGGACTAACTGTCCTGAAACCCTCCAAACCTTCACAGGTGAGATTGTAACAACATTCTCTTAGAATATTAGACTACTCTTGTCTAGTGTTTGTTATACCTAGTAATTTAGGGTTAATCCCACGACTGCCAAGGGTATGCCCAATGAAGGGGTCTCGGGGGCATTAGGAACCAAGATGGGATGAAAGCCAAAGTTCTCTTTCTCAAGAATATTTACTTTTATTAATGTCTATCCATGATTCATACAAAACTCTCATTGTTACTCTGAGACAAACTTAATAACTTAGGATGTTATTGGGAGAGCGGCAGTCTTCTACCGATCTCCGTTCTAGCTACTATCCTTGGGATTTTATACTCTACCACTCGTTATCAAGAAGTGACCTGTTAGACACCAACCAGGGTTTATCTTCCCAACATAGATCTCATCTCAACCGTCAAACTTATCCCCTATGGGTCCTAGTATTATATGTTATTTATGCTAAGCACACCCATGACCTAATGTTGACCCGTATGACGTGACTTCCAAACTCTTGGGCCAACTTCCCTTAATTATTTATCATGGGTTGCTATGATGTATGATGTCTACCAACCCAGGTCTCACTATTTTTTCTAAGGAATTAAGGGCCTAAATTAATTCTTTTAATTGAGTGACCTAAGTCACCTTGCATATGATGTACTACCTATAATGGTTCAACCTACTTAAGAAATTTATCAGATGTTCCATGAGGTTAAATTTGACTTCCTACCAAGTTTCATAATTTTCCCATGTGAAATTCCATTTAATATCCATTGAATATTAAAATCACAAATTGAATACTTTCCAAATGAAGTACAGTATTTATACAATTAGAAATTCTAGAAATATTACTGGAGCTCCATAATGATATAATGAAACTAAATACAGAATTTCAAGCTCTTAAACAGTGATTTGAACTAACATATGTCCATATGATCAATATTACCAAAATGTCATTATTAGGATTTTCAGCCTATATATACGTCCAAAAATTCTCAAATAATTTAATAGGGTTTTGATTACATAAATAAACTACTGTAAAGTTCTCCATAATATTTAAACACAGCCTGTGAGACGGTCTTATTGGAACCCGTGTCCGACCATGTTTGCAATGAGACTATAAAAACCTGGAGAAAAAAATTAGAAGAGGACTTTTTGGATCATTTCATTTGAAGCACTTCTGGAGGACGAAAGTGGAGCACCCAAGAGAAGGAGGAATTAAAGGAGATTTTCATATGCGTTTTAATCTTTGATGTATCCCTTTTAATCTTTCCTTTCTCTTGGTGATCTAACTTTATCTATCTTTTATTTTGCTTGAACTTTTTATTTAAACAATTTGGTAATTATATATCTTCTTGTTTTTATCAAATTCATGGTATTTTATTCGTATATAGGCTTGCAAACATTAAGAATTATCCTACTTATGAATTTTGGTTTTGTTTTACATGAATTCCAAACGTCTAGATTGAGAAATTGGATGTTTGTGATGATGGTTAAATGTTCTTATTTAGGTGTTATTGCTCTTTATATTTAAAATTTCATGATCGAGAGATATGCTGTTTGGATAATTGTAGTACGGATAAATGGATTCATGGTATTTTAGAGCAAAGATTTCATGAATTTATGTAGGAGATAGGGTAATGTATTTAATGCAATTTTGAGTGTTGTAAATTGTTCGAGAGAAAATTTACTCCACTTAGGTTTAGATTTTGAATTGCTCGAGAGAGAATTTGATAAATGTTTAACACTTTACAATAAAATGAATTTGATAGTTTTGTTATTTCATGATCACATAAAATTGAATTAATAAGTGATTATGTTCATGTGAATGCTCTTAGACTTTCAGTCTTTTATCATCTTTAATCCTCCAATGTTACTTTATCCAATTAGTCATACTTAGGTTTATTTAGATTAAAAATAAATTTTAATTATAGGTGTGATAATAGAGTGAGGGTGAGTACGAGTATTTGAAAAAGTCCTATGGAATACGACATGAGATGTAGATTTCTCCTATACTATGATTGATAGGTGTACTTGCCTGAAAGATAATTCAATATAGCTTATGCCCATCTACATAGTTTATTCTAAAGTGTAGAATGAATCCGCATCAAGTTAAACATACTCAGTAAAAATATCAAGTTTTTGGCGCCGTTGTCGGGGACTCATTTTTTAATATTTTCAAAGCTTAAACTCTATTAATCTACTATTTTTGCTTACTAACAAATAATTGTAAATTAGTTTATAGTATAATTATATTACTTAATCTCTGTTTTGTAGTCTGTTAATCTATGACTAGGGGAAGAAATTCTTGGCTAGCACCATTTCATCCTTACCTAGAACGAATTATTCATAACACTAACCATAGAGAAGTGGGCACTAATACCACAAATATTTCAAACGGACTGTTAGAAGAGGAAAATATAAACCAAGGAGAACATTATACAGAGAATTTAGATATCATGGAGAACCAGAATGAGCAAACCATGTCTGACTTTGCAAGGCCCAATCTCCAAGGTACTGGGTCAAGCATCGTTAGACCACCAATTCCAACCAATAATTTCGAATTGAAGCCGAGTGTTATACAAATGGTTCAACAGTATGTCCAATATGATGGCCTGCAAGATGAGGATCCCAATAAACACTTAGCTAGATTCTTAGAGATATGCGATATATTCAAGATCAATGGTGTTTCTAATGACGCCATTCGATTGAGATTGTTTCCGTTCTCACTAAGGCATAAGGCGAAGCAGTGGCTCAACTATTTACCTAGAGGGTCGATTACTACTTGGGACATGATGGTTGAGAAGTTTTTGATGAATTATTTTCCACCGGAGAAGACTGCAAAGTTAAGGAACGACATCTCTACGTATGTTCAATTGGAATCTGAATCATTGTACGACACATAGGAACGATTCAAGGAGCTATTAAGGAGATGTCCCCATTATGCCTTACCTTCTTGGCTTCAGAATCTGACTTTTTATAATGGTCTCAATCCAACCACCAAACATATGATTGATACGGCTAGTGGGGGCACATTGAACAATAAGACACCTGAAGCATCTCAAAATTTGATAGAAGACGTGGCAGTGAATAACTATAAATGGACTACCATGAGACAGAAGCTAAGTAAGCCAGCCAGAATGTATGAAGTGGATGTCTTCACTTCCTTATCTATTCAAGTGGATAAGCTTCACCAGAAGATGGATAACTTGTTATTAGCACCACCCTCTTTGCCACCTCAATAATGGGACCCTTCATTTGGTGGAATGCCTAGTGGTGAACCTCAAGTGCAAGAGCATGTTGACTATATGGGTAACAATACTAGACCACCTTTCAATCTAGCAAACAACCCATATAGTTTTACATACAATCAAGGATGGAGGAACCACCCCAATTTCTCTTGGGGAGGGCAAGGCAATCAAGACAAGGAACCCATGTTTGGACAACAACAACAACCGAAGCAGAGGAAGCCAACATTGGAAGATGTGCTTAACAAGTTCATGCAAACTACTAATGTAGCCTTCCAGAATCAAGAGGGCTCAATTCAAAATTTAGAGAACCAGATTGGACAACTTGCAAGGATGGTATCTGAAAGGAAACAAGGAACACTTTCGGGTAACACTGAGACAAACCCGAAGGAGCATGCAAAAACAATCCAGTTGAGGAGCGGAAAGGAGTTACAAGACCCAAGGCTTACAACTGAAGCACCCCAAGAGGAGTCTTGTGGCGAAGTACCGAACGAGATTCAGTCGAAGCCAATAGAGTATCAACCCCCAATACCATATCCTGCAAAGCTGAATAAGGAGCGCATGGATGCGCAATATGGTAAATTTTTATCTATATTTAAACAATTACACGTTAATTTACCTTTTTATGATATTATTCAAATGCCTAAGTATGCAAAATTTTTGAAGGATTTAATTTCAAATAAGAAGAAAATAGAAGAATTATCTTTAGTCACACTAGGTGAAGAATGTTCCGCTATTTTACAAAACAAATTACCACAAAAACTTAAGGATCCCGGTTCATTTTCAACTCCATGTTTAATCGGTGATTTACAAGTTAATAAAGCTTTAGCGGATTTAGGTGCTAGTATAAATTTAATGCCTTATAAACTATATTTGAAACTAGGTCTAGGAGAACTTAGCCTGACTAGAATGAGTATTCAACTAGCAGATCGGTCGGTTAAGTATCCTATAGGCATAGTAGAGGATGTATTGGTTAAGGTAGATAAGTTTATATTTCTTGCTGATTTTGTTATTCTAGATATGGATGAAAATATTAAAGTGCCACTCATACTAGGTCGTCCATTCATAGCCACTTATAGAGCTCTTATTGATGTTTTTGATGGTAAATTAGTTTTGCGAGTAGGGGAAGATGAAGTAACTTTTCAAATAGACAATACTATGAAACAATCCTTAGATAATGATGATTATTGCTATTTTTCTCATGGTGTTGATAATTTTTTGACTTCTATGAATTCTAATTTTTGTTACCAAGATCCTTTAGAAATTTGCATAACTAACTGTTATCTAGAAGATGAAAAGAATGAAGAAATTATTGAGCATTTATTTTTTCTAGATAATTCTGTTTCGATGAATAGAACGACTAAATATAGTTTGATTACCGAAGGAGATCATGAAGTTCATAAGAATAATACTAAGGATCCACCAGTAGTAGAACTTAAAATATTATCGGATCATCTTGAGTATGCGTTATTAGGAACTAATTCTACGTACCCAGTTATTATTTCTTCTAATCTTTCTAATACTGAAAAGGCTAAATTATTAACTGTGTTGAAGAAATATAAAGGTGCAATAACATGGCAAATATCTGATAAAAAAGGTATTAATCCTAGTTTTTGCACTCATAAAATCCTTTTAGAAGAAAATTATAAATCTTCTACTCAACCGCAATGTAGGCTTAATCCCAATATGAAAGAGGTAGTTAAGGCTGAGATTGTTATGTTGTTAGATGCTGGTATAATATACCCTATTTCAGATAGTTCATGGGTTAGTCTTGTGCAGGTCGTTCCTAAGAAGGGTGGCCTAACTGTGGTAGCAAACGATAAGAATGAGTTAATTCCAACGCGAACCGTAATGGGTTGGCGTGTCTGTATTGACTATAGGAAGTTAAACGATGGCACTAGGAAAGAACATTTCCCTTTACCTTTTATTGACCAAATATTAGAACGATTATAAGGACATTCTTATTATTGTTTTCTAGATGGACTTTCTGGGTATTTCCAAAATCCTATAGCCCTAGAAGACCAATAGAAAACAACCACTACAAGAAAACGAGGTTTAAGTGACCAAATTTTAGTGACGGAATATATTTCATCACTAAATGCGTGATTTTAGTGACAAAAAAACTTCAGTCATTAAAGATACATCTTCAGTGACAGAAATAATGTTGGTCACTTAAGAGATTCCTTTAGTGACAAAATTAAGGTTCAGTCACTAAAGACATGGTTATAGTGACAAAATTAAAGTTCGGTCACTAAATGTATATACTCACTGACAGAGGTTTTGTGATAGATTTTGAGTTTTATCAAGCATCCGACCACTTCTTTCACCAATCTTTTGATATCTAATTTTAGTCAACCATGATGATGTTAGAGATGGAGCCTGACTGCGTTGGATATACTGGACACTCGACATAATTTCGCCGTTCGAGCTCGACGCTGAGCTCGCTGGGGGTTGCAGGGGGCCAGCGTGCCCCCTGCTCGGGGGTTCGGGGGCGAAGTCCCCGACCAAAATTTCTTTGAACGTTCTTCATAGTGGATTTGTGTGTTACGGATGGTTGTAGTTTTTTCCCCAGACTTGGGCTTTTCGAAGTTAAATTGCTGTGTTGTATTCTGCATTTTTCTGTGTTGTTTTTACACTCATTTTTCCCAACAGACGAGTCTGCCAGAAGATATCTTAGATTCTACAGAAAGATTATTGTTATATAAATGGAATTTGACGGGGGCGGGATGATGAGGAGGTTGACGAAGAAGCTGCTTGTAGACGAGGATGAAGTTGAGAGCTTGAAACACATTGTCGCCAAATATATAATCTGCATTAATATATTTTAAAAAGACACATTTACTAATCTTGCACTTTAATTTTAAAGTTATTTTAGTTTAGATAAGACAATATATGACACTGTCAGCCCGACCAATAAATTTTACTAAGGAACATTTTTACAAACACTCAATTCACACTAACAAGTAACACCCATACCACTAGTTCTTTAACTTCCACTAACACATGAACAACATACTATCCCGTAACTTCCTCTACCCTAACCCCGTACCGGCATAAGCGATCAAAACACCACCTCATCCAAACAGATGAATAGGCACGCAGAAACCCTCCTTTCCACTCAGAAATTTTTCGCAACTCCTGCGCATCCCGTTCGCTTCTCCTGCATCGACGGCAAGCCACCACTCGAAGCCCGGCCGCTGCCGCTCCTCCTTCACTGCACGCGCCGCTTTCGCTCCTTTTACGGGAAACCCTAGCACCTTGCACCTTGCCCCTCGCCCTTTCCTGCGCCTCTCCTGCATCCGTCGGCCACCACTCGAAGCCTCCGTCGTTCGAAGCTGCCGTCGCTCGAAGTTGCCGTCGCTCGAAGCCCCGTCGTTGTAAAGCCCCTGCCGCTTATCTTCCTCTTCCAGGTATAATCATTAAAATTTTGGGAATTTTTTTCATTCACTAGTACTTGGCAGATTCTATTTTCGATTTCTCAAACTATTAAACAATCAACCATTTTTGATCATGTCCGGTTAAAAGTCAATTTTTTGTGAAATTCCTGTGCATGTAAAATTCCTGTGAAATTCCAGTGCAAGTGAAATTCCGGTGAAATTCCTATGTAAGTGAAATTTCTGTGAAATTCCTGTACTACTTGGCAGAAATTCCTGTGCAAGTAGATTGGCACGAGAGAAGAAAAAATTCTCAATTTTTTGTGAAATTGAGTTCTCCCAAAGAAATATTCATCAAAAAATGAGGTTTTTGGTGATAGAAACTAGATTCTATGTAGTGTTCATAAATTTGAACAATGGTGTTTTCGAACATTCATGATCAAATGGGAGTTTAAAGGAGTTGTTAGAGATTTTGTAGTGGAGTTGATCCTTGGATACGAATCTGACACCAGTTATCTAGGGCAATGAAGAAAGAACTCTAATAAATGTTTTTCATACCTTTTTAAAATGAAAGATTTTAGATATTTTATAAGTGCAAACAATCATTTTTAAACTGCTTATAACATTGCTCAAAAAAATAATTATGTGTGTATTTCTTTTTGTGTAAAATGCAAAACTTGGCGAAAAGGTTCAATTGGAAAAAAAGGTGGTGCAAGCAGTTGAAATATCTACAACATCAATTTTTGGATGTTAAAGTTTAATCTAATTTAGATTCCTTAAAAAAATGCAAGTTAATTATAGTCCAAGCAAAAATCTTAGGCCTAGTAATATAAAATAAATTGATTGCATAAGTTAGTTTATAATACACACACAATTTTGTATTCTAATGATGGGTTATTATTACTACATAAAGTATTCAATGATGTGTTATTATTACACGATCACAACAAATAAATTGCGTATTTGGTGTGTAAATAAGTTATGCTGAGTTTAGGGTCATCTCTTAACTCGAGTAGTGAGACTAAGGATTTGTTTGGGAGGACTTATTTTCACCGGTCAAGCGGTTCATGCGGTCATAACCGCTTGACTGGTGAAAATAAGTCTCCCCAATCGAAGCTAAACTACGTAACCCATGGCTCTTATGCCGCAACACTTCTGATCACTTCTCAGAATATATAATTATTTAGATAAGAGAAGCTAAATCATATATGATAGCCCACGGCTTTGTTTGAATTGATTTTATCAGTAGATCCAGTGTTTATCTGGATGGATAAACGGCTGTTATAGATTCGAATGTTTTGTTAGCCGTGTTCCCCTTTAAATCAGCTTAATCTCATACTTTCCTGGAGATTATTCAAAGATATTGGGGAGATTTCATCGTCTTCCTCATCTTTTGTTTATAATCAAAGCTACAATGGCCACTGTCCCTGACGCGCTCATTTGGGAGATTGTGAGGAAGAATAATGCCTTCCTCGTGAAGCAATTTGGCAATGGCAATGCTAAGGTGCAGTTTAGCAAGGAGAAGAACAATCTCTTTAATGTCCACTCGTTCAAATACTCCGGTGAGTGAGCACAATGAATTGGATTTTTCTTTGATTTGATCGTTTTGATTTAGGGTTTAGGCGTTTGTTTTTAAAATTTAGGTTTGACGAATAAGAAGACTATCTATTCAGCCTGCTGGGAAGGATCTCTCTGTTGTTCTTGCTACCACTAAGAGTAAGAGGCAGAACAAGCCTGCTTCTGTTTCTCACAGGTCAATTTTGAAGTGAGAATTCAACAAAGTGGAAAATTTTGTCATTAATCAGGTAAATTGGTTACTATTACTGTGAAATAAAATATTATTTTGTTTTTTTTGCCTGGTAAATCTCTTCACACATTATATTTTTTTCACCTGATTGTTTGCAGTAAACATTTTATTCTTCTGTATAAGTTAGTGATATGACACATTGCTATTTTGGCTCCAGATTGACATGTGTTTGACAAACCTTCATTTTGAAACTTAGATTCTGTAGGAATTACCAAAAACTCCAATTTTAGTTCTTCGTCCCATTGCCGGGCATTGAATATCAAAGCCGAATCTTGGGCTCGCATGATACACTTTTCGATCAGATTGGGAAGCATTATTTCTATCAATGTTACATCCAAGGATCTATTGACTTCATATTTGGGAATACAAGGTCACTTTATCAGGTAATCATTTTAATAGTTTGACATATTCTCTTCATTTTTCACGAAGATTCTTTCAACAGTAGAGTATTCGGGATGACATAAGTGTGCACATTTTCCCTCCATTTCTAGGGCGTGACCGTCGTCAGCAATATGTACATGTTGAGGCCATTGCTTTACACCCTGGTGGGGGTGCTTAGGGGTATATTTTGCAAGTCTTTTTTCTAATTAAGAGGTACATTTTGTAAAAGTTAACCATTTTGGTGTGTATTTTGTCAAAATACTGCAATTTGAAGGTACATCTTGCCAATTACCTATTTCATCAAGAACTTAGGCTCCGTTTGGGGGGACTTATTTTCACCGGTCAAGCAGTTACGATCGCATGAATCAGATCTTAATTAAGGTCTGGTTTATGCGGTCGCAACTGCTTGATCGGTGAAAATAAGCCCCCCAAACGGAGCCTTAATGAAAGCAAAGGGCCGCAGACAGAAAGTAAACCGGACCTGAATTTGGTTCTATATTGCATTACAGGATGGTTTGGTTGGGGCAGTACAGCTGCAGTGGATGAGGTGATGATTTAAGCAAAAGAGTGAAGTGGTCCAGATCACTCACCTACGAAGAAGCAAGGCCATACTTAGATCAGTATTATGTTGATGGAGATAAATGGCAATTCGGCAGTTTGATGGCCATCAGTGACAACACACAACGATTGGAATACACATGGTTCTTGAATCTTGATCGGTCTTGGAATAATATTATCACATGATAACATGCATGGTGCAGCATCTGGGCTAGAGCAATGGTGCGGGCCCATTGAATATGGAACTACAATGCTATCAAATTTGGTTATATACCGATCTGATTCTTGAGGTAAAGGTTTATTATAATACATATATTTAATGATTAAGTATTGTTTTCCCATAGAAAAATGGCAGAATGGGGCACGATCATTGGGAACGAAAAGAGAATTGCAGGAGGAATCGAAGGGCTCAGAATAGAAATGTTGTGAATGGGATGGTTGCGTCTCAAGTGTGTGCAAGTTTACTTCGGCTCCGTTTGGGAGGAATTATTTTCACCGGTCAACTAGTCACGACCACATGAACCGGACTTTAATTAAGGCCCGATTCATACGCTCGTGACCGCTTCGCCGGTGAAAATAAGTCCTCCCAAACGGAGCTTTGATTTGATCCTCTTCCAGTATCCGTGACAGTATAGTGCATTGGTTGATTCAAGGACGATTGATGCACTGTGTATTCTCTTCTAACTTTCCAGTTTCCTTCTCTACTATACTCATCAGAGTGGCACATGGCATATGATCCCACTTCAGTTAATCTAACATTCTCTACAGCAGAGTTCTAAGACCTTATGATTCTGTTGGGTATCACAAGTTTCTGATGATGCTTTAGATTACCCTTCTTCAAGTAGAACAAGTGAATAAGATTTGTAACCTGTATTGAATATTAACAATGGGAACATGGGCCTTAACAGGTTTATCATTATCATCATCGATGTGTTGCAGGACGGGACTAGCAAAGTCTAGAATGACTAAATGAGCGAAACTTGCAACAAATGAAAATTATAAATAATATAACATGATAATTGATGGAGACCGATCACATCGTATTTGATAAATTTATGAGATTGACCGTTGGAAATATCGAGTCAACGTCGGTCCATTAGAGATTTTAGATGTATTTGGATTTAGTCCCACATTACAGTTTTAACTTTAAGAGTCCATGTAAGTCATATATAATGCCCCCATGAGAGATGAATAAAGAGCTCGAGTTATTTCCTTTTCTATTATTAAACAACGTATCATAGGACGTTCCGTTTCCTTCAATAGAATTCGTAGAAATTAAATGACATGATATTTATTTACTTTTCTCTTTCTTCAATGTTAATTATCTTGCATATAATCTAACCCTTAAGTTAACATGATTCAGGGAGATGGCCCTTTTTCTCGTTCATTTTTCATCAGATCCAAGCCTCAAGATGGTTCGATGGCCTCCATTTTTGCTTGCTACCAAGGTATCTATTTTCAACATTTTGTTTGGTTGATATTATAATCATATATCAAGTAAAAAAATTCTTAATATTAGGGGAGTAGTTAATCCTTTAATGCTGCTCTGTGATTGCTTGCTCACAGAACATTCAATTGCCAATCTGTATGCAATTGGAATTCTGACTCAGTTGCTTGCTGCTTTGTGATTGAATACAAAATTGATGCAGATTCTAATTGCACTAGATATGGCTACTTAATCACATATCGTCATTAAAAGTTGCTTGCTACTTAATCTGTATGCTCTGTGATTGAATGCTACGAGTCTTTTAAGCTTGTGCTCATTATTTTGGTAGTTTGGGTAAAAGAGATTTGGTATGGTATAATCTTGATGCTTAATAATAATCTAAAATTGTATAAATCATTCGTATTGGCATAATGATTATTACTCTACCTTCAGGTTTGGTTAATGCCTGAGCATGGCGCAAATGGGAAGAATCTTAAGAAGGCTAGAGTTTGGCGATCCTTCAATGTACAATGGGGACATGGTTAAGTGTAAAAAGAAGACTATTAATGTGTTGAGCGTTGCCACCGCTGCCATCGACAATTGCGAGGTGGAGATCAGTGAGTACCTAACTCATGTCCCCAACAACATCTCATGAACAAAGTTCGAGAAGGGCATGCAGATCTTCCACCGACATTGAGATGTTGGGCCTGCTTCTAAGGACTATCATTATCTCAGAAGTTATAAAATGCACATTTAAATGAGCTAAAGAATGAATATGTATTAGTTTAATTATGGTTTAAAACTATTATTCTGTATTGAGAGATTTATGCTATCTCCCACTTTTTTCTTTATTAATAAAATAATGTTGAACAAACTTCTATTATGATTGTATATTTAATTTTTTTTATTGTGCTTGAATGTCTTAATATTGAATTATAAAGGAATAAAAAATGAAAGTACATGGTATTACTAAAAATAATATATCGTGTTGTTTCTTTAGTAACCACATATTGCGTCACTGAAATTACACATCCGGTGACGAAATAATTTGGTCACTAAAATATTATTTAGTGACTTAATCAATTTGATCACTAAAGAATTATTTAGTGACCGAAATAGATTGGTCACTAAAACAGTATTTCATGGCCGGCTTAACGTAGTCACCAAAAATTTATTTAGTGACAAAATTAATTTTGTCACCAGAAAACATTTTGTGACCGAATCAATATGGTCATTAAATGTTCATTCAGTGGCTGATTCAACTTAATCACTAAAAATTTATTTAGTGAACAAATCAATTTCATCACAAAAGAATCTTTTGGTGACTATAGTTAATTGAGTCACTAAATATATACGATTAATGACGTAACTCATTTTGGTCACTAAAAACATTTAGTAGCGGGGCATTTGTGACTGCTTTGTGACGGACAATATTTGATCACTAATTATCTTTAGTGACTAAAATTCAACTTTTAATGACGAAAAAATTCGTCACTAAAAGTCGATTTTCTACTAGTGAACATTCACTTGCCCATTTGGTACATTTGCCTATAGGCGTATGCCATTCGGTTTATGTAATGCCCCCACCACTTTCCAAAGGTGCATGTTAGCCATCTTCAACGAGTATGTTGAAGATATCATGAAAGTGTTTATGGATGATTTCTCTATGTTTGAATATTAATTTGATTTGTGTTTGAATAATTTAGAGAACATTGTTAGGAGGTGTGAGGAAACAAACCTAGTGCTTAGTTGGGAGAAGTGCCATTTTATGGTACAAGAAGGGTTAGTATTAGGCCATAAAATATCAAGCCAAGGAATTCAAGTTGATAGAGCCAAAATAGAAACCATAGAAAAGTTACCACCACCAACCTCCGTTAAGGCAGTGAGAAGTTTCTTAGGACATGCCGGATTTTACCGCCGGTTCATTAAAGATTTCTCTAAAAGCCTAAACCACTTACTAGACTTCTAGAAAAAGACACACTTTTTTTTATCTTTGATCAAGAGTGTCTACATGTCTTTGATTTCTTAAACGACAGATTAATTAATTCTCCTATTATGATCGCACCTGATTTTACTCAGCCATTTGAGATCATGCGTGACGCTAGCAGTTTTGCGGTAGGAGCTATTTTAGGACAACACCGAAACAAACACTTTTGTCCAATATTTTATGCTAGCAAAACACTTAATAATGCGCATGAGAATTATACCACTACTGAAAAAGAACTCCTAGCAGTGGTTTTTGCCTTTGATAAATTTAGATCTTATTTAACATTGTCTAAGGTGATACTATACACAGACCACTCTGCCCTTAGATATTTGATAGCCAAGGTAGAAGCAAAGCCTCATTTAATCCATTGGGTTCTTTTATTGCAAGAATTTTATATAGAAATTAGGGATAAATGAGGAGCAGAAAACTTAGCGGCAGACCATCTATCACGTTTAGAAAATCCACTACGAGCAATGTTAGATAAATCTGAGATTTTTGATACATTCCCCGAGGAGTCGTTATTTGCCTTATCTACAAATATCAATCTTGATTATCCATGGTTTGCCAATAATGCAAACTATCTTGTGGATAAGGTCCTTCCAAAGGATTTTTCATATCAGTAGAAAAAGAAATTTTTCTCTGACTTGAAATATTACTTCTGGGAGGACCCGTTTCTTTTTCGGATATGTGAAGATTCCGTTATTCGAAGGTGTGTATTAGCAGAGGAGGGTTGGAGAATCCTAGAGCAGTGCCATTCAGGCCCTACTGGTGGTCAGTATGGAGCAAATCGTTCTGCCAAAAAGGTTCTTGACTCTTGTTTTATATTGACCTCTTCTATTCAGGGCTGCCCAAAGGTATGTGCTTTCATTTGATTCTTGTTAGAAATCAGGTTATATTTCTAAATTATATGAAATGCCACAAAATTTTATTCTTGAATGTCAAGTATTTGATGTTTGGGGAATTTATTTTATGTTACCATTTCCAGTTTCGTTTGGGAATAAATATATTTTGGTAGCCATAGATTATGTATCAAAGTGGGTTGAAGCGCAAGCTTTGCCCATTAATGATAATAGAGAAGTAATTCAATTTTTGAAATCTCTATTCGCACGATTTGGCACACCACGTGCACTTATTAGCGATAGGGGTTCATATTTTTGTAATCTATAGCTAGACAAAGTATTACAGAAATATAGAGTCACACATAGGATAGCTATACCGTACCATCCACAAGCTAGTGGTCAAGTTGAAGTATCAGATAGAGAACTTAAGAGAATCATAAAAAAATATATAGAAGGGAATAAGAAGCAATGGTCTAGGAAACTAAATGATTGTTTGTGGGCTTATAGGACCACCTTCAAAACACCTATAGGGAACATCCCCTTTAGATTAGTCTATGGTAAATCTTGTCACTTACCTATAGAATTAGAACATAAGTTTTATTGGGCAATACACTCTTTAAAATTTGATACTAATTCTATAGGGGAGAAACGTAATATTCAACTTAACGAATTAGATGAGTGGAGAACTATGGCCTATGAGAACTCCCAGATTTCTAAGGAGAAGACTAAACTATTTCATGACCGTCACCTTCGTAAACCCAAGCAATTTAAAAAGGCTACCAAGTTCTCCTTTTTAATTGTAGACTGCGTTTATTCCCAGGGAAGTTAAGGTCAAAGTGGTCCGGACCCTTCCAAGTTAAAGAAGTTTTTCCCTACGACACCATCGAGCTAACTCACCCTGAGAAGGGAGATTTTAAAGTCAATGGGCACCGGTTTAAACTTTACTACGGTGCACTTCCTCGAGACTTTACTCGTCAAGAAAGTTGCCTTCGTCTCGACTAGGAATTCATGTATCGTATAATTTTTCTATAGTTTATAAAAATTTTTTAGTAAAATTTTTAGTTAAATTTTAACCCAAAAATTCGTAATAAAAACCACTTAGGAGAAATTTCCAAATCAGAGGAGTACACAGCCAAGCACACGCTCGTGTGCCTGGCCGTGTAAATCACACATTCACTCACCCGGACATGTCCCATATAAAACCTGGGAAAGGCGTCATTTTATCCCGAGCACAACATGACTCAACACACACGCATGTGGTGCTGTGTTCTCGAGCGTTCATTTACCCATATTAGTCCATAGAAGGATACGGGTACACACACACCCGTATTTGTGCATGTGTGCATATTCTGATTTTGTCCGAGTTTATATAGAGTAGGACACGGGTTGAAACCCAGGCGTGTTCTGTGCCATATCGCATTTGATGAAACCATCCCGAGGAGGACACAGCTTGACACCTAGCCGTGTTTGTGGTCGTGTGGACTTTAGTGATCTGAAAACATGTCGGGACACGGGTCTCGGACATAGCCATGTTGTTAACGATGTCCATTTGGCGCGCAGTTTTCCTGCCGTTTGACCACACGTCTCCTTGGAGGCCGTGTTTCCCGTGGTTATTGATTCCATAACACAGGTGCACACACGGCAGTGTGTCCACCCGTGTTCATCTTATTTATATAATGGGTTGACTTCTTCTTCTTTACCCTCATCCCCATCCTCCCCATTTTAATTTCCTGCTCTCTCTCAGCCGGCTACAACATCCTTGCCTTCAAAGTTTGTGGATCTGCTTCCTCCTTCAACGAATCATTTCTCCTAGGTAAAATTTTTGGGTTTACGTTCTTTTAATTTGTTTGTTTTTAGTTCTTCTTCTCCACTCTATTCTCCCATGTTGTTCTCCCTCTTCAAAGAAAATAAACATCCTTCTATGTATGCAGATAATGTCTTCAAGCCGTGGCCAAGGCAGTCGCCGACATCGTCCAAACCTCCAAGCACTTTCAACTAAAAGGCGCAACGCCGCTGCGCTACCACAATTCACGGATCCAAATCATATCAATCGCTAAAACCGTCTCCAGTCAAAAAAATTTCAGGACTTTCGCATGATAGACTGGGACGTCTTAGAAGCAATTGGTCTAGCGGGAGAAGTTCGAGAATTAATCTCTGTAGTGGGGTGGAAGGAGTTCTTCACTATAGAGGAGCTAGGTTTTAAGGAAATCACACTCGAGTTCCTGTCAACCTTTTATTTAAACATGAGACCTAGCTTCACCGACCAGGGAAATGGGCAAGAGGGAATTATTTCAATTCGCGTAGCGGGAACTACGTATACACTTAGACTTATAGAATTCACCCAATACCTTGGGGTGTATGAGGATACGTTCCTCGTTAGTTATGCCTACCCCGTGCTTAATTTTGATCTCCCCAACCGTGACCAAGCCGGCCCCATATGGGCTTGGCTTACTTTTGACCTAAACCCGTATGAGGCCAAGAGGTCTAAGGCCTCCAAACTGATTTCTCCTGCCCTCCACTACATACATCACCTCCTTATCCATACTTTGAGCGGCCGAGGCGAAAGCTCTGGCATGGTTAGTAGGCAGGATATCTTATAACTATATAGCATATCGTCCCGCTATTTTGTCCACCTAAGTTACCTACTCGCCCAGTTCATCCTTCACCAGGCGGACAACTCACGTATCGAGTCTATTTGTGTAGCCCCCTACATTACTCGCCTAACGAATAATATGAGCATATTCTCGTCTCTTCCTCTGATGACCGTGGTGGAGAAGACTGTGCCCATCACCATGGCCAGTCTTCGATCTCTCCGCCTCGTAACCGCCCGTTAGGGCTGGGGCATATTACTTATGCCATTGTGAGACGTGGATCTCAGGAGGTTGCCGATGATGACGATGAAGACGAGGTAGATCCTGACCTCGATAAGCCGCTAATTCCCCCGCCCACTCCATCTACACTCAGGGCGAGTCCTCTACTGCCCAGCCTCCACTACAGTCTCGGTACGCGCGCGAGTTATAGTTTTTCTATGACACCCAGCTCTTGCCGCGCCTTCTGAGTATTGAGGAGTCCCAGAGGAGGACGGAGGATGCCATAGTTCAGATCCGGGATCATTTGGGGATCTTAAGCCCATCACAGCCAGCCACTCGCCCACCTCACTCTCAGGACGATCAGGGTCCTACATACTTCTGATTTGTATCACTATGTAATTGGCTATGTAGTGCTGTAGCATTTTTTATATGCACCTGTATTGTCATTATATATATATATATAATCACATTTGTTTTTATTTTTTTTATTTTTTACTTCATGTGCTCTGCCCTATTCCTGGTAGTATTTTTTTTATATATTGGTGAAATTACTGAATTGTTTACTTTGCAATGAGGACATTGCAAGTTTTACATCTGGGGGTGGATGCTCTTTAATTATATAATTTCTGTGATGGACATGATTACAATTAGTTTTTTTATGCTATCATAGTACTCAAGGTTTTTTTATGATTATATTTTGTTTTTTTATGCTCTCATTAATTCATTTATTTAGGATTATAACTACTTAATTTACTTTCACATGATGATTAAAATGAATTTAAGTAGACTCATTGAGTGTTCAAATTTGTTGATTAGTAATTATGTATAGAAATTTATTAGCCTAATTTTCTCTATATAATTTATTTTTAAGATTAGTCCTCTATATTATTAACTATCAATCACTCCATTTTAGAAAAAATAATTATCTATAATAAAGTGAGTTGATGAGTGTAACATTTAGATAATTTTGTATTAGGTAATCAAGAAAAAATACTCTTTATTGATGTCTAGAATTTACCTTCTAGAAATCCTCAAAACATTCGCATAAGTTGTTTAGTGAGGGCGGAAATGACTAAGGCCTCCTTTTGTATAGTTTGAGCCTTGCAATCCCACAACCTTTAACATTATACCCTTGCACACCCAATTTGGACCTATTCCCTATGCCTTTTGATACTCCACCACTAAAATTCACCAAGGCCAATCCTTACCTATTAGCACACCTATCATTGAGATCTTCATGAAATGAGTTTATTCATAGTGATATGTGGTCTGAGTGCGTGTACACTTGCACCTGGTTGGAATGATCCCTACTATGAATTCCCTAAAAGAAAAACATAGTGATATGTGGCTTGAGTGCGTGTATACTAGCTCCCACTCGGAATGATCCCTACTATGGACACTTGGTTAAAATAAAAATAAAAATATAGAGTTTCCATTAAAAAATATGGGAAGTATAATAAGTGCAAAGTCTGGGGGTGCTCTTATAATATTGATGTATGTTAGGGTATTTACCATACAAAGGGCTCAATTGTAATATAGATGTGATAAAAACCATCAAATTTATTTGATTACCCCACCTATAATCGCCTATCCTAAGACAAAATGGTTACACCACCATACAAGTCCTAAGGATCCAACCTCACTAATTCAAACTAGTGCTGTGGAGAGGGTGTGAAAAGGTAAGCTCATGACTATCAATATTGGTACATATAAGTATTTAAATACTAATGCATATTTTATTGAAAATGTTATTTTCTCCTCACGATTGTTATGGATGACTATACTTCTATTTCTAAGAAAGAGTGAAAGATAGTTAAAAGATATATTGGAGGAATTTTAAGATAAAGGTATATTTAGAAAAGTCTGCTACACTATTTTCTATTCGATTACATCATCAAAGTTCTATTTGAATTCATAGCCACCAGTGTGTAGAAGCAAAAAATTTTATTGGTAACCCAAGTGTTTGAATTAGTTTGCTTAAGGACAAGCAAACACTCAAGTCTGGGGGTATTTGATGAGTACAATTATGATATGATTTTTACCATCATAATTGTTATCATGTCCACTATTTTCTATCCCTCTATGTAGTAATTGCGCGAGATTAGATAAGAATTTGTATTATCATGAATAGTAGAGCACAGTTTGGAGTTTCTATTATTTCATGTATTGAGCTATTCACTTATTACTTCATTTTCTTAATGCAGGTATTACGAACCAGTGGAACTAAATGTCTTGGAGCAAACAGAGGAGTTCACGGATCCAACATGGCTGATGAGAGGACAAGAATTGGGCACACACGGGTAGGAACATTCCCGTGTGCCTACCTGTGTCCTATTCAGGATGGATCCGAATAATTAGAAGACAAGTCAGAGCACCACACGAGTGAGAACACGCCCGTATGGCCACCCGTGTCCTTTTCGGGACAAATTGAAGAGCTACTTCCAACCAACCCGTGTCTTAAGAACATGAAGAACAACATGGTCATCTAACACGGCCATGTAACTACCCGTGTCAGATGACACGGCCAACGACTAGATACGCCTATTCGTGTGGAACCGCCCTAGAACCATCAACACGGCCTGCGACACGACCGTGTTGGAACCCGTGTCCGACCATGTTTGCTATGAGACTATAAAAACCTTGAGAAAAAATTAGAAGAGGACTTTTTGGATCATTTCATTTGGAGCACTTCTGGAGGACGAAAGTGGAGCACCCAAGAGAAGGAGGAATTGAAGGAGATTTTCGTATGCATTTTAATCTTTCATGTATCTCTTTTAATCTTTCATTTCTCTTGGTGATCTAACTTTATCTATCTTTTATTTTGCTTGAACTTTTTATTTGAACAATTTGGTAATCATGCATCTTCTTATTTTTATCAAATTCATGGTATTTTATTCATATATAGGCTTGCAAACATTGGGAATTATTTTAGTTATGAATTTTGGTTTTGTTTTACAAGAATTCCAAACGCCTAGATTGAGAAATTAGATGTTTGTGATGATGGTTAAATGTTCATATTTAGGTGTTATTGCTCTTTTTATTTCAAATTTCATGATCGAGAGATATGCTGTTTGGGTAATTATAGTACGGATAAATGGATTCATGGTATTTTAGAGCTAAGAGTTCATGAATTTATGTAGGAGATAGGGTAATGTATTTAATGCAAATTTGAGTGTTGTAAATTGTTTGAGAGAAAATTTACTCCACTTAGGTTTAGATTTTGAATTGCTCGAGAGAGAATTTGATAAATGTTTAACCCTTTACAATACAATGAATTTGATAGTTTTGTTATTTCATGATTACAAAAAATTCAATTAAAAAGTGATTATGTTCATGTGAATGCTCTTAGACTTTCAGTCTTTTATCATCTTTAATCCTCTAATGTTACTTTATCCAATTAGTCATACTTAGGTTTATTTAGATTAAAAATCAATTTTAATTATAGGTATGATAATAGAGTGAGGGTGAGTACGAGTATTTGAAAAAGCCCTGTGGAATACGACATGAGATGTAGATTTCTCCTATACTATGATTGATAGGTGCACTTGCCTGAAAGATAATTCAATCAAGCTTATGCCCATCTACATAGTTTATTCTAAAGTGTGGAATGAATCCGCATCAAGTTAAACATATTCAGTAAAAATATCATCAACGCACAATCAATATATCACAAATGTCAGCCACGCGGCCCGACGCTCCGTGCACTCAGGGCAAATTCTTGGTGTACCAAAAAATGAGGGTCCCACCACCATTCAAGGTCCGAAACCCAACGGTAAAGTTTGAGTATTATGCTCCATAGCCTATGGACGGAGACTTTAGTCTTAATGGCGCCCATGCCTAAGACTATCATTATGTGAACCTGACGAATGCCACTATTCCAGGCACACATGTCAGATAACCATAACGCGGATACAGTTCAGCCCTTGCCCATTGCTCAAATCGCAAATTCAATATCTAGACTGATGCGGGTCGACGTCACCTTGTCCGTTCGGCACGAAGCCTTTCAAGAGCTCGCAGCTCACAATAGCCATACTGTCCAACAAGGACTGGCTTCATAATCCAAAAGGGGAGCTAGTGCCAGCGTTCCTCACGGTCGCTTGGTGGGTTCAGCAGAAGCTCTCTTTATGCACCCAAACTCAACCTAAACCCTGCAGCATCCCGCAGTGCTAGAAAAATGGTCTTTTATAGCATTCTACATAAGAATTACAGGGTTATTTTCCTGGAATTCCCATTCCAGAACTTCCTGTTACTCCACTTCACAGGCATAACCCAGTGAATCCACAAACTACATGTTTAAACATAGAGTCTTCTTCGGTGCGCAAAATAAAACATCACCAATCCAGAATAACCTGTCCAGATGGGCTTCACACAGTATGCCTATTCCGTACTACATATTTTTGGATCTATATGCAATACTTGTTGGGGATTTCAAGAATCACCCAAGGGAAATCCCTCAATAATCCTCTTTTTGGTGGGGGAAATCCATGAACATGCCAAAACAAGGACTTCACATGTCCAAGAAGGAAGATCGTTACCCTTGACGATCTCTTTGGAGCCATGGAAAAATAGCAGGATGAAAAGCACCGCAACGGCCTTGCCTCAACGGACCTGGACTCGGCTCGCGATTCGGGGCTCTGAAAAGCTCCACCGGCAGTCGGATTCCTCCTCTTCCTCCTTCCTTGCTCTCTCCACTCTCTAACTCTTTAGAAAGAGAAAGACTTGAGATAAATGTGAGTTTATCCCTAACCTCCTCATGGCAGCGGCCATCATGACGACATATATGGTGATAAAGATGACGACGTCCATGATGGTGATAAAGATGACGTCCATGGCATACATGATGATGATCCACCGACCAAAGACATGCGGCACTGTGGAGGTCATGGCTACAATCTTCACCAACACAATAATACTAATTTTATTTTATTCTCGCTAGTTTATGATCTATTTGTTAGTTCTATCATTTTTAATAGTGGTGTGTGTTTAGTCACTTTTATTGGACTGCTAATAGCTTTTGGATGTAAGCCTTATAAAAGGCCAAGACTATTGTTTTTTTCATTTTAAACAAAAAATTGAAGACAAGAATATTTTCCTAAACCTAAATCTCCTATCCTCCTCTCTTTTTTTTCCCTAAGCCGCCATCCCCTTTTCTTTATCCTCACGGCCACCCCTTTCTCTCTAGCTCTCGACCAACTCTTTCTCCCACACTTCTTCTCCTTCCTTTCTTTCACTCCTTCCACCATAACATCCCCTCGATACAACCTTACACCTATTCACAAATTTCGGCCACCATTGAAGGAGAGGAGTCTGTTGGGGTTTGTCTCCACAATGCCTCAGATTTATAGGAGGTCAGACCTTGAACTAAGATGAATTAAGGTGTATTTGATGCTGTGTTTAAGTTGTATGTGTGCAGGTCCTTAATACCAAGTGTAGACCAATGTCAGTCTATAATGGGTCACCAAACACAGGACCATACAATGTAATCCCTCATTGTGTGATCCAAAGTGTTGGCCCATGTATAGCCTCTCTATTGGGATACACTTCCTTCATGCACTTGGATTGATGGACAGAAGCATTGGAGCAAATTTCCTCATAGAATTTTTCTAAGTCCCTAATACTCGAGTAACCCCTTATGATACTCGAGTATCAGGCTTAATACTCGAGTAGTTAGTAAGACATACTCGAGTAGTTAGAGATACTCGAGTAGTCAGTTAGACTTACTCGAGTAAGGTCTTAATACTCGAGTAGTCTGTGTCTCATACTCGAGTAGTTAGTGAGATACTCGAGTAATCAGTTTGGCTTACTCGAGTAGGGTCTGAATCCTCGTGTAGATATATCTATACTCGAGTAGTTAAGTTAGTCACTCGAGTAAGTTCTTTTCATACTCGAGTAAGTAACTTGATACTCGAGTAAATCATGTTTGATACTCGAGTAGATCCTTTTCTTCTCTTCTCTGCAAGTTCAAAGTACTGATACTCGAGTAAATACCCTGATACTCGAGTATGTGTTTTCTGATACTCGAGTAAATACCCTGATACTCGAGTATGTGTTTTCTGATACTCGAGTAAATACCCTGATACTCGAGTAAGTGTTTTCTGATACTCGAGTATAACTTCTGATACTCGAGTAAGTTTTCTCTATACTCGAGTATATCTTCTGATACTCGAGTAAGTATGTTCATACTCGAGTAATTGATCTTTGATACTCGAGTAAATTCTTCCATACTCGAGTAATTGACTCTGATACTCGTGTATGTAAATGTTTCTCAGGTATATTTTCTGATACTCGAGTTTAGCCTTTTTATACTCGAGTATATCGTCTTAATACTCGAGCATACTTTTCTATTACTCGAGTATACAATTTTGATACTCGAGTATACCATTTTTGATACTCGAGTAATTCATTCTTCTCTCCTGTATTTCTCTCTTTCTATACTCGAGTATACTGCTTCTTGCTACTCGAGTAATCCATCTCTCCATACTCGTGTATATCCTCCATTACTCGAGTATCGCAGTCAACTTCTCCAGAATTTTTCTAAGTCCATTTTCATCATAAGTATTTTGAATCTGTCAATTCTGATTGGTCCACGTGTCATCATTAATCAATATTATGACCGTTGGAACCCACCTATAAATAGGTCTTTTCAGAAATGACTTTTAAGCGTTATTACAGAAATATTCTTTTTAAGAAAGAGAAATTCCGTGAACCCTAATTTCACGCCGCCGCCATTGCCGTTCACGGAAGAAGAAGAAAAGTTTGGATCGCGACCTTCGTTTTCATCGATCTTTTCTCCAGCGATCCAGAAGAAAGAGAATCACTCGATCTTGCCGAGCCTTGAAGATTCCAGATCTACTTTCTCGATCGAGGTGGTTCTAGATCTCAGATTCGTGGATCTTTCTCTAGTCGTCTTCTACACTTTCTGATCAAGCCGAAGTTCCTAAAGAAGAAGACGGATACAGATCCAGATCTGATAGTGTGTTTGTTTGTAATCACAACCAATATTTTTGTAGGAGTTTTAATTCTCCGAGATTTGTAGGAAGTTTTGTCTTCCGAGTTTTTGTAGATCCGTTTTGGGATCGAGATTTGTAGGAACGTGGTTCCGAGGTATAGGATTGTTTTCAATCCGAGATAGTGGAGTAGCCGAGTCTAGTAATTTGCTAGATCGGTGAGGAAAGTGGACGTACCCAAGATTGGGGAACCACTATAAATCTCTTGTCTTCTGAGATTGCTTGATATTTGCTGTGTTAGTTTTTAATTCCGCATTTGACACGCATTTCACCTATTCACCCCCCTCTAGGTGATTTAGGCTAACAACTTAGACCTCTCAGAGTCAAGTGCAAGGAAGAAGATTTCTGTTGGAGAACTTCCACGACGCGAAGCGGAGAAGACAGACGAGTTCGTCATCATTGGTGCCTCTCCCGACGAGTCCAAGGAATGCGATCATTTCTTGGTGGATCCAAACATCTCGGATCTACTTTCCGAAAGGGGTAATGAAATTTCCTAATCAAAAGATTTCTTTTCTTAGTTAGTTCTTATGGTGGACGATCTTTGCGTGAAATTTTGAATCGTTAACTTTTCGCGGTATTACTTTTATTAGTTAGTCATTTTCGTTTGGTTTTCCGAAGAACTTTAAAAGAGGAGTGGCGATCCTCGCTCTTTCTTTTAGTTGGAATAGATCCTACCACTTCCAAAATCGTATTTTTCTTGGTGGATCTATTTTGGTACAACTCCAAGCTCGATCAGAATCATTATTATTCCTTTTAGCCGGAACGGATTTTGGCCTATAGCCATCCTCCATTCCATTTGCAGATAGGCTATCCGTATGTTAGCACGAGTGATAAATAAATCTCATTGTGATTGCTGTGTCTCATTAGCGTGCGAGTTAGAGAGCGTTGAGCGTTGTAATAGTCGATGTCACGCCATCCGTGTAGGATCTTATAGGACATCCCCTACAATAATTTGGTATCAAAGCGAGGTTGTGTTGATTTCTCAATCGACACCATCCTTACCCTTTTCTGTCGTAGGGTTTTCAACTCTATCTTGGTTGTGCACGATCAGTCATAAACAACATAAAAAATGGAATTTCTATGATCTGGTCTGCGTTTAGTAAAAAAAAAACAAAAATCAAATTCTGCAGAAAATTTCAAAAAAAATTTCTGAGTACTCTCCTTATTTTTCTAAGAACAAAAGTCAAAAAAGTTTTTTTTCGTCAGCCCAGTCAACAAACGTAAAAAAATTCCAACATTATAAAATTAATTTGGTCAAAACCACCTTCTCCTGTTGTTCATGCGTACTAGGCTTGGAACGGAGTATTCCACATCCACGTCAACCATGGCAGACGGCCATAATGATGAGCACGCTCCGGCCACGATCACGGATCTTCGGGAAGAGTTTAACGGTAGGTTCGATGCACTCACCCAATTAATCTAAGGGTTGGTTTTAAATCAAGCGGCGCCTCGAAACCACAGCATGGGTGGAAATAGACCGGGTCCCCAACCCCAGGCCGCCAACCCCGAGAAGAAAGACAAAATCAACCTCGTGATCAGGACGAAGAGTACGCGCCTCGAGCCCCTTATGAATTCGACATAACTAGAGCCATTAAGCTAGAGTCTCCATTATACGATGGTATGGGGGAACCCCAAGTTTTTTTAGACTGGATTATGGGGATCGAGTGCTATTTTGAGTGGCACAATCTGACAGACGTTGAGAAGGTGCGGTTAGCACGGATGAAGCTTCTGGGTAGGGACAAAACGTTCTGGTTAAACGAAGAGAGGCATCTAGGCACCGTGAATGGAGCACCCCTAATTGGGTGGGCTGCCATGAAAGCACTCCTGAATGACCAATATGTCCCTGCGTATCACCGAACCCAAATGTTCGACGAGCTAGCCACCCTTCATCAGGGCGCCAATCGGTAGCCGAGTACATGGGACACCTTAAAGATATGATGGTGCGTTGCGACATTCGAGAAATGCCCGAAGTCACACTCTCCTGATTTCATAAGGGACTCAACACAGACATCCAAGACAAGCTTCTATGTTATGGTCACACAGACCTTAACAGAACATTCAATGCAGCTTTGGATATAGAAAAGCACAATGCCTACAAGTCCAAGGGACGAGCATTCTAGAAGGGAAAGTCCATCTTAGGACCCCCACCTTCGTCCTCCATGCAGGACAAAGGAAAGTTCTGATCGGCTGACTCAAGTTCCATAGTAATTACCGCTAGGAACAATAAAAATCCCAATGGTGAGAGAGTTCCAATAGGAAGAATTAATAAGACTAATGCCACGTGTTATTCGTGCGGAATCCAAGGGCACTACTCTAGTGAGTGTCCCACTAGGAGTAAACCACAGGCACTATTAGACTCCACGTCTGAGCCTGCCGAGCTCGTCTATGAAGATGGCAGTGAATTAGATGTCGAGCCGAGTGATATCGAAGATGATTCTTATATGATGGTTATGAGGTGTATTCTGGCCACACCGCGTGTAACACCCCAAAATGTTGTAGGAGCGACGGGGATCGAATTTGGCCAAGACAGATTTTTGGTACAGGTGATACGGGCCCCGAAACGGGCGTGTCGGAGGCCGTGTCGGGCGTGTCGAGCCCGAGCCGTCGAGCTGGCCGTGTCGTCGACCAGCACAGGTCGACGATGGTCGTGTGGTGGAACACAGCCTAGGACACAGGCGTGTCCCAGGCCGTGTCACACCTGGGCTGTGCGGTTGGGTACACGTGTAATGACACGGGCACGAACACGGGCGTGTCTAGTTTGACACGGGCGTGTCTGATGCCGTGTCACCAAGCCGTGTACCCCTCTGACTGCAAAGTGTTGATTTATTGCACACGGGGGGCGTGACACGGGTCCCGACACGGGCGTGTCGCAGGCGACACGGGCGTGTCGGAGGCCGTGTCACATGCCGTGTGCTGGTTTTCAATTTTGGTCGAGATTACGAATGAGCTACACGGCCAGGCACACGGCCGTGTGCCAACCCGTGTTCGGCCCAGATTTTATGATTTTGGATTTAATCCGGGCCGTTCGTTTCCTTGGCTTTGGATCCGACGGTGGGGGGCTGCTCCTGGGTGGTTATGGTCGGGAAATAGGGTTTAGAAACCCATTTTCCATTGGCCAATCTCTCTCTAAAAGTTAGAGAGAAGGGAGAGCAAGGAGGAAGGAGGAGTCCAAGATCCGGCCGCCAAAAGAGCTTCGGAGCTCCGAATCGCGATCCAAGTCCAGATCCGCGGAGGCGATGCCGTTGCGGTGCTTTCCAACCGTATAGTTTTCGATGGCGCCGCGGAAGAATGCAAGGGTAACGATTTCTCATCCTTGGGCATGTGAAGCCCTCTTTTCCTTTGCATAGGAAGCCCTCTCTCGCGAGTGAGCAAAGAGTTGGAGCATTCCTTGGGGTAGATATGTGAAGTCCCCCTTGTGTAGAGTCCGTATGCGAAAACGGACGTAGGCATTGTGTGTGAAGCCTATTCGGACATGGGCCGGATCGATGATGTTGCATTGCATTTGAGCCGGGCAAGAATCCGGATGTTTGGGTGTTTTCGGGTTTTCTACATGGTAGATTGCATCAGGGAGCCTTGGAGATTAACTCCAAGGTGCACCCGGAAAACTGGGCAAAAGCGGGCTTTGCCAACACGGTGGCCGGGGGCCAACGTGAACATAACCGGGTTATGTGATTATTGTGGTGGAAACGGGACTCGGTGAGTCTTGGCCTGCGCATATGGCTTAAATTGTTGTTGCGGTATGAGCACGGGTCAGGTGGAACCGTACCCGGTCTATGTCGTTCGGTAGGACCGTTGGCATGGATGAGGGTCTTCGGCGGTCTATGGCTTAAATTGTCGTGACCAAGGCCAATAAGACAAAATGCTCATATGGATGACCGTCCAAGAGGCGGTGGTGGATTGGGAACGTCTATGGCTTGAATTGACGTGACGTTGGCCGATTCGCCGAGAATGTGCCCTGAGTGCACGGGGTGTGTGGCCGTGCGAGCCTACGCCTGTGGTGAAGTGCAAATACTTTATATAAATGCCTATGCTAATAAAGTGCAGGGAAAGAGCATCGCCGCCCCGAATGTGGGGGCGGGATCGTTATAATTTGGTCAGCATTGCTGACCGTTGCTATTGTTTGCCACCGGGCGGTGGTTTGTGACTTGCAGGTGCTGCGGAGCAGAGCGGGAAATAGCGGGCTAAAGCCCTTGTTGCTGTGCCGGCCCTCGAAGGCCTAATTGCTTATGTTTGTTTCCCGTTTTCATGTATGGCCGGCCTGCGTGCCGAAGTTTGGAAAAACACTTCATTTTGTTAAGTGAACAATGTAAGGCCTTAAGGCCCGTTCTCTTTTGTTTATGATTACATTCCTGAGTTTGTAGTGGACATTCATGCTTTGTAGCAGGGTTCTTGTTCTCTTGTAACTGTATAAAAATTGCTTCCGGTAGGTGTTGTGTAGGACGTGGTGATTGGTTGAATGGTTTCAACGCGTAACCAACCGGTCTGTCCGTAGTATATGGCATCGGGCCCCGGCCGGGCCTACTGCTATATGCTATGTGACGGATAGGGGTGTTACAAATTGGTATCAGACTTCTGGTTTCGGTCAAACTTAAATGAATTCGTGGACGAATTCACTTTAAGGGGTGGTGAGCACATGTGTGCGTCATCATTATAACAAGAAAAGAACCCATGAATGTCCACTTAGGAATGAAAATACACCTGTTTGAGGAACCTGCGTGTTCCTATAATTGCTGTTTGCAGTAATTTTTGGGTCGCTTATTGGTGTTTTGCACGATTATAGGTGACCAGAAGTGGTGCTGGGCCGTCTGAACGGCCAGGTTCTGAGGCGAGCAGTGCGCCAAGCGATGCACCTGCAACACCTCCGTCTGCCGAGACCATTAGATTGGTGGCAGAAGCTGTCTTTGCTATGATCAATGCGCAGCCTGCAAGGCAGGTGCAGCAGCCTGCCTCTGCTGTGGAGCAAGTACCGCTTCAGACGGCAGAGCAAAGGAGGGTTGAGCAAGTAGTTTTGGAGCCAGAGTTGCCTAGGAGAGCAACTGAAAGACAACTGAAGCACGTGATGGGTTTTCATCCACCGGTATTCACGGGGGCAAAAACCCCGACCCAAGCAGAGGATTGGCTCTCAAGGGTCAACAGGGTGATGACTGCGACGGAAACGGAAGAGTGGCAGAAGACCACTATAGCGACGTTCCTTTTGGATGGGGACGCAAGGTTATGGTGGGAAGGCCTAGAGCTACATCAGTTGCGGGGAAGGCCGTTGGCCGAAGTTTCGATGGAGGAGTTTGCGAGACTGTTCGTGGCTCGATACCTCCCCTTGGCGCAGAGGATTGCGCTAGAAAGCGAATTTCAGAAGTTGGTGCAAGGGGATTGCACCGTTGATGAGTACCTCCACGAGTTTATTCGGTTGGGGAGATATGCCGGCGCTACCTTCGCAGACGAGGAACGCAAGACGAGCCGCTTCTATGAAGGGTTAACGGATGATTTAAGGTTGCTACTGTCGGGGCCCAAGGCGCAGGGTTTCATGACCCTGGTCAGTTCAGCCCGGTCCTTGGAGAAGGACATGAAGAATGTCCAAGCGAAGAAGGAATCCGGTATTAAGAAAGCGGAGTTCAAAGCGCCGACTACGTCGAAGTCAGGCTACCGAAAATTCTTCAAAAAGGCTAGGACATCAGGTCCAGCTTCTTCTATGGGTGCCTCGGGGGCAACTACCAATCGAACCCCGTGCGCTTGTTTCACGTGTGGAAAGGCGGGGCACTTTGCCCGTGACTGCTGGAGTGGACGCTCAAAGTCCGAAAGGAAACAAGGAGCTACCTACGAGGAGAGGGCAATGCGGTGGAGTCGACCGCGTCCCACTATGCTCCGACTCAGCCTAGAGTCTATAACTTGGGCCACTAGGAGGCCATCAAGCAAGCGGATGTGGTGACAGGTATGAGTTAATTTATAGCAAGTTAGCTTTAATACCGTTATCTATTGCTTGTTAGCCTAACATTGTTTGTATAGGCTTTGTTGTGATTAGTGATAGTTCGGCACGGGCACTGTTCGACACGGGAGCTTCATATTCCTTCTTGTCCGAAAGTTTCATATCGCGCATCGGAGTCCCTTCTTCGATGGCGAAGGACAAGTTGGATGTGCTGCTACCGAATGGGTGCTCGATGAGTGCGGACAGGGTGTGCGCCGTAAAGGTTCACATTGGGAGCCAAGAGTTCGACTTGCTAGCGTCATTGCTGCCGCTAGTAGAGTTCGACGTGATCTTTGGAATGGATTGGCTTTCAGAGCAGAAAGCTTGGATTGACTGTGACCGGAAGGAGGTCAAGCTGGGTGTAGGGTGGGAGACTACATTCGAGGGGCTAAAGGGGTCGTGCAAGACACTGATGTCTGCTCTTTAGGTGGTGAAGGCGGTTCGTGCTGGTGCAGAGCTGTTCTTCGCAATGGTGGGGGCTGTAGAGCCAAGGTCCACGTTGGATAGCATTCCCGTAGTTTGCGAATACCCCGATGTGTTCCCGGATAGTCTTCCCGGAGCCCCACCGCAGCGGGAGATCGATTTCACCATCGAGCTCGTGCCGGGTGCCAAACCGGTGTCACGTTCTCCTTATAGGTTGGCACCAAAGGAGATGGCGGAGTTGAAAGTTCAGCTAGAGGAGCTGATGGAGCAAGGTTATGTGCGTCCAAGTTCGTCGCATTGGAGCGCACCGGTCCTCTTCGTTAAGAAGAAGGACGGAAGTATGCGGCTGTGTATCGACTACAGAGAGTTGAACAAGCTAACGGAAAAGAATAAGTACCCGATCCCGAGGATTGATGATCTCTTTGATCAGTTAGTCGGATCGTCGGTATACTCCAAGTTGGACTTGAAGTCGGGGTACTATCAGCTGAGGATCAGGGAGTGTGATATCCCGAAGACGGCGTTCAGTACGAGGTATGGGCATTTCAAGTTCACGGTCATGCCGTTTGGAGTGACGAATGCGCCATCGGTATTTATGGACTTGATGAATAGGACGTTCAGAGATTTCCTGGATCGCTTTGTGATCGTCTTTATTGACGATATTTTGGTGTACTCGCAGTGCGAAGAAGACAACTTCAATCATTTGCACCTGGTGTTGGAGACTCTGAGAAGGAATGAGCTTTATGCGAAGTTCTCCAAGTGCGAGTTCTGGCTACCCTCGGTAGCGTTCCTTGGTCATATAGTGAGTGGGGAAGGTATAGCGGTGGATCCGGCGAAGATTGTTGCGATACGGGAGTGGCCTGCGTTGTCTTCTGTCGCGGAAGTCCGTAGTTTTCTCGGGCTTGCCGGATATTACAGGCGCTTCGTAGAGAACTTCTCGCGAATAGCTTTACCTCTCACGAAGTTTACAAGGAAGGATCAGAGATTCTTGTGGACGCAAGAGTGCGTGCAAGCTTTTGAGGAGCTGAAAAGGCGGTTGACCACGGCGCCAGTGCTTAGTTCGCCGAGTGGGACCGAGGGCTTTGAGGTGTATAGCGACGCTTTGGGTAGTGGCTTGGGCTGCGTGTTGTTACAGCATGGGAGCGTGATAGCGTATGGATCGCGTCAGTTGAAGGTGCATGAAAGAAATTATCCGGTGCACGACTTGGAGTTGGCGGCCGTGATATTTGCACTCAAGTTGTGGAGGCACTACCTTTACGGCGTAAGGGTCGATATATACACCGATCACAAGAGCCTAAAATACTTGTTGGATCAGAAGGACCTTAATATGAGGCAGAGGAGGTGGATGGAGTTCCTAGGGGACTACACCTTCAAAATACATTATGTACCCGGGAAGGGCAACGCAGTTGCGGATGCTCTGAGCCGCAGGGCTCCCGCCCAAGCCAACTGGTTGTCGGTGCATGATGAGCGGCTAGTACGGGAGTTGGAGGAGCTTGAGATCTGTTGCGTTGACAAGCAGACGAGCGCCAAAGCAATGTTAAACTGGACAGAGGTGCAGTATGACCTGGCTGACCAGGTTCGGCAGGCATTGGAGTTAGATGACTCCATGAAGGAGCTTATGGAGGCCGCTCTGGATGGGTCAAATTCCCAGTTCTCGGTGGAAGATGGTTTATTAAGGAAGGATCATCGGTTGTGCGTCCCGAGTGGGGGTAACCTCCGGGCAGAGTTGATGTACGAGGCTCATCATACCAAGTACTCAATCCACCCAGGGAGCACGAAGATGTATCGTGATCTCAAAAAGTTATTTTGGTGGCCGGGACTTAAGAAAGATGTGGCGGTGTACGTGGCTAAATGCCAAACGTGCGCCTTGGTGAAGGCGGAGTGCCAAAAGCCGGGAGGATTTCTGAAGTCCTTGCCTATACCGGAGTGGAAATTCGACGATATATCTATGGACTTTGTGCACAGGTTGCCAAGGTCGCAGAAGGGGAGCGACGCCATCTGGGTGATCGTAGATCGGCTAACCAAGGTGTCGCATTTCATTCCGCATAGGAAGGATGATCCAGTGGAGAAATTGGCAAAGTTGTATGTTGACAATATTGTTAGGCTGCATGGTGTGCCCCGTAGCATTGTGAGTGATCGCGATGGGCAGTTCACGTCAAATGATTGGAGGTTGGTGCAGCAGATGCTGGGGACAAAGTTAAAGTTCAGCACAGCTTTCCATCCGCAGACGGATGGGCAGACCGAGAGGGTCAATAGAATGATGGAGGACATGCTACGCATGTGTGTTCTGGATTTCGGTAAGCATTGGGAAGACCACCTTTATTGGGTGGAGTTCGCGTACAACAATAGCTACCAAGCGAGTATACAAATGGCGCCCTTCGAGGCCCTGTATGGTAGGAAGTGTCGCACGCCGTTATCATGGCTTGAAACGGGTGAGGCAAGGTTGTACAAGAAGCAGGAGGTGGAGAGTGCTACCTCGTTAGTGCGGATCATTCGGGAGCGCTTGTTGATCGCTCAGGACCGGCAGGCGAAGTATTACAATGCCAAGCACCGGAACGTGGAGTTCGCGGTAGGCGATTGGGTATATCTGAAAGTGAAGCCGTTCAAGGGGGTTTCGCGGGTGAGACGCTTGAAGAAGCTGAGCCCAAGATACCTTGGACCTTTTGAGGTTCTGGAGCGAGTCGGCGAAGCTGCATACCATTTGAAGCTATCGGTGGAGTTGAGTGGATTACATGATGTGTTCTACATTTCTGTGTTGCGGAAGGCGGTGCAAGAGCCTTCGCAGGTGATCGCGGCTGATTAAGTGCCGGTGGACGAAGGGTTGACGACTAGGGTCAATCCCATTCGTATTGAAGATGTTGAGGTCAAGAGGCTTCGTAACAAGGAGATCCAGATGGTTAAGGTCCAGTGGGATAATTGCGGGCGCGAGGAGCTCTCTTGGGAACGGGAGCAGACTATGCTCGAGGAGTACCCGGAATTGTTCCGCTCAGGTACTGTTTTACGTCAAGTCCTGTCTGTCCTTTATTAATTTCGTGGACGAAATTCTTTAAGGGGGGTAGAATTGTAACACCCCAAAATGTTGTAGGAGCGACGGGGATCGAATTTGGCCAAGGCAGATTTTTGGTGCAGGTGACACGGGCCCCGACACGGGCGTGTCGGAGGCCGTGTCGGGCGTGTCGAGCCCGGGCCGTCGAGCTGGCCGTGTCGTCGACCAGCGCAGGTCGACGATGGTCGTGTGGTGGAACACGGCCTAGGACACGGGCGTGTCCCAGGCCGTGTCACACCTGGGCTGTGCGGTTGGGTACACGGGTAATGACACGGGCACGAACACGGGCGTGTCTAGTTTGACACGGGCGTGTCTGATGCCGTGTCACCAAGCCGTGTACCCCTATGACTGCAAAGTGTTGATTTATTGCATACGGGGGGCATGACACGGGTCCCAACACGGGCGTGTCGTAGGCGACATGCGCGTGTCGTAGGCGACACGCGCGTGTCGGAGGCCGTGTCACATGCCGTGTGCTTGTTTTCAATTTTGGTCGAGACGGCGAATGAGCTACCCGGCCAGGCACACGGCCGTGTGCCAACCCGTGTTCGGCCCAGATTTTATGATTTTGGATTTAATCCGGGCCGTTCGTTTCCTTGGCTTTGGATCCGACGGTGGGGGGCTGCTCCTGGGTGGTTATGTTCGGGAAATAGGGTTTAGAAACCCATTTTCCATTGGCCAATCTCTCTCTAAAAGTTAGAGAGAAGGGAGAGCAAGGAGGAAGGAGGAGTCCAAGATCCGGCCGCCGGAAGAGCTTCGGAGCTCCGAATCGCGATCCGAGTCCAGATCCGTGGAGGCGACGCCGTTGCGGTGCTTTCCAACCGTATAGTTTTCGATGGCGCCGCGGAAGAATGCAAGGGTAACGATTTCTCATCCTTGAGCATGTGAAGCCCTCTTTTCCTTTGCATAGGAAGCCCTCTCTCGCGAGTGAGCGAAGAGTTGGAGCGTTCCTTGGGTTAGATATGTGAAGTCCCCCTTGTGTAGAGTCCGTATGCAAAAACGGACGTAGGCATTGTGTGTGAAGCCTATTCGGACATGTAGAGCCGGATCGGTGATGTTGCATTGCATTTGAGCCATGCAAGAATCCGGATGTTTGGGTGTTTTCGGGTTTTCTACGTGGTAGATTGCATCAGGGAGCCTTGGAGATTAACTCCAAGGTGCACCCGAAAACTTGGCAAAAGCGGGCTTTGCCAACACGGTGGTCGGGGGCCAACGTGAACATAACTAGGTTATGTGATTATTGTGGTGGAAACGGGACTCGGTGAGTCTTGGCCTGCGCATATGGCTTAAATTGTCGTTGCGGTATGAGCACGGGTCAGGCGGAACCGTTCCCGGTCTATGTCATTCGGTAGGACCGTTGGCATAAATGAGGGTCTTTGACGGTCTATGGCTTAAATTGCCGTGACCAAGGCCAATAAGACAAAATGCTCATATGGATGACCGTCCAAGAGGCGGTGGTGGATTGGGAACGTCTATGGCTTGAATTGACGTGACGTTGGCCGATTCGCCGAGAATGTGCCCTGAGTGTACGGGGTGTGTGGCCGTGCGAGCCTACGCCTGTGGTGAAGTGCAAATACTTTATATAAATGCCTATGCTAATAAAGTGCAGGGAAAGAGCATCGCCGCCCCAAATGTGGGGGCGGGATCGTTATAATTTGGTCAGCATTGCTGACCGTTGCTATTGTTTGCCACCGGGCGGTGGTTTGTGACTTGCAGGTGCTGCGGAGCAGAGCGGGAAAGAGCGGGCTAAAGCCCTTGTTGCTGTGCCGGCCCTCGAAGGCCTAATTGCTTATGTTTGTTTCCCGTTTTCATGTATGGCCGGTCTGCGTGCCGAAGTTTGGAAAAACACTTCATTTTGTTAAGTGAACAATGTAAGGCCTTAAGGCCAGTTGTCTTTTGTGTATGATTACATTCCTGAGTTTGTAGTGGACATTCATGCTTTGTAGCAGGGTTCTTGTTCTCTTGCAACTGTATAAAAATTGCTTCCGCTAGGTGTTGTGTAGGACGTGGTGATTGGTTGAATGGTTTCAACGCGTAACCAACCGGTCTGTCCGTAGTATATGGCGTCGGGCCCCGGCCGGACCTACTGCTATATGCTATGTGACGGATAGGGGTGTTACACCGCGTGCGTCGAATGAGTATAATAGGACAAACATCTTCTCGTTAAATTTTAAAAGCGGTGAAAAGTGGTGCAAGTTAATAATAGACAGCGGTATTTGCATGAATGTCATTTTGAAAAACGCTGTCACTCGTATGCATCTAGTCCCCGAACCACACCCCCATCCGTATAAAATAACGTGGGTAAACAAAACATCTATCGCTGTTTCTAAGCGTTGTTTAGTGCCACTTACAGTGAAGAGGTATAGCGATAAGGTATGGTGCAACGTCATCCCCATGGATGTATGTCATGTACTACTAGGACGCCCATGGCTCTACGATTATGACGTGACCCATTTCGGAAGAGCCAACACGTACGAGTTCAAGTGTAATGGTAAGACCATTGTCTTGAAACCCTCACCGCCCAAGGATAATTCGATTTCCTCCAAGGACACAATTGTGCCTGCAGAACAGAAAACTATAAGCTTGATAAGTAAGAAGGAGTTAGAACGTGAGACCTGAGAGAACAAAGTTGTCGACCTAACTCACCTAGAGGGGGGTGAATAGGTGAAATGCGTGCCAAATGCGAAATAAAAAAATTAACACATCACAGATAAGTAATCAAGCAATCACACAGACGACAAGAGATTTATAGTGGTTCCCCAATTTTGGGTACGTCCACTTTCCTCATCGATCTAGCAAATCACTAGACTCGGCTACTCCACTATCTCGGATTGCAAACCAATCCTACACCTCGGAACTATGTTCCTACAAAAACTCGATCCCAAACGGATCTACACTCGGAAGATAAAACTTCCTACCACTCGGAGATAGATCTCCTACAATGAAATTTGTTTGAAAAGAAAAACACAAACAACAATTAGCACAGATCTGGATCTTTGACTTTATCTTCTTCTTGAGAGCTTTTCGGTTTGAACAGAAACAGTTGAAGAAGACTTGAAAGAGATCCACGATTCTGAGATCTGGAATCACCACGATCAAGAAAATAAATTAGAGACGATGAAGCACGGAGAGATCGGATGATTCTTCTTGAGTCTGGATCGCTTGAGAATTAGAGATCGATAGTTGCGGCTGAGAGAGGATGATCCAGAGCTTCTTCCGAAAACTTTAATGACGGCGGAAGGAAAGATTAGGGTTTTCGGGATTTTATCTTTCTTAAAAATTAATCACTGTAAACGCGTGTATTTAGTCAAGTCTGAAAAGACCTATTTATAGACGGTCTCCAACGGTCATAAGCATAATTAAGGATGACACGTGGACCAATCAGAAAGGACTTTTAGAAAATACACAAAGAAACTTGACTTAGAGAAATTCAGGAAATTCGAACAGACATACTCGAGAGACAGAGACATACTCGAGTAAGAGGTTACATACTCGAGTGGATATAAGGGATATACTCGAGTATCAAGATAGAAACTACTCGAGTGCTTCAGGGATCAATACTCGAGTGACTTAGAGAACCTACTCGAGTATGAGCAAATATACTCGAGTATAAACACTTGGAAATGTTTCTCAGATAAGACTTGAAGAGCTACTCGAGTATAAGAGTTTGAGATACTCGAGTATGGGGAAGATAGACTACTCGAGTATCTTAGGAAAACTACTCGAGTGATCACTAACCTACTCGAGTATGAAAATCAATCTACTCGAGTACAGAGTTACTTACTCGAGTATTTTAGAGAACTACTCGAGTATGTGGACTTAGAAACTTTCTAGGATAAGAAGACCAGATCTACTCAAGTTCAAACAGAGCGCTTACTCGAGTAACTAACCATCTACTCGAGTATAAGGTTTCACTTACTCGAGTGAAAGAAAATCTACTCGAGTATAAGCTTTCATACTTGAGTAAATAGAGAATCCACTCGAGTAAGTAGCCCAACCTACTCGAGTACAGACTCACTTACTCGAGTATACTAAAGAAGTACTCGAGTATGTGGACTTAGAAAATTTCTTCTGAAATAGACTTCAATACTCCATAGATCCAAGTGCATGTTGATGAAGTGTGTCCCAATAGAGAGGCTATACATGAGCCAATACCTTGGATCACACAATGAGGAATTACATTGTATGGTCCTGTGTTTTGTGACCCATTATAGACTGATATTGGTCTACACTTGGCAATAAGAACCTGCACACATACAACTTAAACACAATATCAAATACACATTAATTCATCTTAGTTCAAGGTCTGACTTCCTACAAATCTGAGGTATTGTGGAGACAAATCCCAACAATCTCCCCCTATTTGTAGATGTCAGCACCCTCTACACTAAGGTGAATTACTTAGAGTAAAAAGAACAACAAAATATATACTGAAAAAAAATGGAACAGGAATTATAAAGATATCCATAATTAGAATCAAATATATATATAGAAATGATTTCAAAAGATTAAATGTCTATATCCACATCCTCATTCACTCAAGAAGGGGCTCCTCTATGCAGTCTTTCTCTTTTAAGCTCTTGCCTCTCCAGGCAGCTGAAAGGTTTGGGAAAATAGGTCTTGGGCCTTGGAGCAGCAGCTGGATTTTTATATCCCCAATTTCTGTCATGTAATCTGATTTTGATTTGAGATACATCATATGCTTTCCATTCTGCATTGCTATAGTAGTGATCTCTATTTTCACCAAAATCTGTTACCAGCTTCAAGGTATCAAGGAAAAGAGATTTGGAGGTAGGACTCCAAACTTCTGCATGAACAACTTCTGGTCTACCTTCTGGAGCTGGGGCAGGCTCTCTCCTTGGTGCAGAACGGCTAGCAGAAGCCCCGTCACCATATTTTCTTTTCTTTCTAGGGGCACCCTGAGAGCTTGGAGGAAAATCATCTTGCCACACATCATCATAGGAAATAGGAGGCTCAGTCATGTCACAAGTAGGTAGGTGAGAAGACTTGCACATACTCTGGAATGTTGGCCTGAGCTGGAAAGTTAGCCTGATCTGGAGCACCTGAGGGAGGATGTTCTTCAAGAGGATCTAGGACCTTTGGAATAATGGCAGGGTTAAGTTGGGAGTTGGGAAAGTTCTGATTATGCACCCATACAGCAGTGTCATAGATATAGAACTTTACAGATTAAAGTTGAGCAAGAATGTCTGCTTTCATTTCTTTGACTAGACTATCCACAGATGCTTTAGATTGTTCAGATATTTTTTCAACTTGTTCTTTGACTATCTTCTCCCCCTTGGTGATATCTACTGAGAGTTGGGCAATTGCTTCATCTCTAAATGTGCCAACTTCCTCACAAACTTTCATAACATTCGCGGTAGCATCCTTGTCCAATTTAATCTGATTATTTGCAACTGTTTCAGCTTGATCTTTGAGTACACCTATACTGGTGATAGTATGATCTAGGGCTTTGCCATCCAACTGAAATAGTCTCTTGAGCTCATCAGTGTTTGCTTGAATTTCAGCAAAGCCTCTACTCATCTCAATTTCAAGAGTAGAGATCTTGTTGTTCACTGATGCCAGAGAATCATCAAAGTATTTTCTCTGTTCACGGAACATTTACCCAATCTGATTGACTAAATCTGAGGTGCTAGAGGGATCTTAGGCTGGGGCAGAGGCTGAGGGAACAGGAGTAACCCAGGGGGAATTTCAGTAATCACAACTGAGCTTTCAGCTCTCTTGAAGGGTGGTATTACCACTGAATCTTCTGTATTGATGAAAGAGGGAAGAGAGAAGTCTAGTGTCCTCAGAGGAGCATCAACTGGTTCTGGAGACATGTCCTCGTCATCAGACAGTAGATTAATCTCTGGCTGACCTTGCTGTTTATCAGGGGACTGATCAGGAGAGGTAGGGGGTACCTTTGTAGGGGAGGGAGAGGGATCCTTAGCAGGGGAGGGCGAAGGATCTACTTGAGAGTGATCCTCAAGAGATAGCATAACTGAATCATCTTGAAATACTGGAGCATCTGACCTGAGTTCATCAATCAGTCTGTTAATATCTTCTGCTGTAGAGAGAAGGTTTTCTTGAGCTTGAACTTCTGAGGTGAGATCTTCTGGAGGTGGAGAAGGAGGAGGAGTAGGATCTTGGATCAGATCTTGCTGAGAAGAGACTTCTGAAGCTTTGTGCTGAGGATTAGATGAGGCAGGCTCCCCCTCAACTATTGCACCCGAGGTGGTAATAGTGTGATGTAAAGGAGGAGATGGAATCCTGTCATCTGAGACAAGGGGCTCTCTGGGCTCATCTTCTGAGGTAACAACTGATTTTGAGGCTTGAGCAGTGTTGAGGAGTTTGATTTCATATCTTTGGATTTAGAGGATGGATACTTTCTTCATATGATGGAGGGGAGTGCCTTTGGATAAATCAAACACTGTAGGATTAATCTCATGGAGGAGGAGTGAGATAATCCTGGCATAGCTTGGTTTTTTCACACTTTCTCTGATTTTTTCCAGTATCATCATTCCAAACTGGAATTTCTTCCGACAGACTATGGCTTGCATAACGTCAAAAAGATTTTGGGAAATATCTCTGAGGGAATAGGTTTTGCACAGAAGAACTTTGGCAATCACATCCAAAAGAAATTTTCCCTCTGAATTGTAATCTGCACGGCGGAACGAATATGCTTCATACGGGTTTATTCCACAGAAGAAGCTGGTTCTTTCAGAATCTTTAGGAGTCAGATCATCTTCTTCATCCACCACTAGCAATTTTAACAGAGTAGCAAAGGAAGTTTTGTCCAGACGGATTTTGATCCCACTGGCCTTGGATTTTAGAACTGTACCATTGCGCTTGACCTTCAAGTTTTTGAAGAACTCCTCGACTGCAGGGAAAATGACTTTGCACGGTGTCTAGAGGATGAACGAGAGTCCGGCGGTGTCGAACAGAATGAGCAGGTTTCAGAAATCATCGGAGAGGTCGGCTATACCTTCAGGGTCGAGCTCTGAGCCGATTCCGATCTTGGTGGAGGGAGCCATCGACGATTCTGGAGTACGGAAGAGACGAAAACGACAGAGCTCTACGGGTTCCGGAATATGAAGTGACGACGGCTACTCGAGAGAATGAGGAGTGAAAAGGATTTCCGATTTCTAAATATATATATGACCCTAATTAGGTTTAAGTAGGAGTGATAAGGATAAAATCATACCTGATATGGAGCGCCAAACATTTTGGTGCGAATAGAAAAAAATGAGAATTTCAAATATCTGATTGCCGTATACTCGAGTAGATTTCGCCATACACGAGTATGAGATGGAGCATACCCGAGTAGATCAAGTACATACACGAGTAGGTTACCAACTACTCGAGTATGTAGATTCTATTACTCGAGTATTTCCGTTTACTCGTGTATATGTCTCTATATACTCGAGTATATCACTTTGAAATACAATTTTCTTGGGAGAGATTTACTTCCACTGATATCTTCAACTCTGAGCCTGTCTATGAATCCACCATCACTAATCCTCTTTGTTGAGCAGCCCGAGTTCCGTTTTGAAGAATGAAAACTTGGACTCCTCCAGCGGTTTGGTGAATATATCTGCAACTTGCCTGTCTGTGGAGACATATTGTATATCTATGTCTCCGTTTTCCACATGCTCCTGGATGAAGTGATATCGAAGCTCTATGTGCTTTGTCCGGCTGTGGGAGACTGGGTTGTTGGCGATTGCTATTGCGCTGGATGAGTCGCAGAACAGAGGAACGTTCTGGAACTTCATGTTATAGTCTTCAAATTGATTCTTGATCCATAGAAGCTGTGCACAACAGTTGCCTGCAGAGATATACTCTGATTCAGCCGTTGAGATGGCTACACAGTTCTGCTTCTTACTGCTCCAGGAAATAAGTCTCCTTCCGAGAAATTGGCAAGTCCCGGAAGTACTTTTCCTATCGTCTTTGCATCATGCAAAATCTGCATCTGAAAATCCAATTAGTTCACTATCATTACTTCTTGGGTACCATAAGCCAAGATTTGATGTTCCTTTGAGGTATCTCAAGATTCGCTTTGCAGCAATGTAGTGAGATTCCTTAGAGTTCACCTGAAATCTAGCACATACACATGTGGAAAACATTATGTCTGGTCTACTTGCGGTAATGTAGAGTAGGGACCCAATTATGCTTCTGTACTTGGTTTCATCAAAAGGTTCCCTTTCTCATCCTTGTCTAGAGACATAGCTGAAGCCATTGGAGTCCTCATTGAGGTTACATTCTCCATTCCGAATTTCTTAAGTAGCTCTTTGGTGAACTTGGTCTGTGAGATGAAAATTCCATCCTCAGATTGTTTCACTTGAAGCCCTAAGAAATACTTCAGCTCTACCATACTGCTCATTTCAAACTTCCCTTGCATAATTTTAGAAAACTTCTTGCAGAGGTTGTTATCTGTAGAGCCAAAAATAATGTCATCGACATAGATTTGCACTAGCAAAATCTTGCCTTTTATTTCCCTAAGAAATAATGTCTTGTCTATCTTTCCTCTTGTGAACTTGTTTTCAAGAAGAAAGGTAGACATCGTTTCATACCAAGCTCGAGGAGCTTGTTTAAGACCATATAAGGCTTTTTGCAGTAAATAAACATGATTAGGAAAAGTTGAGTCAACGAAACCTGGCGGTTGCTCTATATACACTTCTTCCTTTATGTCGCCATTCAGGAAGGCGGACTTGACGTCCATCTGATAGACGGTAAAGCCCTTAAGTGCAGCGTAGGCAAGGAATAACCTGATCGCCTCCAGTCTTTCCACTGGAGCATATGTTTGGTCAAAGTCGATTCCTTCCTCTTGACGATAGCCCTTGGCGACAAGTCTGGCTTTATTCTTTATAATTGTTCCATCTTCGTCCATCTTGTTCCGGTAGACCCATTTTGTCCCAATGACGTTCTTCCTCTTGGGTTTGGGGACAAGTGTCCAAACTTTGCATCGTTTGAACTGATTCAGCTCATCTTCCATGGCTAGAATCCAGGATGCGTCGGAGTTGGCTTCCTAAAATTTCTTTGGTTCAACCTGTGAAAGAAAACTTAAGTGTAAATTTTCGTTAGTTGTACCTCGACGAGTTCTGACGCCATCCTGAGGATCTCCTATGATTTGGTCTAAGCGATGATCCTTCACGTGTCTGAACTCTAGAGTCCTTGCATCTCAGATCTCTTCAGCCACTGGAGTTGCATCATCAGCTGGGATGTGTTCTTCATCTTGATCATCTACCTCTCCAATAGGGGTTGTAGAAGTGATCTTGATGAACGTCTCATCTTTATCTTGAGTTGGTTCATCCAAGCTGAGTTCCTTCATCTTTGTACCTGCATCCTCAATAGGCATACTAGAAGAGTTTGAGAGGACTTAGCGCAACCACTCGCACCAAAAGCCCGGACTGTTGGAGGACGGCGCCACTAATCTTTATATCAAAGGTCCTCGGGCGGATCCACGGGGCAGTCAGTTAATCCATTACCGCATAGCACTGCAGCGCGGGGGCGATTCCGGACCACAACCCCAACAATCCCCCTCCCCCCCCCCGAAAATGACCCCGGGGTTTCGAACCCGCGACCCCCTCTGATACCAATTGAGAGGAAAAGGGATAGATACTACTCTAGAGGGGGGGGGGGTGAATAGAGTAATCAAAAATTGCACTAGCAAAGTTGACTGTCTACTCAACTCCCTTGGAGTTAAATGCGGAATGAAGGTTATAGATATTTGAGAAGTAACCCTAAAGCCTAACACAAGTGTTGTGCACAAAAGGCAGCTAACTATAATTATAGTTAAGGCTTGGAATCCTAAACAGCAACTAGCAAACCTAGTTAAAACTAATCACAGCCAACATCACAAGTAATAAATCAAACAACCAGACGACAAAAGGGAATTTATAGTGGTTCCCCAAACAACTTAGTTACGTCCACTCTTCTACCAACAAGGTAGGAATCCACTCAGGTTTTTGATCAGGTGCCCTGCCACCAACAAGATCTGCTTCAGGTAGATCTAGAAACCCTTTAGACTTTTGATCAGGTGTCTAAAAACCAACACAGGTTTTTGATCAGGTGCCCTGCCACCAAGGTATACTTTTGAAGGGAGTAATAACCCTTTACAGGAGGGGGAAAGGAGGTTAAAATGTCTTCTCTATTTTAAATAGAATTAGAGAAGCTCAAGAACTTGCACTGAGCTAGAAAGCTCTAAAGAGTCAAGGCTCCTCCTGGCTAAAAGAATGTCCAGGTGAAGTCTTGTTTCAGTGCAGAAAACACTTCAGAAAATCTGAAGGAAAAAGCTACAAGAAGATAATGAATATGAAATGAAAATTCTTCTTCAGGCAGCTATCTTCTTCTTCTTCTTCTTCTTCAAAAAGCTCTGTGTGAAAATCTTCCTGTAAGCAGGAGAACTCAGGTTGAAGAAGAGTGAAGAGCTAAAGCTTCTTCTCATTTGGATGTGAACGAGATGAGAGCAGTTGTAAACTGTAAGTTGTAAGCTTGAATGCTGCTGAGAGTATATGATCTGGGTACTGTGTTCTAAGTTGTATCTGCTTCTTTCAAAAGAAACTCTTTTTATATGAGCCTTTGCAACGGCTTTAATTTGAGTTTGAATCTTGTCTTCTACTGAAATCTACAAGCTGGGCTGCAAATAGCATAAAGCAAAAACAAAACTGCAGACAGATATCCTATAAGAGGATAAAGCTTTCTAAGAAGCTGCAAATAACTCTGATAAAATAATACTAGAGAAAGTCACATCAGAAGAGACTCTTTACGGCAAAGGAAGACTTTTTGAGTCTAACGGCTATAAAAGACAGCCTGGCAGATAAAGCAGAAAACATATTTCAACTAATAAGACAAATAACTTTGTCAGAAAAAGATTGGCTCATGCATAAGGAATGGAGCAGATATTGCATGGAAATAATATCACAACTTTATTCCAATAATCTTTTATAAAATATGCCAAAATAAATATGAAATAAATCACATCATAGAAGATGACAAAATTACTCAAGACATACATCAAAATGTCGAACGACCCTCGAAGATCGTCGACTGAAGCACAGAGATCGTCGACCTATCAGACAGATAGTCGAACGATACAGATAGTCGAACTACCAAAGAAGATAGTCGAACTACCACAGCAGATAGTCGAACTATCAGGACAGATAGTCGAGCTATTAGATAGTCGATCTATCAGGACAAATAGTCGAACTATCAAACAAAACAGATAGTCGATCTATCAAACAGATAGTCGAACTATCAAAGAAAACAGATAGTCGACCTATCAACAGATAGTCGAACTATCAAAGAAAACAGATAGTCGACCTATCAACAGATAGTCGAACTATCAAAGAAAATAGATAGTCGACCTATCAACAGATAGTCGAACTATCAAAGAAAACAGATAGTCGACCTATCAAACAGATAGTTGAGCTATCAACCAAAACAGATAGTCGGCCTATCAACAAATAGTCGAACTATCAGATAGTTGAACTATCCAAGCAGATAGTCGAACTATCAAAGAGAACAGATAGTCGAACTATCACAGAAAGCAGATAGTCGACCTATCAAACAGATAGTCGAACTATCAAAGCGGACAGATAGTCGACCTATCAAACAGATAGTCGAACTATCAGATAGTTGAACTATCCAAGCAGATAGTCGAACTATCAAACACAACAGATAGTTGACCTATCAAACAGATAGTCGAACTATCAACGCAGACAGAACGTCGACCAACTGATAGACGATCGTCGAACAGTCGATAGACGATAGTCGAGCGGCGTTCGACCATAGTCGAATGAAAAACAACTTAACCAAATTTACATCTGGAAAAGTGACGCCTCTAAAAACTAGAGCAACAAACTAAACAACTAACCTTTGATCATAGATAAATCTTAGGTCAAGAGACAGAAAGAGAAGACTGAACTCAAATCAAAACTAGGGTACCAACAATCTCCCGCTATTTGAGTAAAGTCTCTCAAAAACACAAAACTAATTACTGAAAATAAATAAAATGCATGAAGGGAAATAATTAAGCAGATAACATCAATCAATCAGATAAGCAAATAATTGTCAATTTAAGATGCTTCAGAATTAGGTTTAGGTTCAGAAGAACTAGGAATGAAAGTAATCTTTCTAGAAGGATCTAAAGCTTCTTTCCTTGACAACTTCAGGTCTTGTTCTCCAATGATTTTCGATTCTGACGCTCTTAGGACAACTGCCTCAGGATGCTTTTCCATGTATTTTGAAGGATCAAATAACTCAGGTCTAACCTGGAATTTATCGAGCTCCTTCATTCTGAATTTTGACATAGTGGTTAATCCTGTAGTGTCTTTTCCTTCAGCTTTAGCTTTCTTAATTTGGGCTGAACCAACAAGTTCAAGAAAACGAGCCATCCTGAAATAAGGATCAAGCTCTAGGCTTTCATACACATTTTCAGAGGTTGTATCAACAGATTTCACAGCTTTAAACTTAATAGATATGTCTAGCAGACTTTCAGCTGGCTCTTTATCCTGAATAACTAGATAAGAAGGAGGAGCAAACTCAGCAAATATCTTGCTAGATTTTTCAGAGAAAATAATTAGCTTACCTTTTGAAACAGCCTTCACAGCATGATCTGGCTTTGGAGAGGTTGAGCTCTTGAGTTCTTTGGAAGGAGGAGGAGAAAAAGTTGGTCTTTGATAAACCACCTCCTTTACTTGTTCCTTAACATCAGCATCAAGTCTTTGATAGCCAGATTGCGTTTTACCTTGATATCCTTGAGAACTTTTCCTTTGTGATGACTGAGATGGGTTGAACCTGTCAGATTGAGCAGCAGGATTTGCAGATAGGTTTCCAGAGGCTCCTGCACTGGGAGGTGGAGGAGGAGAACCTCTAGGAGTCCATCTTGGGACAGGACTGTCATACCTCTTTGACTTCTTCCTTTGCTTCTGCTGATTTTTAGAAAATGCCATCTAGTGTTGGATTTCTTTAGACTTAGGATCAATGCCTTTCAGGATATAATAAGGAGTATAATTATCAGGATTTGGAGGAGGAGGAGCCACAGCTTTCCTTTTCTTTTTAGCAGATCTCTTTCTCTTAGACTCATCAGATTCATCAGAATCAATCTCATCCTCAGAATTTGAAGAAATAGGAAGATCATATGGATCAATCGCTTCTTGCACAGCTCTTTCCTTTTCTTTTAAGGCAGCTTTTTCTAATTCTTCTTCCATGGCATCCTGTGCCAGAAGGGTATCTAAATCCAACCCAGGAGAGTCATCCCAGACGGTAGACTTTTCAATTTGAACATCTGATGCCTTTTCTTGTTGATTAGAAACTGTCATGAGGACCAGTTCTACTTGCACTGCTAGCTGAGCTGGCTGAGCAGCCTCAGAAACTTGAACAACTGGTTCTGGTTCAGTTTGAACTTCTGGAGCTGGTTGGTGATCAAGCTCTTGAACATCTAATACTTCTTCCATTTTATCTGTAGTATTATGAACAAAAATTTGCTAAATGACATCGAATTATTCCTTCCAGGTATTCCCATACTAGCATATCAGCTATCAAGTCTAAAAAGTGAGTAAAAGGGATACCTTCAGAATTGTCCTTTGAGTGTCCTAACTCCCATAATTCATCTAGGAAGGAAGTGATAACTCCTTCTAGGTATAGGGCGACCAGGGGAGTGGAGCATTCTTCTAGGCAAACTTTGACAATGAACTCAGACTTCATTATGGCATCAGAAATATCTGCTTCAGACAAAGGAGGAGGAGCTGATTCTTCTATCTCTTTCTCTACAACTGCAGGAGGATCTACTGGAGGGGAGGCCAAGGGCAGCTCAGAGGCATCTTCATAAAGCATCTCCCCCTGCCTGATTTCAGTAGATACTGAAACCAGGCCCCTAGATGAAGAGGGTTCAGCAGATTTTGAGAGTGCTTGGATGGCAGCAGTCAAAGAAGAGATGGAGGATGCAAGGGGAGCAATTGCCTCTTCAATCATTATTTTGATTGAAGGAGTAATTAACTCCAAGATGCTAGAAATGAATGCTGGAGTGATTTCAAATGATGATGGGGGAATCTCAGTGGATGGATGATCAGCAGGAATGGTGTATTCTTGATGAACTGGAGAGTGAACTGGAGATGGAGAGTGAACTGGAGAATGATGGGTGGATGCAAGATGATCAATGTGATCTGAAGAAGGAATTGGAGACTGAGGAGGAGTAGAAATCTCAGAAACCAACAAATCAAAACTTGGATGTGAGATCCCAGCAAGATGAGAAGGGAGAGGAGATGTAGGAGGTGATGCATGGAGAATTGTAGATGAATCAGGAAGATGAGAAGCAGAAGGTCGTACTTTAATTGAAGTTGATGGAACTTCAACTGAAGTAGACGGTAATGCAGATGAAGAAGATGGAAGGGAGAGATTTGCTGAGCCAGCTTCTTGTAGGAGAGGAGTGACTGAAGCAGTCCTGGTGCTCTCAGATGCAGCTGGAGCAACCCCTGCTGGAGCGGGCTTCAGAAAAGTCCTTTTCCACTTGGCGAACAAGGTTGGGTCCATCTTCTTGCTGGCATTGATGGAAGTAGTAGCTGAAACTAACAAATAGGGATATTTTTCCTTCAGAAAAATCCCAAGCACCCTACCTAGGGTGACTTCCTTCTTGCTGTTCTTTTTCCTTATCAAATTAAACAATACTCCTGCCCAGTTAATCTTCTTTTTGTTCATAATTGCACACATTAGGGCAAACTGTTGCCTTGTAATATTGTCATGGGTAGAGTGCTTTCCCAGTAGCACTTTTCCGACGAGTTCAGCAAGGAATTTAATCTTCAATGGAAAATTTACCTTTAGTAGCTTAGCAGGAATGCCGTCGGCATGTCCTAACTCTGTCAGCATTCTCCCAAACTCTGGGGTATCTTGCTCGTAATCTTCTTCCCCATTTAACAATCCAAAAATTTTAGTTAAAATGGCGGGAGTCAAAGTTACCTCTTCTCCGCCAATTGTTCCGGTCATTGATTCGTCATTGGAGGACGAAGTAAATGCCCATTCTTTAATCTCTTGAATGTTTATCTTTATCCTGGAGGACATGAGATTTTCCAAACCTTGATCTTTGCATAAGTTGAGAATTTCCACAATTCCAGATTCGCAGTAACTGAAAGAATTGAAATCCACACTGAAGCCTGCATCGAACTTCACCACTGTCAGGAGAGCTGGAGCTATCGCCATCGAAGGGGCTGGAGAAGACGAGGGAGACGGCGAAGGCGAAACGATAGAAATCGCGAGACAAAGAGCAAGCAGGAAGACGGAATGCGAGAAGACGCTCTCCGTCGACGATAAAAAGAAAGATCTCTTAACCTAGATCGACCATCAGCTTTATATTAAAACAATGATCGTCGATCTATTTAAAAGATACTGGAGACGATGGTCGAACGGTCGTTCGACGATCGTTCCTGAAGCAGAGTAGTCGATCCATCGTTCGACTATTTTTGTCTTCACAAAAAACAAGCTGGCGTCAACCATAGATCGACGATAGGCTCGACCTGTTCGACGATCTTCGAACACCGGTCGACGATCTTCAAGCAGATAAGCTATCATCAACCATAGGTCGACGATAGGCTTGATCTGATCGACTATCTTTGAACGTCGTTCGACGATCTTCAAACAAGTTTCAACAAGGCAGACGTCACACTTAGTCTCTTCCATTAATCATGCCTAGTTGAACCAAAAAGAACAGATGCTTCTGTTCATCTAAGGGCTTGGTGAATATATCACCTCTCTGAAGGTCAGTGGATATGAACTCAAGGCTGATCTTGTTCTTTTCCACACAATCTCTCAGAAAATGGTGCCGGATCTCAATGTGTTTCGTTCTAGAGTGGTGCACAGGATTTTGTGCAATAGAGATAGCACTGGTACTATCACACATGATTTTTGTGTTCTTGTGTGTGTACCCATAATCCAAAAGCTGGTTTTGTATCCACAAGATCTGTGAACAACAACTAGCAGCTGCTATATATTCAGCTTCTGCAGTTGAAGTTGAGACAGAAGCCTGCTTCTTACAGAACTAAGAGACCAATCTCTCTCCAAAGAACTGACAAGTTCCTGAGGTACTTTTCCTGTCAACTCGACAACCAGCATAATCAGAATCAGAGTATCCAATTAACTCAAATTCTGATTCAGCTGGGTACCAAAGTCCTAGATTTGGACATCCCTTCAGGTATCTCAAGATTCTCTTGAGAAGAATCAGATGAGATTCCTTGGGGTTGACCTGGAATCTAGCACAAAGGCATGTAGCAAACATTATATCTGGCCTACTTGCAGTTAAATACAATAGGGAACCAACAATGGCCCTATAATTCTTTTGATCAACAGGCTTTCCCTGATCATCAGAATCTATAACTACATTAGTAGCCATAGGTGTATGCATTGCTGAAGCATCAGCCATACCAAACTTCTTTACCAATTCCTTGGCATATTTGGATTGGGAGATGAAGATGCCATCAGCATCTTGCTTTACTTGGAGACCAAGAAAGTAAGACAGCTCACTCATACTACTCATCTCAAACTTAGAATGCATCAAGTCAGAGAACTTTTTGCACAGTTTGGGATCAGTAGAACCAAAAATAATGTCATCCACATACACTTGAACTAACAGGATTGTGTCCTTGTGGTGCTTGACGAAAAGGGTTCTATCAACTACTCCCCTAACAAAGTTATGCTCTAACAGGAAACTAGCTAGAGTCTCATACCAGGCTCTGGGTGCTTGTTTGAGTCCATAAAGAGCTTTTTGCAACTTGAAAACATGTGAGGGCTGAGTTGAAGAAACAAACCCAGGTGGTTGTTCAATAAATACCTCTTCCTTTAGCTCACCATTTAGAAAGGCACTTTTGACATCCATCTGAAAAACTTTAAACTTCATATAGGCTACATAGGCTAGAAAGATCCTTATTGCCTCTAGCCTTGCAACAGGAGCAAAGGTTTGTCTGACTGTATAGGCTAACACCTAAGTCACAAGATCCTGATAGATACCAAGGATTATCGATATTCACTTTCACTATCATGGCCCAGTCCAAGGATTACTCTAGCACCAGACCTCCAGCATGCAACTTAGCTAAGTTTAGCATCTGGAAGGCAAGGATTAAGTTATATATGAACTCTATTGATGAGAGTATTTTTGCTTCTATTTTGACAGGACCACCAAGAGCACCTGCTGTAGCTACTGCTTCATCATCAACTGATATGAGTGCAGTGCCTCCTCCAGATTACAATGATGAATATAAAAAGGCAAAGATAGCAGATGCTAAGGCAATGAACATTCTGGCTCAGACAATGTCTGATGAAGTATTCCAGAAGGTTGCTGACTGCTCCTCAGCAAAAGCAATGTGGGATACACTAAACCAGATTGTAGCTGGTTCAGCTGATGAAAGGAAGGACAGAAGGTCCAACCTTATCTCCCAGTATGAAAATTTCAAGAAAACTGATGCTGAATCAGTTGAAGCAATGTACACAAGGCTCAGCTCAATCATCAATGAGCTGAGGACTCTTGACAAGGATATATCATTGACAGAGGTCAATGATAAGATTCTTATGTGCTTCCCTAGCACATGGGATCTGAGGATCTGGCCTATCAAGGAGGCCAGAAGTACAAATGAAATCTCAACAGAAGCCCTTCTCGGCAAGCTCAAGTCCTTTGAGCAAGTGCTGAAGTCTAGGGAAGCTGAGGCTGAAGCAAAGACTCCAACTCCCACAAGAAAAGAGCAAACCCTTGCTCTCAAAGCTGCTGATGCTTTTGAAGGAAGTCAGTCCAATGAGGAACTGATGGCATTATTTGCCAAAAGGTTTCTCAAGATGGGAAGGAAAGAATTCAGAAAGAAATCTTCAAAATATGAAGAAAAACCAAGGTATGATCGTACTCCTACTAAAGAAATAATTTGCTATGGTTGCAGGAAGCCTGAACATATTCTTCCAGACTGTCCAGAGGAAAAGAATAAAGAGAAAAGGAAAGACAAGGATCAGCACAGGAAGCATTCCAAGCCATCCTCCTACAAGAACAAAAAGATGGAGAGAGGTATTGTTGCTGAAACCTGGAGCGATTCTGATGAGGAATCTTCCTCCTCAAGCTCCAGTGAGGATGAGGAAGAAAAGAAGGCAAAGAAAGTTTGCCTGATGGCAATTGATGTCTGCAGCAATCACTCAGCTGCAGAGAATTCAGATTCTGATGAAGAAATGCCAACAGAAGATGAGGTATTGTCTTCTTACGATTTTACATCTGCTGAATTTAAATCAGATTTTAAATCTTTATGTTTAGATTTAATTAGTTCTGAAAAGGAAATAAAAGAACTTAGAAATAAACTAGCTGAATCTGAATTAATTTCTATTGAAAACATTAGGTTAACAGCAGAACTCACTAATTCTAGTGAAGAAATAAAATTCCTTAAGAATGAATTAGCTAAGTCCAAAAGGTTAGAAGAATCTCTGAATGGTAGAAGCCTTAAGCTGCTTGAAATTACCAGCATGTCTAACACTAGGTCAGGCAATAATAAATTAGGCTTAGGAGCTTCTTCTAGTGAACCTCCCTCTGATAGCAATTGAGAGGACTTAGCGCAGCCACTCACACCAAAAGCCCGGACTATTGGAGGACGGCGCCACTAATCTTTATATCAAAGGTCCTCGGGAGGATCCACGAGGCAGCCAGTTAAGCCATTACTGCATAGCACCGCAGTGCGGGGGTGATTCCGGACCGCAGCCCCAACAGAGTTGCTTTGCAGCAGACTCGTCTCATCAAATACAATGTGTACCGATTCTTCTACCACCAGAGTTTTTCTACTAAATACTCTATAGGCCTTACTATGGCTACTATAACCTACAAAAATACCTTCAAAGCTTTTCTCGCTAAACTTGGTAGTGTGATACTTGCCGTTGTTAAGTACGAAGCACTTACAGCCAAAGATTCTAAAATATGAAATGGTTGGATTCCTGCCTTTTAGAAGTTCATAGGGAGTCTTATCATGGTTCTTGTTGATGAGAGCTCGATTTTGCACGTGATAAGCGGTGTTGACGGCTTCAGCCCAGAAATACTCTAGAAGTGAGACATCACTCAACATGGTCCGGCAAGCCTCTATGAGTGTTATGTTCCTTCTCTCAGCTACTCCATTTTGCTGTGGAGTGCGAGGAGAGGAAAACTCATGAAAGATACCTTGACTTTCCCAGAATTCTGCCATGGCTCCAGACTTAAATTCCGTTCCATTGTCACTTCTGATTTTGACTACGGAACAGTTGTATTCATTCTGGATTTGCCTAACAAAACTAGTGACAGTACTGAAGGTATCTGACTTGTGTTTCAGAAAGAACACCCACGCAAAACGCGAGTAATCATCAATAATAACCAACATATATTCCTTACCTCCCAAACTTCTAACTTGAAGTGGACCAAACAAGTCCATATGGAGAAGCTGTAAGCTTCTATTGGAATCCTTGCCTATTATGCTTTTAAATGAACTCCTTGTTTGCTTGCCTTTGATACAGGCGTGACAAAGATTGTCCATAACGCACTTGACATTAGGTGCATCACGTACTAAGTTTTGAGAGAATAGTTTATTAATAGTTTTGAGATTAATATGTGCTAGTCTCTTGTGCCATTGGTCAGCAAGAGATGCACTACTTTTTGCTAAAAGACACACTGGTGTGGAAGAGTCTATACAAATGAAATTTAAACAGAAAATATTTCTGCTACAAGTGCCTGATAAAACAGTTTGCATGTTGTCAACCGATTTTATCAAACACTTGTCAACATGAAATTCAACCACGTATCCTTTATTGCATAGTTGGCTTATGCTGATGAGATTGTGTTCCAATACTTCAACATAGGCTACATCCGAAAAGGATACGCTACCGTTCGTAATCATACCATAGACTTTAGTTATTCCTCGATCCGAACCTCCAAAGATGACCTTTGGTCCGTTGCAGACTGAGGTGAAATTCTGGAGTAGGCTTCTTGTCCCGGTCATATGCCGAGAGCATCCACTGTCCAAGTACCAGATTGGCATTTTAGTGGTCTTTGAACATACCTGCAATTACAATCACTTAGCCTTAGGAACCCAAACAAGTTTGGGTCCTTGGTCTCAAGTTAGAATACTCCCCCTACGAGCATTAGCCTCATGAGTGGTCATTCTCACGTTGCTAACTTGAGGGGTTGCAATATTTCTAGGATTGAACCAACAATCGATGCCAAAATGACCAATTCTACCACAACACCAACAGTCGAACCTATTGTATCTTTGCCTAGTGTATTCCTGCTTGATTTTCTGAAGCGATGGTCTAGCAGGAACTTCACTCTTGGAGGAAGAAGCTTCATGATGATGGCAGCTACATGAAGTCTTCTCCTTCATAGGCTTTTCCACAATAGGTTTTACCTTTGGTGTCTTCTTGATGTTATGACCATGAGCATAAGGTCCATAGCTTTGAAGTTGAATCTCTTCATAAGGGGCCTTAAAGACACTCTCGCCAAAGTTACGAGGATGAGTCCAACCTTGGTATCTTGACTTAGGCTTCTCGGGGATCGGCCTATAGAAGTGTCCATAGCTGGACTCATAGTCGAACTCGTTCGTAGGAAAGATAACTTTCTTGAACAATACAGGTTCCAAGGGAGCTTTCCCTTTTTCTTCAGCTAGAGCCTTCTGGGCAGCCTTATTATTTCTCTTGGCCTTGTTTCTCCTAGAAGATTTACTAGAAGCACCAATGTGGCCTATACCAGCACCCTTGGCCTTAGATGAGAACTCAGCAACGAGTGGAAGAACTGTCTTAGGCTTGGAGAAACTCTCAACAAGTTTCTTCTCAGCCTTGAGTTGTTGTTCCAATTCTTTGATGATTTCCTCTTTAAGGTCGAGGTGCTTTAGAGCTTGATTGTATTCTTCCATAGCAGCATCGAAGTTCTCCTGAAGAGAGTTAGTCTTGGTGACTTCTTCTCTCAAGCTGCTCTCACTAGCCTGTAGAGATTTTATCTCTTTGGCTTGAGTTTTCACGACTCTGCGACATTTTTCGTAAGCCATGAGTAACTCCTTATATTGTCCCATGAGTTCAGATTCATCCTCAGAGGAATAGCCCTCTTGCTCATTATCATCATCAGATTCAGGGAGAGGAGTGTGAGATTTTACCTCCGCAGTGAACTGGGGGACTTGTTCATCATCAGAGTGAGCCATGAGCCCGAAGTAAGCTTCCTCTTCTTCACTTGACTCAGATGAGTCGGAGTCGCTGAGAGTTTTGCTCTACTTGGCTAATAAGCTCTTCTCTGTCCTCTTCTTGTGGTATGAGGGTTTCTTTTCCTCTCTTCTTCCACCCTCTTTCTTCTTGTGAGGGCAGTCCGCGATGACGTGACCTGGCTTATTACAACAATAACAAACGATTTCTGTTGAAATCTGTTTGTTCTGTTTGGAGTTATACCTGCCATGGCTAATTGAGCCATTCTTTCGCTGATCACCGTCATGTCGTGATCTTCTGTATGAGGCATCCTTGCCTCTCCATTGCTTCTTTTTATTTAAGAATTTCTTGAACTGCCACGAAAGCAATGAGAACTCTCCTTCAGATAGTTCTGAGCCTGAGGTGCTTTGCTCGGAGCCTTCTTCTTCACTTACTTCTTGAGGAGATGCTGGCGAGGCAGCTTTGCCCTTCCTTGAACTGTCAGCCTTTAAAGCAACCGACTTCTCTTTTGAGGAGAAGCGACTTTTCTCTTCTTCGGCTTTTCTGGAGTTGATCTGCAGTTCATAGGACATCAACTTGCCAAATAGATTCTGTGGATCTGTCTCTGCTAGTCTGCCAAACTTTCGGATGGCACAGACTTTGTTGTCCCATTCTTTGGTGAGAGATCTCAAAAACTTATCATTCAGCTCCCCATTAGTAAAGACTCGGCCACACACTCTCAGTCCATTGACTATCTTGAAGAAGTTTTCAAATGTGTCAGCTATGGGTTCCTTGTGACCTTGTCGGAAAGCTTCATACTTCTGATTTAAGAGGGATCTCCGATCATCCCTAACTTCCTTAGTCCCTTCCATCAGAGTCACCAGGGATTGCCACATCTCCTTGACAGATTGGCAATGTATAAGATTTTGCAGCATTGAGTCATCGACTGCACTTGCGATAATATTTTTAGCTTTCTTGTCTAGGGAGACAAGTGCAATCTCGTCCTTATCCAAGTCCATCAACTTCTTTGGGACCTTTTTGGTTGGGTCTATTATTGATGCAGTCATAGGAACATGCGAACCTTATTCCATAATCATGAAGATCCGGGGATCTACTGCTTCCATGAAGAACTTAACTCTTTCCTTCCACATAGGAAAAATGTTCTTGGTGCAGATAGGGAGCTTAGCAAAATCCTTGGTCTTACTCATGCTTGATACTTCTATAGAGACAACTTGGTGAGGATTAGATCAAGGTGTTAACCTTTTAACGATCAACCTCGCTCTGATACCAATTGAGAGAACTAAGTTGTCGACCTAACTCACCTAGAGGGGGTGAATAGGTGAAATGCGTGCCAAATGCGGAATAAAAAAATTAACACAGCACAGATAAGTAATCAAGCATTCACACAGACGACAAGAGATTTATAGTTGTTCCCCAATCTTGGGTACGTCCACTTTCCTCACCGATCTAGAAAATCACTAGACTCGGCTACTCAACTATCTCGGATTGCAAACCAATCCTACACCTCGGAACTATGTTCCTACAAAAACTCGATCCCAAACGGATCTACACTCGGAAGATAAAACTTCCTACCACTCGGAGATAGATCTCCTACAATGAAATTTGTTTGAAAAGAAAAACACAAACAACAATTAGCACAGATCTGGATCTTTGACTTTATCTTCTTCTTGAGAGCTTTTCGGTTTGAACAGAAACAGTTGAAGAACCTTGAGAGAGATCCACGATTCTGAGATCTGGAATCACTACGATCAAGAAAATAAATCAGAGACGATGAAGCACGGAGAGATCAAATGATTCTTCTTGAGTCTGGATCGCTTGAGAATTAGAGATCGATAGCTGCGGCTGAGAGAGGACGATCCAGAGCTTCTTCCGAAAACTTTAATGGCGGCGGAAGGAAAGATTAGGGTTTTCGGGATTTTCTCTTTCTTAAAAATTAATCTCTGTAAACACGTGTATTTAGTCAAGTCTAAAAAGACCTATTTATAGGCGGTCTCCAACGGTCATAAGCATAATTAAGGATGACATGTGGACCAATCAGAAAGGAATTTTAGAAAATACACAAAGAAACTTGACTTAGAGAAATACAGGAAATTCGAACAGACATACTCGAGATACAGAGACATACTCGAGTAAGAGGTTACATACTCGAGTGGATATAAGGGATATACTCGAGTATAAAGATAGAAACTACTCGAGTGCTTCAGGGATCAATACTCGAGTGACTTAGAGAACCTACTCGAGTATGAGCAAATATACTCGAGTATAAACACTAGGAAAAGTTTCTCAGATAAGACTTGAAGAGCTACTCGAGTATAAGAGTTTGAGATACTCGAGTATGGGGAAGATAGACTACTCGAGTATCTTAGGAAAACTACTCGAGTGATCACTAACCTACTCGAGTATGAAAATCAATCTACTCGAGTACAGAGTTACTTACTCGAGTATTTTAGAGAACTACTCGAGTATGTGGACTTAGAAACTTTCTAGGATAAGAAGTCCAGATCTACTCGAGTTCAAACAGAGCGCTTACTCGAGTAACTAACCATCTACTCGAGTATAAGGTATCACTTACTCGAGTGAAAGAAAATCTACTCGAGTATAAGCTTTCATACTTGAGTAAATAGTGAATCCACTCGAGTAAGTAGCCCAACCTACTCGAGTACAGACTCACTTACTCGAGTATACTAAAGAAGTTATCGAGTATGTGGACATAGAAAATTTCTTCTGAAATAGACTTCAATACTCCATAGATCCAAGTGCATGTTGATGAAGTGTGTCCCAATAGAGAGGCTATACATGAGCCAACACCTTGAATCACACAATGAGGAATTATATTGTATGGTCCTGTGTTTGGTGACCCATTATAGACTGACATTGGTCTACACTTGGCAATAAGAACCTGCACACATACAACTTAAACACAATATCAAATACACATTAATTCATCTTAGTTCAAGGTCTGACTTCCTACAAATCTGAGGTATTGTGGAGACAAATCCCAACAAGACCTTCTTGGATGGCGTCATCAATGCGTTAGTATGTCTGCAAGCTAAGGAAGATTCATCCTCGCTAGATAACCTACCTTTATCTCTGCGAACTCTATTGGAAGAGAATAAGGATGTCTATCTGGTGGACTTACCATCTAAGTTACCACCTATACGGGATATTCAGCATGAGATTGATTTCATCCCGGGCTCATCTTTGCCTAATCAGCCTCATTACTGGCTTAATCCCTCTGCACATAATGAGTTGCAAAATTTATTTTCAGATTTATTATCAAAGGGATTTATCCGTCATAGTAAGAGCCCATGTGCCGTCCCTTCCCTTTTGGTCCCAAAGACAGACAAGACGTGGAGATTATGCGTAGACTACCGGGCCATCAATAAAATAACTGTCAAATATAAGTTTCCCATTCCTCGTTTGGATGATTTATTAGACATGCTATCAGGAGCCGCCATATTTTCTAAATTGGATCTTAAAAGTTGTTATCATCAAATAAGGATACGGGAAGGAGACGAATGGAAAACGACATTTAAGTCTAAGGAGGGGCTCTATGAGTGGTTAGTGCTTGGAGAGGGGCTTACCAACAGACCGAGTACGTTCTCACGGTTGATGACCCAAGTCTTTAAGCCATACATGGGAAAATTTGTGGTGGTATATTTCGATGATATATTGGTATTTAGCCTCTCGCCGAGGGATCATGAAACTCACCTAAGGACCATCCTTACAACCTTGCGCCAAGAAAATTTATTTATTAATCTTAAAAGTGCGCATTTGGTGTGTCTTCCGTAGAGTTTCTAGGATACATAGTTAGTTCCGAAGGTATTCATGTTGACCCAAGGAAGTCCAAGTTATTAGAGAGTGGCCGGAACCTAAAAATATTAGGGAAGTTAGAAGTTTCCATGGATTGGACACATTTTACCGAAGGTTTATTCGAAATTTTAGTAGTTTCATGGCACCAATCACCGAATGCATGAAGAAGGGTGAGTTTAGTTGGACTAAAGAGGCCACTAGTGCTTTCCAAACGATTAAGGAACGAATGTCTGAAGCACCACTACTCTGGTTACCGGATTTTAGTAAGGTGTTTGAACTATCATGTAATGCATCCGGGATAGGAATCGGGGGAGTGTTATGTTAGGAGGTACATCTGCTAGGGTACTTTAGTGAAAAACTAGCCGGTCCAAAGTTAAACTATTCCAATTATGATCACGAGTTTTTTGCTGTGATATGTTGTCTCCAACATAGGCGACACTATCTTATATCATAAGAATTCGTGATATTATCGGACCATGAGGCGCTAAAGTTTTTAAACTCTCAAAGTAAAATAAGCCCTCGACACGCCAAATGGGTCTCCTACTTGCAGGAGTACACATTCATTGTCAAGCACCTTAAGGGTTCGTAAATCGTGTGACGGACGCGCTTAGTCGGGTCACCCTATTACTATCTACCATGGAGGTATCGGTCATAGGATTTGAAAGAATTAATGATGAATATGCTCAATGCCCGGATTTTAAGGATATTTACTTCGCCGCTGAGGATATTTCCCCTTCCTCTATCTCGACATTTTACATCCGTGACAGGTATTTATTTAAACATATGCAATTATGTATTCCCCGCTCGTCGTTACGTCATTTTATTATATGGGAGTTACATAGTGGAGGGTTAGGCAGACATTTCGGTCGAGACAAAACGATAACACTTGTAGAGGACAAATTCTTTTGGCCAGGACTCAAACCAATGGTGAATAAAATCATAGGGAGTTCCCGCGTATGTCAATTAGCCAAGGGGAGCAAGACCAATGCGGGTCTTTACACACCACTTCTGATTCCGTCCGTACCATGGGTGTACGTTAACATGGACTTTATATTGGGCCTACCTCTGAAATTTAGGCGACACGATTCCATTCTGGTCAAAGTAGACCGTTTCTCCAAAATGGCCTATTTTATTGCTTGTCATACCACCAACGATGCATCACATGTCGCCAAGTTGTATTTTAAGGAGGTCGTGGCACATCGGGGCGTCCCCAAAACGATAGTGAGTGATAGGGATGTTAAATTTACTAGTAATTTCTGGAAAACATTTTGGAAACTCTTGGGTACTAAACTTATGTTTTCATCGGCCTATCATCCCCAAACGGATGGGACCACGGAAGTTGTTAACCGCAGCTTGAGAGGTTTGCTTCGTTGCTTAGTGGGCGATCATAATGGTACGTGGGACCTTATTCTTCCGCATGCTCAATTAGCGTACAATAATTCTAAGAATAGGTCCACCGGTTTATCTCCGAATGAGATGGTGCATGGATATAAGGCGCCCGTGCCTCTTGACTTGGTTCCGTACCGCCCTCTTTTAAATCTAGTCAATTTGCACAAGACTTCGCCTCGCACATTCACACTCTCCATGAGCACATTGGCAAGACGTTAGCTAAACAATATGCTATTTATCAATCGAATGCTAACGTACATAGGCGAGCAGTCCCATTGAATATTGGTGATTTGGTCATGGTGTTGGGTACATTGGAAAATGTGTACCTGATTTGAAGAAGCCTAACTTAGCTCAATGATATACAACAAGGTGTATTTGATGTTATTTTGAGTTGACATGTGTAGGTTAAGAATGTACACAAATATAGGAAAAATATTCTAAGTCCATATGTCGACACCAGAAGAAGCTGTGTCGACACTTCAGAATAATTGTGTCGACACTTGAAGAAGGCTGTGTTGACACAGAGAAAAAGAGTCGACAACATTTGTGTCGACACCGGAAAGCAGTGTCGACACACAGAAGTTTAGTCGACATCAACTGTGTCGACACTGGGAGGCTGTGTCGACACACAGAATTGCTAGTCGACAACATTTGTGTCGACACCAGAAGACTGAGTCGACACATAGAGGCAGTGTCGACACACACTATATTCTGAGTCTACATCAACTATGTCGACACACAGGACTTGTGTCGACACACTACAAAGTCAAGACCAAGTTAGTTGCTGGAGAATGATGAAGTGTTTGTGTCGACACAAATGCTCTGTGTCAACACATTCTCTAGATGCAGTATCTAGAAGCTAAGTCAACATAAAGGCAGACATGTTGACATCATAAAAGGCTGTGTCGACACCTAAGTCACTTATGTCGACATATATTGACAGATGGTCTCGACACTTTCTAACAGATAGTCTCGACGCTTTGCTGACAAAGACAAAGGCACAAGATCTGTTTGAAGACTTGACAACTGTGAGTTACAACAGGTTGACAGAAGCTGTCAGACTTGTCAGAAGTTTGTTAGAAACCGGATCAGCCGGTTTCCAAGGATGAAGTCTATAAATAGACAGATTCAGAAGAAGAAGTATAGTATTGAGAAATATGCCACACATTAATCATCTATTGGGAGATAAGATCTCTGATCAAGAAAGTGCAATGCACATAAGAAGATCTTCGTAAGAAGATCTAAGAAGACATTCTGACGTGTACAACCACTCAGAATGAGTCTAAGTAAGAATTCTTTCAAGAATTCTAAAGTATCATCAAAGGTGTTGGATAGAGAGGGATCCAGCCATTTTGAAGACAAGAAGGAAGCTATCACAAGTTTCTTAAGTTCAGATTCAAGAAGCTTTGAAGAAAGCTAAGATCCAGTTGATTTCATCCATCAGGTTTTTCAAGAAGCTGATCAAGAATAGTCTTGTCCCTTCTCTCTCAATAGGGGCAAGATATTTTATAACTTAAATTTCAATTTCTGTAGGATCTATTTGTATAGATCTGAGTTGTAAGCCTAGATTATAAAGGCTGAGTGTAGGAGAGGTATTCTCTGAGTGGTAGGGCTGTTTATGCCTGAGTTGTAGGAGAAGGTTTTCTCTGAGTTGTTGGCCTTGTGGCAAGGCTGAGGTAGGGATGGTTAGCCTGAACTGTAGGAACCTTATAGGGTTCTGAGTTGTAGGATCTGAGGATCTGAGATAAAGAAGGAAGTTAGGCCGAATCTAGCACACTGCTAGATAGGTGAAGTGGGAAAGTGGATGTACCCAGATCTTGGGGAACCACTATAAATCTGTGTGCAATCTGTGATGTGTGCATATTTGTGATTGTTGTGTTGTGTTTGTTGCAGTGTTTGCTAAATTCTGTTATAGTCAGTAATTATATTCTGCCTTAAGTTAAAACAAGCATTAGAACGTATTCACCCCCCCCCCCCCTCTAGGTGTTTAGGTGGTCTTGAAAGTATAACTATCAAGTGGTATCAGAGGGAGATTACTCAAAGAAAGACTTAACAGTCTGAGTTAGATCCCTAAGGAAGAATCAAGAATCAAGAAAATGGGTTCTGGAGAGAACCACAAGGAACTAGGGTCAATGAAATTACCCATCTGTAGGAAAGAGATTTTTGGAATCTGGAAGAAAGGGTAAGGTTGTTTATGGAGGCTTCTTATCCAAGAATATATATCACAGTACAGGAAGGCCCCTTCATTCCAATGAAGGTATCAGTTCTTGATGCAAATATTCAAACTCCAAAGAGTTTTCTGAAATGACTAAGGATGAGATCATCCTGGCAACACTAGACAAAAGAGCACAGAACATTATTGTAAGTTGATAGTTTTACTTTCAAGATTACCTAGACACCTAGATGATGGCGAGGACCCCCTGCCATTCGTTCGTGCCGACATGGAGTTCTCGTTTGACCGCCACCGCTACTTGTTCGTGGACGTTGACGGACGTTGCCGCAACCGTCGCCGCCACCGTCGCCGCAACCGTCACCGCTACCATCGCCGCAACCATCACCGCCACCGCCACGGCATTTCGTCGCTTCGTTATGAATATAATGTTATTTCATCTTTGAAATAATATTATACTCATAATCATTTAATTATCTTTTATTAGGCTTATAATTTATAGGTTCTAAAATTATTAGTTTTTATTATGTTGTTTATGTTGTTAAACATTTTAGTGTCTAGGATTTATTTGAGTGTGATGAGGGGTGATGATGGAGTGGTGTAGCTCATTATATATATTCATGTTTGTGGAGTAGGGAAATAGAATTGAAGAAGAAGAAAAAAAGCAAACCCCTAGCCTTTTCTCACGGTTTCCTCCAGCCGCCCATTTTTTCCTTCGGCCAGGCCGACTCCATCCCGACCTCCTGGAAGCCCCGATCGGCTGCTACTGTCACCCATCCTTGGGTGCAATATTGCTGCCCCGGCGACATCCTACCTCCTCCGGTGTGACTCCGAAGAAGGCGGCTCGGTTCTTCATCCTCCGGTGCGACTCCGGTGACCCTTTTGGAAGTGTGACTCTTCCAACATTCTCTTGCTCCTCCTCCTCTCCTCCCCTTTAAACTCAAATTTGGGTAACGATTTCCTATCCCTTAACTTTGGTGTGATATTCATCTTGTATTTGTGAGCATTTGGAGACATTTGATTTCAAAGTTTTATCCTAAAATATTGAGCCACTAGCATTTACAAAATCTGAAAGTTCTATTGTATTCAATCGAATTTTTGTGAAGATTTCCGCAAGGGTAGATCCCCTTGGATGTTTGCAAACCGGGGTTTGTGTAGCCTTTGGTTTCAAATGGATCAAGAGGATTTGGTATATCCTCGTATGATTTTGTTTTGAGGGTTGTAGCTTGGACTATTTTCCGAATCGAAGCTTTAGTCCGGAACGCCCTCGTTGTGGATGGAAATGATGTGTTGTGATGATTAGATGTATGGTTAGGTTATGCTATTAGTGAATGTGTGTGTTCATGCAGGTTTGGGTGGAAACTTCCCATTTGTGAGATCGCGCAATTACAAAGGAAATGCTGCTGAAATTTCCAACTTTGCACGCACGTCGCGTGTTCGTTGAAATGCCACTTAGGTTGTTTTAGATGCGCGTTTGGAGTTCGCTCTAATTCCCCTTAGGCTTTCAATTTTGTTATTTTCAATTTAGCATCGCGTAGGGGTGGCCTGCATCAATTTGGTATCAGGGGGAGGTTTGTCAATTTCCTAATTGGCAACGATCCGCTCTTTCCATGCTACCCCCCCACTTGCACTTAGGTTCGTTCCGTTCATTTTAAAATTTTTATTTTTAGTTATATAAAAAAAAAAAAAAGGGTTTTAGTGTTTTTTTCCTAATTGGAATCTTTTTCCGTTAGTCCGTCATGGCACGCGTTGGGAGTCCCCTTCCCCCATGTTCCTCGGTTGGTGACCTTCGCAAGGAAATGAACCGCCAATGTGATGACATAAGAGATATGTTAGCACAACTTGGAGGTTGGCTTCCGACACCGCATCTTGATGCTCCTAGGCCACAACTTAGGACCAATGTTCCTTCCTACGATGGATTGGGGGACCCCCAAGTCTTCCAGGACTGGGTCATGGAGATTGAATATTATTTTGAGTGGTATACGCTGAATGATGCGGATAAGGTACGGGTAGCACGAATGAAATTGTTTGGACGCGCCAAAATATTCTGGCTAAATGAGGAGCGTCGTCTAAGGATAGATAATGAGGCTTTGCCCATAGGTTGGCAACTTATGAAGAATTTGTTAACGGATGAGTATTATCCCTCATACTGCCGTTCTCAGTCTTCGGGTTATCCGAGTGTAGCGCCGCCTGAGATTTTGCCTATACCGAGCAAGCACGTTCCCCCATACTCCTGTATGAGGACGTCTCATGATGTTATCTCACCCCGCCAAGACACTACACCCCTTTCTGATTATAAGAGTGACGATAGGCCACGTGTTAGATCTTTGTCCCAAAAGGATCTTACCATTTTGAGTACCCCTACCCCTACCGTTAGGGAGAGGGAAAAGGTTAGGACCACTGTCCCGCCACCTGTCATAGTCATTACTAGGGATGCTCCAAAACCGCGAGTTGAGCATAGGAAGATAGTTAAGAATTGCAAGGAGAGCGCTACATGTTATGCTTGTGGAGCGATTGGCCACTATGCCGTGGAGTGCCCCACTAAGCCTAGAGCTTTGGCTCTTTTAGCTTCGACGTCTGAGCCTGCCACTGAGGGCGAGGCAGATTTATCTGACGATGAGGAGAATGGATATCCTAGCGACTTGGATGATGATTCTTGGGATGATAATGATATTTCGACTTGTGAGAGTACCCCTTTAGCCACTACGTGTCATGATAGTGATGTTTCAGATCACCCTACTATTGAGTACCCTCTCGAGTCTCTGATCCCTATTTTGGGTGAGCCTCGACCTGATCTTTCTGCGGGCCGATCTGAGCTATCTGAGGAGCCCGAGATTGAGGATTTCTCAATTACTATTTTGGATGAGTTTCCTCCTAAGGGAAGGGTATCTTTGGACGATTATTCTGATGTTTGCCCGGACGCGAGTTTCCCGGATGAGTGTCGCTTGATTGAGTCACCGTTGTGTGAGATTCATTTGGATTTGGATTTAGTCCCGGGCTCGATTTTACCGACCCTCCCTCCTGCTTGTGTGCATATATTTGATATCATTTTAGGACATGGATCCGCTAGCCATAGTCTACGATGTTATGATATACCTACTGAGTGGAAAGATTTACCTTGCGAGGGACCCGTCCTTTTGGATCGGTTAGCGGACTGGTTAGGTCGCGACTTGATTTTATCTAGTCCAATCCACGTAGTTAAATCGTCGTTATTAGCCCCTTCGCTTGAGATGTCTAGTGAGCTGTGTATTAGTGAGTATCCGCCGGCGGGCATGTTTTTATTTGCAACTGCGTATGATTTCACGGCGACTGTGCCTTTTGATTTGGTGTCCTCACGACATTGTTACCCGCCAAATCAACTTGCACATATCTTGCGTCCATCCTGGTACGAACTGCATGTAAACATATCATCGCCTTATGCTAGTGTCTATGAGTTGCATCACTCCCACGCCCATTCACCTTCGAGAGCTTCTGACTGCAGAATTGATGATTCTAATTTGGTCTGGTTAGCCCCCGAGTGGATACCTTCGGGTTCTGTAACAAAAGTATTACATTGGAGCGCCGACCCTTTCGAGATTTTCACGAATTTTGGGTTTAATGCAATTTCTTTGGATTTTTACGATGCAATCGGTTTTTCACCGCATTTCAAATTTTCGGATTTAATTTTGCAAATCTGGCCTCCATCTGAGCGGCTTTCCCCAACGTTTCTCTCTTCCACTTCAAATTCTCGTGGGTTGAGAGGTGAGATTTTTCCCGTGTCGCTCTTCCATTTGGGTTTACCGGTTCTCGCATTGGATGGTAAGATCTGTGCTGTTTTTCTTTATGCTGACGCACCTATGAGGTTTCCTGCTATGTTTGGCCTTGACAGGTTATGTTCTATTGCGGATGCCCGCACTGCTTGTCCTGCCCCGTGGATGTCCGCTCCGGCTACGCTACTTGTGGATGTTGCTGTCTCCTGCTATTCCCTCCATTGCCACTCATCGGTGATGAGTGATTTTGAGCGGGGGAGGATTGATGGCGAGGACCCCCCGCCAATTGTTCGTGCCGACATGGAGTTCTCGTTTGACCGCCACCGCTACTTGTTCGTGGATATTGACGGACGTTGCCGCAACCGCCGCCGCCGCCGTCGCCACAACCGTCACCGCTACCATCGCCGCAACCGTCACCGCCACCGCCGCGGCATTTCGTCGCTTCGTTATGAATATAATGTTATTTCATCTTTGAAATAATATTATACTCATAATCATTTAATTATCTTTTATTAGACTTATAATTTATAGGTTCTAAAATTATTAGTTTTTATTATGTTGTTTATGTTGTTAAACATTTTAGTGGCTAGGATTTATTTGAGTGTGATGAGGGGTGATGATGGAGTGGTGTAGCTCATTATATATATTCATGTTTGTGGAGTAGGGAAATAGAATTGAAGAAGAAAAAAAAAAGCAAACCCCTAGCCTTTTCTCACGGTTTCCGCCAGCCGCCCGTTTTTTCCTTCTGCCAGGCCGACTCCATCCCGACCTCCTGGAAGCCCCGATCGGCTGCTGCTGTCGCCCATCCTTGGGTGCAATATTGCTGCCCCGGCGACATCCTACCTCCTCCGGTGTGACTCCGAAGAAGGCGGCTCGGTTCTTCATCCTCCGGTGCGACTCCGGTGACCCTTTTGGAAGTGTGACTCTTCCAACAATCTCTTGCTCCTCCTCCTCTCCTCCCCTTTAAACTCAAATTTGGGTAACGATTTCCTATCCCTTAACTTTGGTGTGATATTCATCTTGTATTTGTGAGCATTTGGAGACATTTGATTTCAAAGTTTTATCCTAAAATATTGAGCCACTCGCATTTACAAAATCTGAAAGTTCTATTGTATTCAATCGAATTTTTGCGAAGATTTCCGCAAGGGTAGATCCCCTTGGATGTTTGCAAACCGGGGTTTGTGTAGCCTTTGGTTTCGAACGGATCAAGAGGATTTGGTATATCCTCGTATGATTTTGTTTTGAGGGTTGTAACTTGGACTATTTTCCGAATCGAAGCTTTAGTCCGGAACGCCCTCATTGTGGATGGAAATGATGTGTTGTGATGATTAGATGTATGGTTAGGTTATGCTATTAGTGAATGTGTGTGTTCATGCAGGTTTGGGTGAAAACTTCGCATTTGTGAGATCGCGCAATTACAAAGGAAATGTTGCCGAAATTTCCAACTTTGCACGCACGCCGCGTGTTCGTTGAAATGCCACTTAGGTTTGTTTTAGATGCGCGTTTGGAGTTCGCTCTAATTCCCCTTAGGCTTTCAATTTTGTTATTTTCAATTTAGCGGCGTAGGGGTGGCCTGCATCACTAGGGGGGGGGGTGAATTGGTTCTTATTTTCTTTTCAAACTTAAGGCAGAATGATTAAGTAATTAAAGACTATTGTCTATGAGTTCTGCAGCTACTTTAGCAATCACAATCACACAATCTAGAACTACACATCACAGATTGCAACAAGTATTTATAGTGGTTCCCCAAGATCTGGGTACATCCACTTTCCCCCTTCGCCTATCTAGCAGTGTGCTAGATTCAGCAAAACTCCCTTCCTTAACTCAGATCCTCAGATCCTATAGCTCAGAATCCAAAATGGATTCCTACAACTCAGAGTGATACCACACTCCTATAACTCAGGCAATCCAGCCCTACCTAAGTCTTTATTCAAGACCTACAACTCAGAGATTATCTCTCCTACACTCAGCCTTTATAAATTAGGCTTACAACTCAGATCTATTAAAGATCCTACAAGATTTGAGTAAAATGTGTTTTTAACTTGCTCCTGGAGAGAGAGGTGGAACAAGACAGTGTTCTTGATCAGCTTCTTGATAAATCAGATGGATAAAATAAACTGGAACTTAGCTTTCTTCAAAGCTTCTTGAATCTGAACTTTGTTGAGTTGATCTTCTTTGACATAAACTGATCAGCAGCTTTCACCTTAGATTCCAGAATTTGAATCTGAATCTTCTTGACAGATAAGTTCAGAATCTGTTTCTTTTGAAATCTGAGACAGCTTTCTTCTTGCCTTCTTTTGACTGGATCTCTCTCTATCCAAGTCCCTTGAAGATACTTCAGAATTTTTGATTGAATTCTACTTAGACAGATTCTGATAGTTCAATCAGAATATCTTCTTAGATCTGCGAAGATCTTCTTCTTATTGTTACTTCTTATTCAGTGTTCCGTTTTCAGTTGTTGTTTTCTTTCAGACACTATCCGTCTATTTATAGCCTTCATTCCTGGTAACCGGCTGGTCCGGTTCCTAACAAACTTCTGTCTGTGTCAATCACGTCAGTTAACCTGTTGAGACCCACAGCTGTCAACTCTTCAAACTGCCAGGGAGTCTTTGTTGGGTATTGTATCCACAATTACCTGGATTTGAGGAAGCCACCTGTCAATCTAGGATGAATTCACAATATATTTGATGAAATATTTTAAGTTGTGCTTGCAGTTATTCCACGCTAAGTACACACAAATGTCAGGGTGCAGTGGGTCAATATACACGGGTCTGCGCGACGTAATCCCTCGTTGAGCAGATCAGTGTGTTGGCTTACGTGTACTCTCTCGATTAGGGTGTACTTAATTTCAAGTACAGGGCTATGATAAAGCAAGAGCAGACTAGGAGCAAGGATGGGCCAAAGACCAGCTCACGGAAAGAAAGAGGAGAAATCGCCTAAGTAAAAATCGACGAGAATCACTATGTGATTCTCGCCGAATCGGCGAGAATCACTTATGATTCTCGCCGAGTCGCCAAGAATCACTAGCTGATTCTCGCCGGTTGGAGCCGGCAGTCTCGACACCGCCAGAAATTTCTCTAAGGCAGAATCGTCGAGAATCACTAAGTGATTCTCGCCGATTCGTCGAGAATGACTTTGCATTCTCGACGATTCGGCGAGAATCAAGTGTGATTCCCGACGTTTCTCCCCGGCTTCTATATCAGCGCAGCCAGAATTCGGCTAAGTAGAATTCGGCGAGAATCGTTGGTGATTCTCGCCGATTCGTCGAGAATCACCTACGATTCTCGCCGAATTTGACTTGGGCAATTTTCCGATTCTTTCTGGACCGGTCCATGTTACCTGCGGTATTTCGAACCGGACTTAGGTCTTATCGCTGGTGGGACCCACAATGGTCATATACTTAACCTAATATATATATACCTCCGTATGTATGAACAGTAGAACAACGATACACGTGAATTTGAAAAGAACAGCCACCGATGTGACCTACATCGCGATCTTGCTCCGCCGATCGTCTCCTCCGTTCGAGCAGTTGTCGCCGCTGTTGATCTCAAGTTCTTCTAGATCTCCAGCGACAGAAGCTTAGGCTAGCATAGCGTCTCACGCATCTAACCAGAGATCCCTTGTCTCTTGATTCGTTGATCGGGAAAAACCTTCCCCTTCCGAATCGATCGAGACGACCGATCCTAGTGTGACCATTGGAAGACCTTGCTTCCTTTGCTACGAAGTTTGAATCTCGATTGCACTGAAGCAGCTCTCCGTCGCCGCCGCTTGTTCCGTGAACCTAGCCGCCGCTCCAAGCCGCCGCTGGTTTTGGGAAGGTTCAATCCAAGTGAGATCTAGGGTTGTGGACTCTTCGTTGACCTCAAGAACACGTCGTCGAACGAAGAGGGACACCTTAGTCTCCATACGTTGTTTGTATTTTTTACAATCTATTTTCAATTTCTTTGTAAAGGACCAATTGGTCTCTAGTTGTAAGGGTTGAGTGCAACCCGTGTTGTGGGAGTGGTGACTCCTACGTGTGGAAGGGTTTCTTCCGTTAGTGCAAGGATTGGATTTCAATCCTGTTGGTGAAGTGACCGAGTCGTCCCTGGTTGGGAGATAGGTCGAAGGGGGAAAGTGGACGTACCCAAATCGGGGAACCACTATAAATTGCTTGTGTCCTTTCTGTGCTGTGTTGTTTTATTTTCTTGTGCAGGTACAATTTTAATTCCGCAAATACGCTGCAAGACACCTATTACCCCCCCATAGGTGAAGGTAGTTGACACTAGGTGGACTTTCAAGTGGTGTCAGAGGGAGGTTGCTCATCAAAAAGGTTCACACCTTGAGTAGAATCCTGCCACCAGTGTCACAAGCATGGAGCTGGTTTATGGGATCTCTCCGCTAAAACTCCCCGTGTGCACAAAGGACTATTATCCCATCTGGAAGATGAGGGTATCCTTTTATTTGGAGGCCATCGACCCTCGCGCATCAATCATCTTGGAAGAGGGTCCATTCATTCCCATGAAGGCCTCCTGCTCTGGAAAGGATATACAGATCCCCAAGGAGACTACTGAAATGTCTGAGATTGAATTCTCTCATTTCAACTTGGATAAAATGATTCGTAAAATCATCCTGGATGTCTGGACTGGACCTTCCCGGTCAAGACTTGAAAAGTGTAAGACGGCCAAGTCCTTGTGGCAAACTGTATCAGACCTCATGGAGGGATCAGACAGAACAGGGATAAGTCGTCAGCAAGAGGATGAGGCATATATGGGGGTCAGCATTTCTGAAGAAGAAAGTGTTGACCAATTTCTCAGTATCAGGGCTCCTGTGTCCTTATCAGAGACTGAGGAGGAAGTTGATGAAGACTGCTCAGCCGAGGATGACTCAGCTGCCCTGGTCAGTCCTAACACTATTCCTGCTCAGCTAAGTCAGGACCAGGTAACTTCTTCACCTTGCCCCTCTCTTCCTCATGTTCCTGAATACAGGAATATTTTGGATGATTGCCCTCCAGAAAATCCTGATGCCCTGAAGAGTGTCCTTCAGAAAAGCAACCTGATTGTTGAGGAGCAAGCTCAGGAGATTGCTCGGCTGAAAATCTTATTGGTTCTCCAATTGGCATCCAATAAGGTTAAGGACTCTAAAATCTCAGATCTAGAGAGTAGTCTAGAGAATGAGAAGAGGATAGTATCCCACTTTTCCAAGGTTGATACTATCAAAAGAAAGGAAGAAAATGGGTGGATCTCCCGAATTATCAATTCATGGAGAAATGGGGAAACGGTATTTAGACCCCCCACTCCAGGAAGGAAAGGTACTCATCATGCCTACAGGTATGATCACAGGAACAACCGTGGTCACTACAAGGGTGATCTGCCCTCATGTGGAAACACCTATAATGCAAGGGCTGTCATGGCCACCCTTGAGAGAATGCCTAAGGCTCGTTTTGAACCCTTTGTATTCTCGGCCACAGCCCCAACTCTGCATGAATCTGCTGATATCAGCTCTCAATGCTCCTCTCACCACCCTAGGACACAAGGGGGGGGGGGGGGGGTTAGAAGTCATGCAGTTAGTGCTCATGGGGCCTTTGAAAGGGTGCTGACTGAAAGGAAGGCACCACCTCCCAGGCCTCATAACGCTCACTACATGCCTTCCTTCCACCCTTCCAAGTGTCACGATGGAAGAGGCAATTTTGAGAGCAGATCCGGCTCTATCCCGTTTAGACCTAGGTCCTTGACTACCTCAGTCACCGGGTCAGGTCAGAAACGGAGATACAACATTCACACATGTTGGTGCTGTGGTAAGGTGGGTCACTTTGCCATAGATTGTTGGCATAACCCCTCTGTGTCAAGGGCAAGGGCGTTTCCACCTCCTCTGGGCAGAGGTAGTCTTCCTGACAGGATTTCTGAGGGAAGGCACTCGTGTTTTTATGCTAACAAGAACCTAGGACCCAATACATATTGGGCTCCTAAGGTAAGGTAACACTCTTTGGTGCAGGGCAGTCTAGGCTCCCGTAAACATGATGGGAGCTAGACAGAAGATGTTCCAAGAATGGATTGGAACAAGTATCTGGAACAAATGAAGTACTATCTACAATAGGATACTCAAATTGAACACCTGATATGCTCTAATCAGAGGGATTAAATGATAAATCTTACAATCCCAGGTATCATTGATCAACTTCAATGCTTGAGTCATATTATGTCGACATTTACATATATATATATTTATATATATACACATATATGTGTGTTCACCTAAGGATAAGTTAAAACTGTAAAAATAACCCTTAAATACATTATTAAAGATGTACCAGTAAATTCACTGGTAGATTCGAGAATGAACTTCAATGGGCATAAATCACAAGCTAAAAAATAAAGAAGATACGTTATTGGGAGTCACTGAGAATGACAACTGACATTAAGAATTTTGCGTTTATCGATCTACAAATAACTTATGAAATTTGCTAGCCCATGTTAGTGGGTTAGGCAAACCAAAGTTGATGTGCCTCCTAAGCCGTGTGGTATGTTGAAACATACTTGGATTAAGAAACAATCTTTTTGAATCCTTTCCAACCGTTGACAAAGACGTAAATTAGGAATCCCGGCGATTCCCGTCGAACTGAGGTTATACATAGATAAACCCGGTTTACATATACATATACCCGGCAAACCAAATTCACCGAGACCCGACAACTCTTCCGCTATTCCATTCCCGCCGACTCTTCGACTTTCGATATTCGCCGAGACCTCCCCACAGGAATCCCACTGATCCTCTCCTCCCGGCGATTTCCATCTTCGTGAGCCGGTGTTGACCTAACTCCGAATCCCGTAAGCCTTCCCTCTCGTAACTAGGGTGGTCGTCCAAGCTTTGCCGCGAATCACTGTCGCTAGTTTCTTCGGGTGGTCCGTCGTCTCTCTGGTGAAGCTGCCGGAACTCTCTCTTCCTCTCCGCATTAGGTAACCTTCTCTTGTCCAGTATAAGTGATTTAAGATTAATATAGCTTTGGTATTCACTCTCGTGGTTTCAGATTAGACTTAGACTTGGAAATCCCTCCCTCGGTTTGCAATGGCTCCAAGAACCACTGCCGGCCTGGTAACCGGATGCGAGTTGGTGCGAACCGGGTTTTCCCATGCCTCGGATGAATTCAGAAATATCATCATTATGCTTGAGGAAGCGGGACTCACTTTCGTACTGGAGCACCCTTGCAAAATCCTAGACAACGAAGTCATTGAGTTCTTCGCGATAGCCAAACTCCGAAAGGAAGACACATGCATCAAGAGTAAGGTTGCTGGGGCAAAGATTAAGATGTCTGCAAGGAAGCTGACCCAATGCCTGCAGCTATCCTGTTCTGAGCAAGAAGATTACCTAGAGGAACATGATAGAACAAGAACCCTATTGTTCTGTGGACTGTCCAGGGGGACAAGGTCAATAAAGAGAAAAGACATGAACGAGGAGGGGAAACTGCTGTCAGACATCATTGGAAAGGTTCTAATTTGCAAACCTGGATCACACGACCATATCTCAGGGGATATGTTCAAGCTTCTGGTAGCGATTGTCTGCAAAAAAAGGTTCAACTGGGGAGCCATGCTGTTTGAGAAAATTAAAGACACTCTCCGATCCCCAAGCTTTGGTAGACTAATTAGTCTCTATCTTAATCAGCTGGACGGAGATAAATTTGACATGAGCAAAGGAGTGCCCCTGCACTATTTGAAAAGGATGGACTCAAGCATATTCAACCGGTGGGAGCATCGAATAGGGCAAGTTGCCATGGACAGAGACCAAGATGCATCTCCAGCTGAGGACACCAGTGCTCCTGCACACACTGTGGCAGTTCCCAGTGAAGTTCCTGATGTACTAACTGCAGGAACTGAGGGGGAGCCTTTACCCGCTTCTGCTAATCTGATATATGACATCTCTCAGATAGCTAGAGATGCGATTGAGACTGTGCAAGAAGAGAGTGAGGAGGTGGAGGTGGTGGAAGATGAGGCAGCTGATGAGGAGGGGGAAAAGGAAGAAGAGGAAGATGTGAATCATATGGCCGATAAGACTGAGAACATGGAAACTGAGGAAGTGGTGGAAGAGGAAGTAGCTGATGAGAGGATGGAAGTGGTGACTCCTCGGGATGCTGCTGATGTTCCATCTGAGGAACAAGCTCCTGAGAAATTGGATGAAAGAATGGAGGGGGAGCCCTCTCAGCAACCTTCTGTGAACATTCCGGAACATCCTACAGTGGATGCCGGTATTCCTCCCGTGGAATCTATTCTAGTGTCCATCTCACCCAGTGTTTCTGCTGAGGAGACAAACCAGGGCATGCCTGATGTTCCTCCACTTCAAGCAAATATAGCAAATCACACGATAAACATTGTCCAAGGGATAGTGAATGAGCTCAAAGTATCTTTTGAGCAAGCTCAAAAGAAAGTGTTAAAAAGAATTAAGAAGTCTGAGAATCTAATGCTCAAGAACGTTGTGGAAATTAATCACAAACTGGATCTAATGGAGAAGAAGTTCGAAGACAAGTATACAGCAGCCGGCAAAGCTGTCACTCCTCTTATGGAAGGTCTTAAAAAGACTACAGATACTATGGGAATAGTTAATAGTAATGCACATGTTGTGGCAAATAGCATACAGAAATTCGATGCCAACATGGTGCTTCTAAATGCAAATCAAAAAGGCCTGCTGACTGAGTTCTCAAACTCTCTGAAGCACATAGATGAGTCCCTGCACTCCTATGCAAACTCCATTGTAGTCGAAGCCAAAAAGGGGGAGGAAGAATATACTGCTAAAATGGCCGGGCTTCAGCAAATCATCATCAAAAATTTCGACCAGTCTAATGTATATGTTTATGACAGTTGCCGGTGGTTGCTCAAACAAGTATTAGGCACCGATATCCCTGAAAATCCTGAGGGTAATCCTGCTCCTGAGACTCCTGAGAATAATACTGTGAATGATGAGGGAGCAAGTGCAGAAGGAGTTCCTAATGAGGGAGCAAGTGCAGAAGGAGTTCTTTTAAGTGAAGCTGATACTCAAGGGGCTGCTAGGGACAGTTCCAAAGCAAAATTGATGGCCATGTTTGACAAAGAAGCCCTAGCAAAAGCCAGGAACAAGAGAAAAATTCAAGAAGGGACATCTAGGGAAATGCAAGCTGAAAAGAAGATCAGATTGAAGGAGGATGATGTGAGGAACGAAAAATGGAGTCCTGTATCAAAGAGTATTATCTTGGACACATTTTTGTTACAGTAGAGGGGGCAAATAAATTGAAATGATGTATATAGTCAGTATGAATGGGAGCGGCATAAAGAATTTGAAGCTAAACGTAACATATTTTTCAGGAACAACACCGTGGCAGATAAAGCCCCTCCTCCCAGATATCATCCAAACCCTAAGGAATATTTCGAAAGGCAAAGCAAGAAATTCCTGGCTCAAAAGCTTAAGGATAGTCTTGCTAAGGAGAAATAGGCTTAGGACCTTTTCCGCTTCTTATTGCATATCAATTTTCTCATATTATCATATGAACAAGCCTTGTGGATATATATATATATATATATATGATTTCATGTTTAACTCAAGTATTGTTCTGCTTGCTTTTGTTTTTGTATGTCTTATTTATTCTCTGGATGGTGGTATTCATCTTAGCTAGTAGGATTTTGGCTTCGTCAAATAGGGGGAGATTGTTGGGTATTGTATCCACAATTACCTGGATTTGAGGAAGCCACCAGTCAAGCTAGGATGAATTCACAATATATTTGATGAAATATTTTAAGTTGTGCTTGCAGTTATTCCACGCTAAGTACACACCAATGTCAGGGTGCAGTGGGTCAATATACACGGGTCTGCGCGACGTAATCCCTCGTTGAGCAGATCAGTGTGTTGGCCTACGTGTACTCTCTCTATTGGGGTGTACTTAATTTCAAGTACAGGTCTATGATAAAGCAAGAGTAGACAAGGAGCAAGGATGGGCCAAAGACCAGCTCACGGAAAGAAAGAGGAGAAATCGCCTAAGTAAAAATCGACAAGAATCACTATGTGATTCTCGCCGAATCGATGCGAATCACTTTTGATTCTCGCCGAGTCGCCAAGAATCACTAGCTGATTCTCGCCGGTTGGAGCCGACAGTCTCGACACCGCCAGAAATTTCTCTAAGGCAGAATCGTCGAGAATCACTAAGTGATTCTCGCCGATTCGTCGAGAATGACTTTGCATTCTCGACGATTCGGCGAGAATCAAGTGTGATTCCCGACGTTTCTCCCCGGCTTCTATATCAGCGCAGCTAGAATTCGGCTAAGTAGAATTCGGCGAGAATCGTTGGTGATTCTCGCCGATTCGTCGAGAATCAACTACGATTCTCGCCGAATTTGACTTGGGCAATTTTCCGATTCTTTCTGGACCGGTCCACGTTACCTGTGGTATTTCGAACCGGACTTAGGTCTTATCGCTGGTGGGACCCACAACGGTCATATACTTAACCTAATATATATATACCTCCGTATGTATGAACAGTAGAACAATGATATACGCGAATTTGAAAAGAACAGCCACCGACGTTACCTACATCGCGATCTTGCTCCGCCGATCGTCTCCTCCGTTCGAGCAGTTGTTGCCGCTGTTGATCTCAAGTTCTTCCAGATCTATGGCGACAGAAGCTTAGGCTAGCATAGCGTCTCACGCGTCTAACCAGAGATCCCTTGTCTCTTGATTCGTTGATCGGGAAAAACCTTCCCCTTACGAATCGATCGAGACGACCGATCCTAGTGTGACCGTTGGAAGACCTTGCTTCCTTTGCTACAAAGTATGAATCTCGATTGCACTGCAGCAGCTCTCCATCGCCGCCGGTTGTTCCGTGAACCTAGTCGCCGCTCCAAGCCGCCGCTGGTTTCGGGAAGGTTCAATCCAAGTGAGATCTAGGGTTGTGGACTCTTCGTTGACCTCAAGAACACGTCATCGAACGAAGAGGGACACCTTAGTCTCCATACGTTGTTTGTATTTCTTACAAGCTATTTTCAATTTCTTTGTAAAGGACCAATTGGTCTCTAGTTGTAAGGGTTGAGTGCAACCCGTGTTGTGGGAGTGGTGACTCCTACGTGTGGAAGGGTTTCTTCCGTTAGTGCAAGGATTGGATTTCAATCCTGTTGGTGAAGTGACAGAGTCGTCCCTAGTTGGGAGATAGGTCGAAGGGGGAAAGTGGACGTACCCAAATCGGGGAACCACTATAAATTGCTTGTGTCCTTTCAGTGCTGTGTTGTTTTGTTTTCTTGTGCAGGTACAATTTTAATTCCGCAAATACGCTGCAAGACACCTATCCCCCCATAGGTGAAGGTTGTTGACACTAGGTGGACTTTTAGTCTTTGTTTCTGCTAGAAAGTGTCGAGACAAACTGTCAATATGTGTCGAGACAATTGTTAAAATGTGTCGACACAATTTGATTGAGTGTCGACACAATCCTTTGTGATGTCGACACATATGTCTTGATGTCGACACAGCTTCTTGACACAACTTTTTGAGAATGTGTCGACACAGATAGTTGTATGTCGACACAATTACTTCAGCCACAGGCTTATTGTTGATTCTGCCAGGTGTCGACTCAGTCTCTAAGTTTTGACTTAGTTGTTGTTGACTTCTGCCTCTGTGTGTCGACACAGCCTCCTGGTGTCGATACAGTTGATGTCAACTATATCTTGTGTGTGTCGACACTTCCTCCCGGTGTCGACACAGTTGATGTCGACTATATCTTGTGTGTGTCGACACTGCCTCCCGGTGTCGACACAGTTGATGTCGACTATATCTTGTGTGTGTCGACACTGCCTCCCGGTGTCGACACATTTGATGTCGACTAATTATCTCTGTGTCGACACATTCTTCTTCAAGTGTCGACACAATCTTCCTGAAGTGTCACACATCTTCTTCTGGTGTCGATACATGGACTTAGAAATTTTTCCATACTTTTAACCTGCACACATTCAACTTAAACAACATCAAATACACCTTGATGTATATCATTATGCTAAGTTAGGCTTCTTCAAATCAGGTACACATTTTCCAATGTACCCAACAATCTCCCCCTATTTGGAGAAGTCATAACCCATATTAGCTAATGATATACACCACTTATGATAATAATAAACAAAATGATGATGATGTATATAAGCTTAATATTACAGAAAGTATTAACAATCAAAACATTTGCACAGATTCATCACAGAGATAAAAGCATATACACAAAAATTACTTAAAGAGCAGGATTTTGTGTATTATGTCAAAATGATTGTTTACAAAATGTTTAACACTGAATGTTTCACATTACACATTTTTTAAACTAAAACTAAGACATCTTAGACTAAGACTGATCAGGCTCCTTAATAACAATCTCTCTTCCTGGTTGTACTTGAGCCTGCACTGAAGGTTCAGTTTCTTCCATGGGATTTTTGCCTTTAAGATCAGCCTTCTCCTGAGCCTCAGTCTTCAGTCTTTGTCTCTCAAAGTAGTGATACGGCTTGGGAAAGTATTTGCTAGGCTCCACAGCATCAGGAAGTAGCTTTCCCATCTTAGCTTTCCTTCTATACTGAACAATAGCCTCCTGTCTGGCTTTATGCTTCTGCCATTCTTGTTCATTGTACCACTTGCCCCTTTCATGGACTTGATCTTTTACTGCTTTCCAGGCAGTTAGTATGATGTTTCTAGAGGTAGGGCTCCACTGTTCAAAATCAGGTTTTAGTTCAGCTTGCTCCCTAAATCTCTTCTTTGACAGTTGAGCCTCTTGCTGAGCCTTGATTGCAGCTTCAGGCATGTCTACTTTTCCAAGTATAATATTTGAAACCTCCTCTGGAGGACTATACATTATTTGCACCATCTGATGAATCAAATCAAAATCTGTAGGGGGGTATATGACTTGAGCAACCTCTGGTTGGTTGCCTTCAAGTAGACCTTGTGGCTGTACTCCTAACTCTGCCATATTATCATCATCACAAAGGGGTGGATATCCCAATGTGGATCTGACACTGTTAGTGACCCACTTGGCATGTTCTGAGTCAGCAGAAATAAGTACCCTCTCCCCCTTTAGGACTTCTCTTGCTACATGATCTCTGAGATCATCCTTCTGAAACCTGATCTGACCATCTAGATAATTAATGCCATCTTTGAAGAAGGTTTCAACTTTTTAAGTTTTGCAGTAATTTCCTTCTGGGAAGTGGTTATGGCTGACTGAACTGAGTCTAAAGCAGTTTTGAACTTAGTATCATATGCTAGCATTTCAGCTGCCCTAGCTTCAGTCAATTTAGTCATGGTTGTTTGAAATTGAGCAAGAATATCTGTGTTGGCAGTTGTCAGATTGTCATTTAGCCGTTTCTGATTTTCAAGAATGTATCCTTGATTAATAGATTGAGCATCTATTTGTTTCTTCATTTCCCCTTGTTGTTGGGCCAGATATACAACAACATGTGCCCCTTTTGTAAAACAATCAGTCATTTCTCTTTTATGTTGATTGACTTCAAATCTTATAGACTTTATATCTTGAGTCAAATCAAACTGAAGATTTTTATGACTTTCATCAACATATTTCTCCAAGGCTAATCTCTGATTATCTAGCTTCACCTGCAAATCTACCATGAACTTGTTGTAATTAAAATCAGATGGAGATTGGTGAGATGAAGTCTGTAGAGCCTGCTTGTAGCTATGGCTTCTTCATTTGAAGACCATGAGCTTCCTTTTCTTTGACACTCTGGCTTCTACAGACTCAGATTCTTAAGAGCTTTCAATCTGAACTCTTTGAGGAGGTGAAGGAGGAATATCTTTCTAAGTGACATGTTGATCTTTGTCAACAATCACTTGCTCCCCCTCAATTTCTTACTCCTCCTCAACTCTATCAGTAGCAATTTCAACATCAGGAAATAACTCATATATAGTGAATTTTTTTTGTGCCTGAGCAGAAGAGGAGTCATCTAGGCCAGCAGTGTGCAAATCTTTTGATAAATCTATTTGTTCTTCCTCTTGGACTTGTTCAGAAATCTGCTCCCCCTGCACCTGTTCAGTGTTAGGAATGTCCTGGGCAGGAGAATAAACATGCTCCCCCTGCACCTGTACAGGTAAAGATTCATCCTGGACTTGAGTATACTCAGGCTGGTCTTCAGCCTGCTCTCTCACTTGATCTCCTGGAAGTTGTTCAGTACTTTGATCATGACCTGGGGATTTCTCTGGTGTGTCCTGCCTGTCCACATCAGGCACCTTTTTGGACAGAACTCTATCCCATCTTGAGAATAATCTCATGTCCATTTTTCTCATGTGATTGATCTTAGTCCCAGGAATTTGTTGCATGACCTCTGGGATGAGTCCAGCCAGATATAGACTCAAAATCCTAGCCAGATTTGGCTTCTTAAGTCCTTCCTTGATTTTATCAAACACAACTACTGACCAGTCTGTGTTAACCCTGAAGATTATCCTTGTCATGAGGTTAAACATTAAGGCCGAAATCCTATCATGGCCGCCAGGTTTACACAAAATCACCTTCCCAACCACTTCAGATAGAAATTTGCCTTGTGAATTCATTCCTTTTCTGTTAATGGCTGCTCCAATTTTGACGGTTGGATCTAATCCACACCATTATAGAGCCTCCCTTGTCTTAGAGGCTGGGACCTCTTCTACATTCTCAATGCTTGGTAATTGAATAATCTTTCTTAAACTCCGTAGAGTAAGTTTCACCTTGGTTTCATGAACTGTGGATTTGATCTTGAGTCCAGAAGAATCCACTGATGCTGAAGTGTAAAATTCAAGTACCTCCTTCTTCCAGATTTTGGTGGGTTCAGAAACCAGATATTCCAATCCATTATCAGCAAGATAAGATATCACCTGTTTTATTTCAGGCGTGGCATTGTCGAACGCAGCCCTAACCAGCTCATATCCCTCATTGACGTTATCCTCAACCTTTGGCGCCATTGGAAAGATGAGAAAACTGGAGAGAAGAGAAGAGAGAGAATGTCGACACAGGGTTTTAGTCTCGAAAACCTTGTGAGCATGTCGACAGAATACGTTCTTGACCTATTGATACCCTCTAATGAAAGAAGGTCAAAAGTCGGGCAAAAACAGACTAAATGTGTCGACACAGATGAAATGTGTCGACACAAACTTCTACTGTCTCGACATCAATGTTGACTACTGTGCGTCGACACCAATTGAGGATATGTCTACACAAGAGAGACATAGTAGAGCATCAGAAATTCTGTGTCGACTCTTAGTACAAGTGTCGACATAAAATCTGTAAGTGTCGACACCATTATTCTGGTGAAGTCGACACTACATTTTTGGATTAGTCGACTATTTGACCCTTAAGTGTCGACACAAATTCTCTGTGTCGACACTAATTCTCTGACCAGTCGACATAACTATACTGAGTCGACACTTTATCACTGAAAGTGTCGACACCATTTTACTTAGCCAATTTCTGTTTGTTGATATACTAATCAATGGTCAACATTCCTAATTCAATTTTAAATTTATTGAATTTTGTTTCATCCAGTGGCTTAGTAAATACATCTGCAATTTGATAATCTATTTTAACAAATTCCAATGAGATGTCTTCTCTTTCTACATGCTCTCTAAGAAAATGGTATTTTATTTCTATATGCTTAGTTCTACTATGAGAAACAGGATTTTTAGCAATAGAAATAGCACTCTTAGAATCACACAATAAAGGTGTTCTACTTACTTGAATACCATAGCCCTTTAACTGATGCTGAATCCACAATAGCTGTGCACAGTAACTTCCAGCAGCAACATATTCAGACTCAGCTGTGGATATTGCCACATTGGTCTGTTTCTTACTACTCCATGATATCAACCTTCCTCCCAAAAATTGACATGTACCTGTAGTACTTTTTCAATCTTCTCTGCAGCCTGCAAAATCTGCATCTGAATAACCTATTAGTTGAAAATCTCCATTCCTAGGGTACCAAAGGCCTAGATTTTGTGTGCCCTTTAAATATCTCAAAATTCTTTTAACAGTAGTGTAATGAGATTCTTTAGGGCATGCCTGGTACCTAGCACAGACACATGTAGCATACATAATATCTGGTCTACTAGCTGTGAGGTATAATAGAGAACCAACTATTCCTCTATACAAAGACTCATCTATAGGCTTACCTGCATCATCTTTACATATAGGCATATTTGTTCCCATAGGAGTTTTCATGGTAGAGGAAGATTCCATACCATATTTCTTTATCAACTCTTTGGTGAACTTAGACTGGGATATGGACAAGCCATCATCAGTCTGTCTTACTTGGAGTCCCAAGAAGAACTTAAGTTCCCCCATACTACTCATTTCAAACTTCCCTTGCATAAGTTTTGCAAACTTCTTGCAAAGGTTGTTCTCTATAGACCCAAAAATTATGTCATCCACATAGATTTGGACTAAGATTATCTTGCCTTTAGACTCCCTACGGAATAGAGTCTTGTCTATTTTGCCTCTTGAGAATTTGTTCTCAATAAGGAAAGTAGACAGGGTGTCATACCAAGCCATTGGGGCTTGCTTTAACCCATATAAAGCTTTCCTAAGTCTAAAAACATAATCAAGTTTAAGAGAGTCTGCAAAACCTGATGGCTGTTCCACATAGACTTCTTCTTTTAGATCTCCATTCGGAAATGCTGATTTCACATCCATTTGGTATACCCTAAATCCTTGGTATGTAGCATAGGCAAGAAACATCCTGATTGCCTCCAGTCTTGCTACTAGGGTAAATGTCTGATCAAAATCTATTCCCTCTTCCTGCCTATATCCTTTAGCAACCAGTCTTGCTTTGTTCTTTACTATTACTCCACTCTCATCCAACTTGTTCCTAAATATCCACTATGTTCCAATGATGTTGTGGTCTTTTGGTTTAGGAACAAGCTCCCAGACTTTGCACCTTCTGAATTTATTAAGCTCCTCTTGCATAGCATTAATCCAATGTTGGTCTTGGATGGATTCTTCAACTTTCTTAGGCTCTAATTGAGATAGGAAACTTGAGTGTAGGACTGTACTCAGATTTCTGCTTCTAGTCAGCACTCCTTGACTTGGATCACCTATTATTTAATTTGCTGGATGGTCTTTAAGATGTCTGATAGCAGGAGGTAGATTTCCTTCTGGTTGATTATTTTCAGTCTCTTCATTATGCTGCACTTCATGGGAGTCATCAGCTTCTATAGAATCATGTACTCCCCCTGGACTGTAGCCAACATTTTTCATCTGTTCATTTGCTGATGAACCTTCTACAATGGAAAGCTTGTCCATCCTTTTACTTATACCTGTTGGACTGTATGAACTATAAGACAACTCACAGTTGATTAATCTTGATTCATCAAACACAACATGTACTGATTCTTCTACAACTTGAGTAGTCAAGTTGAAGACTCTATAGGCCTTACTATTTATGCTGTACCCAACAAATATCCCTTCTTGAGATTTGGCAGAAAACTTAGTTAGATATGACTTGCCATTGTTAAGTATATAGCACTTGCAACCAAAGATCCTAAAGTAGGATAGATTTGGTTTTCTACCTTTCATAATTTCATAGGGAGTCTTTTTGTGGCACTTGGTGATAGAAGCCTTATTGATCACATAACATGCAGTGTTTACTGCCTCAGCCCAGAAATATTCTGGAAGAGAGGTGTCACTCAATAGAGTTCTACCAGCTTAAATCAATGTCCTATTCTTTCTTTCAGCAATACCATTTTGCTGAGGTGTTCTAGGTGAGGAGAACTCTTGGAAAATCCCAAAGTCTTCACATAATCTTGTCATACTTTCAGATTGAAATTCAATGCCATGGTCACTTCTGATTTTGACCACTGTACTGTTTAGTTCATTCTGAATTTGTTTCACAAAACTAAGTAAGACACTTGGGGTTTCTGATTTTTGTCTCAGAAAGAACACCCATGTATATCTAGAATAGTCATCTACAACCACAAAAGTGTAGACCTTCCTACCTAGACTATGAACTGGCATAGGACCAAAAAGATCCATATGTAAGAGGTATAAGCACCTCACAGAATCCTTGTTTTCAAGACTATGAAAGGAGGATTTTGTCTGCTTGCCCTTTTGACAAGCTGAACACATCCCTTCCTTTATACATTGAACTTGAGGACCATTCCTCACTAACCTTTTGCTGAAGAGTTGGCCAATTGTCTTGTAGTTAAGATAAGCCAACCTCTTGTGCCACTTGACACAATGAGATGCATTATCATCAGCCACAAGACAGATGGGAGAAGCCTTGTTCTCACATACAAAATTAAGACAATAAACATTTCTCTTTCTATACCCTGTCAATATGATCTTTTGATCACTTGACCTTTTGATATGACATCCATCCTTAACAAATGAAATGTCATATCCAAGATCATTCAGCTGACTTATGCTAATCAGATTATGTTTTAAACCTTTTACATAAGCCACTTGGGTGATGGTAATTTGGTTTGAAGAAATGTTACCAAAGCCTTTGATGATTCCTCTTTCAGATCCACCAAAGATTACTTTAGGTCCATCTTTGACAGATGTGTACTCCTTCAGTAGCCCCTTTGTTCCAGTCATGTGCCTGGAACATCCACTGTCCAAGTACCATATAGGGGCATGACAACTTGGACTTTCCTGTAATACAGAATTACTTTCCCTTAGAACCCAAGTAAGTCTTGGGTCCTTGGTTCAGGTTAGCACCATTCATATTATGACTACCAGCAGCTCTTCTAACTGGTAGACTATTGTTCTTCCTTACATTTGTGTTATGCCAGCAGTCTAAGGCAAAATGGCCTCTCTTGCCACAACACCAACTTTCAAACTTGTTGTATCTTGGTCTTGATACACCCTTGACAGAAGAATTTCTGTCCAGTGCTGGTGCTGCTGCAGCTTCACCCACAGATTTCTTATAACCATGGGGTTTATGAACATGGGTAGACCTGTTGGAATTTACACCCTTGTTTATCTGAACATTAGTCTTAATATGACCATGAATATTCTCAAGATCATATTTGTTAGAAGGCACTTGCACCTTTCTAAACTTAACTGAGACTGAAAGGTTTAGGGGCTGGATAGAAGCTTTGCCTTTTCTTTTGAATTGGGCAGCTCTGGGGTTACCTTTGAAGCCTAATCCTACCTTACCCTTTTGAGCCACAAACTCATCTATTAAAGGTAAGACAGATTTTGGCTTAAAGTAACTAGCCACTAACTCTTTCTCTATTCTTAGTCTGGCCTCCAGACTCTTAATTTGATCATTATTATATTTGATTGTGCCCATCTGAATATAGGTTATATTTTTTAGTTTGGCAATCTCATTTAACTTTTGATCCATTACTTTTTCAAACTCAGTTGCAGCCACCTTAAGATTAGCAATTTCCTGAGCCTGAGTTTTGACTAGGTTCTTGCTTTTCTTAAGAGCCTGCAACAAGTCCCTATATTCATCCATCAACTGATGAATATCACCTTCTGATTCAGATCCATTCACATCACTTGATGTAGATGAATCTGACTCTGAACCAGTGCTAAAATCAAAAGAACTAAAAATCTTTTGTACCTTACTAGGACCAGGCTGATCCTGGCATTGGTTATCTTCTAACTCAGCCATCAGACCCATGCATTCCTTGTCTTCTTGATCATGAATGGAATCCATCAGTTGCAAAAATTCCTCTTCTTCATTGGCTGCATACAATCCTATGTATGCTTCTGCTTCAGATTCTGACTCTGATGAGGACTGATCTGAGAGACTCTTATCCTTCTTTGCAACAAAAGATTTCTCCTTCTTTCCCTTGTGTTGAGTCCTTTTTCTGTCTACTGACTCCTTTCTCTTTTCTGGACATTCAGCTACCATATGTCCAGTCTTATTGCAACAATAACAAATAATCTTAGAAGTTATGGCTTTGCTGGGCTTAGTTCTGTTTCTCTCATTTCTTGAGGATTTTCTCTTCTGATAGTACTCATCTACTAGCTGTGATGTGGAGGGTCTGGACTTCCACTGCTTCTTTTTCAAGAACTTTTGAAACTGTCTTGTAAAGGTAGCAAAGTCAGTATCTGATTCACTGCTCCCTGATTTTTGACTCTCTGAATTTTCTGTTATCTCTTCTGTAGCTTCCTTGAGAGGAGATGAAGAAATCCTCCCTTTCTTTCTAGTGGCTTCAACTTTGAAAGCCACAGATCTATGCTCACCTTTTGCAATTCTTTCTTCCTCCTTCCTAGCCATCAATTGCATTTCATATGAAAGCAATTTTCCAAACAAGGTTGGGGGAGAAATATCAGCTAACTTGGCCACTTCTCTAATGACACATATTTTGGTATCCCAATTATTTGTTAAAGATCTGAGAAACTTGTCATTCAACTCATATGTACTGAAGACTCTTCCATAGGACATTAGTTCATTCACAATCCTATAGAATTTCTTATAACACTCAGTTATGCTATCAGACTTTCCTTGTCTGAAGCTCTCATATTCTTGGTTGAGCATTGATTTTCTGTCTTATATTACTTCTTCAGATCCTTCCATATAGACAATCAAGGTGTCCCACATCTCTTTGGAAGTCTTGCAATGTATCAAATTTTGGAAGGTGGAATCATCTATTGCACTTACTATGATGTTTTGAGCTCTCTTGTCCATAGTGGCTAAGATGATTTCCTCCTTTGTCATTTCTGAAAAATCCATAGGAGTTTCCTGATTTTCATTTAATACAGAAATCTTCATTGGAATGTATGGACCTTCTTTCACTGTGATGTAAATTCTTGGGTCTGAGGCCTCCATAAACAGCCTAACCCTTTCCTTCCAAATTCCAAAGATTTCTTTTCTGCAGATGGGAAGCTTTATAGATCCCAACTTCTTGTGATTATCACCTGAACCCATTTTCTTGATTCTTAATTCTTCCTTTAGATCTAACTCAGACTATTAAGTCTTTCTTGGAGCAACCTCCCTCTAATACCACTTGATAGTTTTACTTTCAAGATTACCTAGACACCTAGAGGGGGGGTGAATAGGTTCTTATTTTCTTTTCAAACTTAAGGCAGAATGATTAAGTAATTAAAGACTATTGTCTATGAGTTCTGCAGCTACTTTAGCAATCACAATCACACAATCTAGAACTACACATCACAGATTGCAACAAGTATTTATAGTGGTTCCCCAAGATCTGGGTACATCCACTTTCCCCCTTCGCCTATCTAGCAGTGTGCTAGATTCAGCCAAACTCCTTCCTTAACTCAGATCCTCAGATCCTACAGCTCAGAATCCAAAATGGATTCCTACAACTCAGAGTGATACCACACTCCTACAACTCAGGCAATCCAGCCCTACCTCAGTCTTTATTCAAGACCTACAACTCAGAGATTATCTCTCCTACACTCAGCCTTTATAAATTAGACTTACAATTAAAGATCCTACAAGATTTGAGTAAAATGTGTTTTTAACTTGCTCCTGGAGAGAGAGGTGGAACAAGACAGTGTTCTTGATCAGCTTCTTGATAAATCAGATGGATAAAATCAACTGGAACTTAGCTTTCTTCAAAGCTTCTTGAATCTGAACTTTGTTGAGTTGATCTTCTTTGACATAAACTGATCAGCAGCTTTCACCTTAGATTCCAGAATTTGAATCTGAATCTTCTTGACAGATAAGTTCAGAATCTGTTTCTTTTGAAATCTGAGACAGCTTTCTTCTTGCCTTCTTTTGACTGGATCTCTCTCTATCTAAGTCCCTTGAAGATACTTCAGAATTCTTGACTGAATTCTACTTAGACAGATTCTGATAGTTCAATCAGAATATCTTCTTAGATCTGCGAAGATCTTCTTCTTATTGTTACTTCTTATTCAGTGTTCCATTTTCAGTTGTTGTTTTCTTTCAGACACTATCCGTCTATTTATAGCCTTCATTCCTGGTAACCGGCTGGTCCGGTTCCTAACAAACTTCTGTCTGTGTCAATCACGTCAGTTAACCTGTTGAGACCCATAGCTGTCAACTCTTCAAACTGCTAGGGAGTCTTTGTTTCTGCCAGAAAGTGTCGAGACAAACTGTCAATATGTGTCGAGAGAGTTGTTAAAATGTGTCGACACAATTTGATTGAGTGTCGACATAATCCTTTGTGATGTCGACACATATGTCTTGATGTCGACACAGCTTCTTGACATAACTTTTTGAGAATGTGTCGACACAGATAGTTGTATGTCGACACAATTACTTCAGCCACAGACTTATTGTTGATTCTGCCAGGTGTCGACTCAATCTCTAAGTGTCGACTTAGCTGTTGTTGACTTCTGCCTCTGTGTGTCGACACAGCCTCCTGGTGTCGATACAGTTGATGTCAACTATATCTTATGTGTGTCGATACTGCCTCCCGGTTTCGACACAGTTGATGTCGACTATATCTTATGTGTGTCGACACTGCCTCCCGGTGTCGACACAGTTGATGTCGACTATATCTTGTGTGTGTCGACACCGCCTTCCGTTGTCGACACATTTGATGTCGACTCATTATCTCTGTGTCGACACATTCTTCTTCAAGTGTCGACACAATCTTCCTGAAGTGTCGACACATCTTCTTCTGGTGTCGATACATGGACTTAGAAATTTTTCCATACTTTTAACCTGCACACATTCAACTTAAACAACATCAAATACATCTTGATGTATATCATTATGCTAAGTTAGGCTTCTTCAAATCAGGTACACATTTTCCAATGTACCCAACTTAATTGCTATAGATGATGCCACATTTCAAAATCTGATTCACTGCAAAACCTCCAAGGAAATGTGGGACACTTTGGTTGTCTACATGGAGGGTTCTGAAGAAGTTAGACAATATAGAAAGTCTATGCTCAACCAAGAATATGAGAGTTTCAGACAAGGGAAGTCTGATAGCATAATTGAATGCTACAAGAAATTCTACAGGATAGTGAATGAACTAATGTCCTATGGAAGGGTCTTCAGTACCTATGAACTGAATGACAAATTCCTAAGATCCTTGACAAAGGATTGGGACACCAAGATTTATGCCATAAGAGAAGTGGCCAAACTAGCAAACATTTCTCCTCCAACCTTGTTTGGACAGTTGCTATCATATGAAATGCAAATAATGGCTAGGAAGGAGGAAGAAATGAATTCAAAAGGAGAACATAGAGAAAGGTCTATGGCCTTCAAGGCTGAAGCCACTAGAAAGAATAGGAGGATATCTCCATCACCTCCTAAGGAAGTTGCTGAAGTTAACTCAGAAAATTCACACAATAAGAACTCAGAAAGCAGTGATTCAGATGCAGATTTTGCTGCCTTTACAAGGCAGTTTCAGAGGTTCTTGAAAAGGTAGTGGAAGTCAAGGCCCTCCACATCACAGCCAGTTGATGATTACTATCAGAAGAGAAAATCATCAAGAAAGGAGAGGAGCAGAACTAAGCCCAGCAAAGCTACTACATCAAAGATTGTTTGTTATTGCTGCAATAGGCCTGAACATGTGGTGGTTGAGTGTCCAAAAAAGAGAAAGGAGTCAACAGATAGAAAGAAGACTCAACAAAAGGGCAAGAAGGAGAAATCCTTTGTTGCTAAGAAGGAGAAGAGTCTTATAGATCAATACTCCTCAGAGTCAGAATCTGAAGCTGAAGAATACATTGGACTGTATGCAGCTTATGAAGAAGATGAGTTTATGCAATTGCTAAACTCCATCCATGATCAAGAAGACCAAGAATGCATGGGTCTGATGGCTGAGTCAGAAGATAACCAATGGCAGGATCAGCCTGGTCATAGTAAGGTACAAAATGATTCTAGCACTTCTGATATTAGTACTGGTTTAGAGTCAGATTCATCTACATCAAGTGATGTGAAGTGGTCTGAATCTGAAGGTGATATTCATCAATTGATGGATGAATATAGGGTCTTATTGGAGGCTCTTAAGAAAAGCAAAAACCTGACCAAAACTCAGGCTCAGGAAATTGCTGATCTTAAGTTGGTTGTATCAGACTTGAAAAAAGAATTGGATCAAAAGTTGAATGAGGTTGCCAAATTGAAAACAATAACTGTGATTCAGATGGGCACAATCACATACAAATCTGATCAAATTAAAAGTCTGGAGGCCAAACTTCAAGTTAAGAGGAACTAAGTGGCTAGTTACTCTAAGCCAAAATCTGTCCTACCCTTGATAGATGAGTTTGTAGCTCAAAAGGGTAAGGCAGGCTTGGGCTTTAAAGGTAACACTAGAGCTTACCAATTCAAAAGAAAGGGCAAAGCTCCAGTTCAACCACAAAACTCCGAAGTCCCTATGATGTTTAGAAAAGTGCAAGTGCCTTCTAACAAATATGATCTTGAAAATATTCATAGTCATATTAAGACTGATGTTCTGAAAAACAAGGGTGTTAATGCCAATAGGTCTGCCCATGTTCATAAACCCAATGGTTATAAGAAATCAGTGGGTGAAGCTGCAGCAGCACCAGCACTGGACAGAAATTTTTATGTCAAGGGTATATCTAGACCTAGATAAAACAAATATGAATGTTGGTGCTGTGGCAAGAGATGCCATTTTGCCTTAGACTGCTGGCATAACACAAGTAGAAGGAAGAACAATAGTCTACTAGTTAGAAGAGCTGCTGGTAGTTTTGATGTGAATGGTGCTAACCTGAACCAAGGACCCAAGACTTACTTGGGTTCTAAGGGAAAGTAATTCTGTATTGCAAGAAAGTCCAAGTTGCCATGCCCCTATATGGTACTTAGACAGTGGTTGTTCCAGGCACATGACTGGAACAAAGGGGCTGCTGAAGGAGTACACATCTGTCAAGGATGGGCCTAAAGTTATCTTTGGTGGATCTGAAAGAGGGATCATCAAAGGGTTTGGTAACATTTCTTCAAACCAAATTACCATCACTCAAGTGGCTTATGTAAAAGGTTTGAAACATAATATGATAAGCATAAGTCAGCTGAGTGACCTTGGATATGACATTTCATTTGTTAAGGATGGATGTCATATCAAAAGGTCAAGTGATCAAAAGGTCATATTGACTGGGTATAGAAAGAGAAATGTTTATTGTCTTGATTTTGTATGTGAGAACAAGGTTTCTCCTATCTGTCTTGTAGCTGATGATAATGCATCTCATTGTGTCAAATGGCACAAGAGGCTGGCCCATCTTAACTACAAGACAATTGGCCAACTCTTTAGCAAAGAGTTAGTGAGGAATGATCCTCAAGTTAAGTGTATAAAGGAAGGGATATGCTCAGCTTGTCAAAAGGGCAAACAGACAAAATCCTCCTTTCATAGCCTTGAAAGCAAGGATTCAGTGAGGTGTTTATACCTCTTACATATGGATCTTTTTGGTCCTATGCCAGTTTATAGTCTAGGTAGGAAGGTGTACACTTTTGTGGTTGTAGATGACTATTCTAGATATACATGAGTGTTCTTTCTGAGACAAAAATCAGAAACTCCAAGTGTCTTAATTAGTTTTGTAAAACAAATTCAGAATGAACTAAACTGTACAGTGGTCAAAATCAGAAGTGACCATGGCACTGAATTTCAATATGAAAGTATGACAAAATTATGTGAAGACTTTGGGATTTTCCAAGAATTCTCCTCACCTAGAACACCACAGCAAAATTGTATTGCTGAAAGAAAGAATAGGACATTGATTGAAGCTGGTAGAACTCTATTGAGTGACACTTCTCTTCCGGAATATTTCTGGGCTGAGGCAGTAAACACTGCATGTCATGTGATCAATAGGGCTTCTATCACCAAGAGCTACAAAAAGACTCCCTATGAAATTATGATAGGTAGAAAACCAAATCTATCCTACTTTAGGATCTTTGGTTGCAAGTGCTATATACTTAACAATGGCAAGTCTTATCTAACTAAGTTTGCTGCCAAATCTCAAGATGGGATATTTGTTGGATACAACATCAATAGTAAGGCTTATAGAGTCTACAACTTGACTACTCAAGTTGTAGAAGAATTTGTACATGTTGTATTTGATGAAACAAGATTAATCAACAGTGAATTTCCTTGTAGATCAAATAATCCAACAGGTATAAGCAAAAGGATGGACAAGCTTTCCTTTGTAGAAGCATCTAATGTAGATGAAGTATTGGAAAATGAAGGCTACTGTCAAGGGGGAGTACAAGACTCAATAGAAGCTGATGACAACCAAGAGGTGCAGCATAATGAAGGAGCTGGAGATGTTCAACCTGAAGGAAATCTACCTCCAGCTATAATACATCTAAAATACCATCCAGTAAATCAAATTATAGGTGATCCAAGACAAGGAGTGCAGACTAGAAGCAGAAATCTGAGCACAGTCCTGCATTCAAGTTTTCTATCTCAACTGGAGCCTAAGAAATTTGAAGAAGCCATCCAAGACCAACACTGGATTAATGCTATGCAAGAGGAGCTTAATCAATTCAGAAGGTGCAAAGTCTGGGAGTTAGTTCCTAAACTAAGAGACCACAACATCATTGGCACAAAGTGTATCTTTAGGAACAAGTTGGATGAGAGTGGAGTAATTGTGAAGAACAAAGCAAGATTGGTTGCTAAAGGATACAGGCAGGAAGAAGGGATTGGCTTTGATCAAACATTTGCCCCAGTAGCAAGACTGGAGGCTATCAGAATGTTCCTTGCCTATGCAGCATATAAAGGATTCAAAGTATACCAAATGGATGTGAAATCAACATTCTTGAATGGTGATCTAAAAGAAGAAGTATATGTAGAGCAGCCATCAGGTTTTGTAGATTCTCTTAAACCTGGTTATGTCTATAGACTTAGGAAAGCATTGTATGGGTTAAAGCAAGCCCCAAGGGCTTGGTATGAAACCCTGTCTACTTTCCTTATTGAGAACATATTCTCAAGAGGTAAAATAGACAAAACTTTATTCCTAAGGGAATCAAAAGGTAAGATAATCTTAGTCCAGATCTATGTAGATGACATAATTTTTGGGTCTACAGAGAACAACCTTTGCAAAAAGTTTACCAAACTTATGCAAGGGAAGTTTGAAATGAGCAGTATGGGGGAACTTAAGTTCTTCTTGGGACTCCAAGTAAGACAGATTGAATATTGCTTGTCCATATCGCAGTCTAAGTTCACCAAGGAATTAATTAAGAAGTATGGTATGGAATCATCCTCCACCATGAGAACTCCTATGAGAACAAATATTTCAATATACAAAGATGATGCAGGTAAGCCTGTAGATGAGTCTTTGTATAGAGGAATAATTGGCTCTCTATTATATCTCACTGCTAGTAGACCAGACATTATGTATGCTACATGTGTCTGTGCTAGGTACCAAGCTTGCCCTAAAGAATCACATTATACTGCAGTCAAAAGTATCTTGAGATATCTTAAGGGCACACCTAATCTAGGCCTTTGGTACCCTAGGAATGGAGATTTTCTACTAACAGGTTATTCAGATACAGATTTTGCAGGCTGTAGAGAAGATAGAAAGAGTACTACAGGTACATGTCAATTCTTGGGAGGAAGGTTTATATCCTGGAGCAGTAAGGAGCAGACTAGTGTGGCAATATCCACTGCTGAGTCTGAATATGTGACTGCAGGAAGTTATTGTACACAACTATTGTGGATTCAGCATCAGTTAAAGGACTATGGTATTCAAGTAAGTAGAACACCTTTATTGTGTGATTCTAAGAGTGTTATTTCTATTGCAAACAATCCTGTTTCACATAGTAGAACTAAGCATATAAAAATAAAATACCATTTTCTTAGAGAACATGTAGAAAAAGAAGACATCTCATTGGAATTTGTTAAAACAGATTATCAAATTGCAGATGTATTTACTAAGCCATTGGATGAAACTAAATTCAATAAATTTAAAATTGAATTAGGAATGCTGGCCATAGGTTAATTTACCATAAAATTGGCTAAGTAAAATGGTGTCGTCACATTCAGTGATAAAGTGTCGACACAGAAAAGTCATGTCGACTTGTCAGGGAAATTGTGTCGACACATGAGAAAATGTGTCGACACCTAGGGGTCAAGAGTCGACTCATCCAGAAATGTAGTGTCGACACATCCAGTATAATGATGTCAACACTTAAAGATTTTGTGTCGACTATTATACTAAGAGTCGACACATAATTTCTGATGCACTACTTAGTATCTCCCGTGTCGACATATCATCAATTGGTGTCGACACAAAGTAGTCAACATTAATGTCGAGATAATAGATGTTTGTGTCGACACATTCCGACTGTGTCGACACATTTAGACTGTTTTTGCCCGACTTTTGACCTTCTTTCATTAGAGGGTATAAATAGGTCGAGAACGTATTCTGTCGACACGCTTACAAGGTTTTCGAGACTAAAACCCAGTGTCGACAATCTCTCTTCTCTTCTCTCAAGCTTTCTCATCTTTCCAATGGCGCCAAAGGTTGAAGTCAACATCAATAAGGGATATGAGTTGGTTAGGGCTGCATTCGACAATGCCGCGCCAGAAATCAAACAGGTGATTTCTCTTCTTGCTGACAATGGATTGGAATACCTTGTTTCTGAACCTTCAAAGATTTGGAAGAAAGAAGTTGTCGAGTTCTATACTGCTGCAACGTTGAATTCCACTGGTCTCAAGATAAAATCTACAGTTTATGGGACTAAGGTTAAAATTACTCTCAAAAGTATACGAAAGATTCTTTGTCTACCTAGCATTAAAGATGAAGAAGAGGTCCCAGCCTCAAAAACAAGGGAGGCTCTCCAGTGGTATGGATTGGATCCAACCATAAGAATCGGAGCAGCCATTAACCGAAAGGGAATGAATCCACAAGGGAAGTTCCTATCTGAAGTAGTAGGAAAGGTGATTTTATGTAAGCCAGGAGGCCATAATAGGATATCTACCATGATATTCTCTCTCATGACACGAATAATCTACAAGATTAACACAGACTGGTCTGCAGTTCTATTTGATAAAATCAGAGAAGGCATCAAGAAGCCAAATTTGGTTAGAATTTTGAGTCTATACCTGGATGGACTCATTCCAGAGGTCATGCAACAAATTCCTGGGTCCAAAATCAATCACATGAGGAAAATGGACATGATATTATTCTCCAGGTGGGATAGGGTTCTGTCAAAAGAGATGCCTGATGTGGACAGGCAGGACACTACTGAGATATCACCAAGACATGTTCTTGGCACTGAATAAATTTAAGGAGAATAAGTTATAGAACAGGCTGAGGACCAGACTGGGTCTACTCAAGTCCAGGAAGAACCAATACCTGCACAGGTGCAGGGGGAGCCAGCTCACACTCCTGCCCAGAACATTTCTAATCCTGACCAGTTGCAGGGGGAGCCCAATTTTAACCAAGTACAAGTGGAAGAGACACTAAGCTTATCAGAAGATTTGAACACTGCTGATATTAATATATCATCACCTGCACCAGCACAAAAGGAATACACTCTAGAAGAGTTGTTTCATGACATTGGACAGGCAGCTGATAAGGATGACACCCTAAGGGTTGAGGAGGAGAAAGGTGCTGTTGAGGGGGAGCAAATGAATGTTGAGGAAGAACAAAAAGACACAGAGAAAGAAATTCCTCCATCTCCTCAAGAAAGAGTTTAGATTGACAGTTCTTCAGAATCTGAGGAAGAAGAAGCCAGGGAGGCTAAGAAAAGGAAGCTCATGGTCTTCAAGAGAAGAAGTCAAAGCTATAAGCAAGCTATCCAGACTGTAAGTCATCAATCACCTACTGAGTTTGATTACAATAAGTTCATGGTGAATTTGCAGGAAAAGATGGATGAGCAAATAAGAGCCTTGGAAAAATATGTAGATGAAAGTAATAAGTCACTTCAGTTTGATCTTGCCCAAGACATCAAGTCAATCAGATTTAAGGTAAATCTGAATAAAAAGGAGATGACAGATTGCTTCCACAAGGGAGGTAATGCTGTGATTTTTCTAGCTCAACAACACCAAACTATCCTTGGTAAGATGGATGACATTGCATTGAAATAAGGATATGTTCTAGAAAATCAGCTGAGAATGAATGACAATCTGACAGAATCTCACAATGAAATTCTCACTAAGTTAAAAGATACTGCAACAAAGCTGTCTGCTGCAAGGACTAAAGATATGGAAGACTTTGATCAAAAGCTCAAAGATGCCTAGGATTCAATTCAAACTACAATAACCACCTCACAGAAAGAAATATCTGACAAGCTTCTCAAATTAAAATCATTCTTTAAAGAGGGTGTGAATTTTCTTGATGGACAAATAAGGTTTCAGAAGGATGATCTTAGGGATCATGTTGCTAGAGAAGTCCTAAAGGGGGAGAGGGTACTTATCCATACTGGCTCAGAACATGCCAAGTGGGTTACCAACAGTGTCAGAGCCACATTGGGATATCCACCATTATGTGATGATGATGCAGTTGTTGAGTTAGGAATACAATAAGGTCTACTTGAAGGCAATCAACCTGAGGTTGCCCAAGTCATATACCCCCTGCTGATTTTGAAATGATTCATCAGCAAGTACAGGCAATGTACATTCCTCCATAGGAGGTTACAAATGTAATTATTGAAAAAGTAGATCAGTCAGGAGCCAATTTGAAAGATCAACAAGATGCTCAATTATCCAAGAAGAGATTTAGAGAGCAAGCTGAACAAAGACCTGAATTTGAGCAGTGGAGCCCCACCTCAAGGAACATTATACTAACTGCCTGGAAGGCTGTGAAGGATCAAATGCATGAAAGAGGAAAGTGGTATAATGAAATTGAATGGCAAAAGTATGAGGCCAGGCAGGAGGCCATAGTATAGTTCAGAAGAAAGGCTAAGATGGGGAGGCTACCACCTGATGCTCAGGAGCCGAGCAAGTATTTTCCCAAGCCCTTTCATTACTTTGAAAGGTAAAGGCTCAAGGAGGAAGCTCAAAAGAAAGCTGAACTGAAAGGCAAAAAGCCTGCTGATGTTGTTGAAACTACTATGAAGGCTCAGATTCAATCAGGAAAAGGAATTGTCATCCAGGAGCCTGATCAGTCATAGTTTAAGTTTATCAGTTCTTTCAAATGTTTTGTAATGATCTGTTTGTTAATCCAATCAATGTAACCAAGCTGTAACAAACATTTCTAAATGAATAAACAAAACCTTATTCTGTAATCATTTCTTCATGTTTATCTTTATTCTGTGATGAATCTGTGGTTAATGTTTTGTTTATAAAAGATTCCTGTTGTATTATGCTCTTGTACATCATCATATTAAATTTTCATAAATGGTGTATATCATTAGCTAAAAGGATTATGACTTCTCCAAATAGGGGGAGATTGTTGGGTACATTGGAAAATGTGTACCTGATTTGAAGAAGCCTAACTTAGCTCAATGATATACATCAAGGTGTATTTGATGTTATTTTGAGTTGACATGTGCAGGTTAAGAATGTACTAAAATATAGGAAAAATATTCTAAGTCCATATGTCGACACCAGAAGAAGCTGTGTCGACACTTCAGAATAATTGTGTCGACACTTGAAGAAGGCTGTGTTGACACAGAGAAAAAGAGTTGACAACATTTGTGTCGACACCGGAAAGCAGTGTCGACACACAGAAGTTTAGTCGACATCAACTGTGTCGACACTGGGAGGCTGTGTCGACACATAGAATTGCTAGTCGATAACATTTGTGTCGACACCAGAAGACTGAGTCGACACACAGAGGCAGTGTCGACACACACTATATTCCGAGTCTACATCAACTATGTCGACACACAGGACTTGTGTCGACACACTGCAAAGTCAAGACCAAGTTAGTTGCTGGAGAATGATGAAGTGTTTGTGTCGACACAAATGCTCTGTGTCGACACATTCTCTAGATGCAGTATCTAGAAGCTGAGTCAACATAAAGGCAGACATGTTGACATCATAAAAGGCTGTGTCGACACCTAAGTCACTTATGTCGACATATATTGACAGAGGGTCTCGACACTTTCTAACAGACAGTCTCGACGCTTTGCTAACAAAGACAAAGGCACAAGATCTATTTGAAGACTTTACAGCTGTGAGTTACAACAGGTTGACAGAAGCTGTCAGACTTGTCATAAGTTTGTTAGAAACCGGATCAGCCGGTTTCCAAGGATGAAGTCTATAAATAGACATATTCAGAAGAAGAAGTATAGTATTGATAAATACGACACACATTAATCATCTATTGGGAGATAAGATCTCTGATCAAGAAAGTGCAAGGCACATAAGAAGATCTTCATGAGAAGATCTAAGAAGACATTCTGACGTGTACAACCACTCAGGATCAGTCTAAGTAAGAATTCTTTCAAGAATTCTGAAGTATCATCAAAGGTGTTGGATAGAGAGGGATCCAGCCATTTTGAAGACAAGAAGGAAGCTATCACAGGTTTCTTAAGTTCAGATTCAAGAAGCTTTGAAGAAAGCTAAGATCTAGTTGATTTCATCCATCAGGTTTTTCAAGAAGCTGATCAAGAACAGTCTTGTCCCTTCTCTCTCAATAGGGGCAAGATATTTTATAACTTCAATTTCGATTTATGTAGGATCTATTTGTATAGATCTGAGTTGTAAACCTAAATTATAAAGGCTGAGTGTAGGAGAGGTATTCTCTAAGTGGTAGGGCTGTTTATGCCTGAGTTGTAGGAGAAGGTTTTCTCTGAGTTGTTGGCCTTGTGGCAAGGCTGAGGTAGGGCTGGTTAGCCTGAGCTGTAGGAACCTTATAGGGTTCTGAGTTGTAGGATCTGAGGATCTGAGATAAAGAAGGAAGTTAGGCCGAATCTAGCGCACTGCTAGATAGGTGAAGGGGGAAAGTGGATGTACCCAGATCTTGGGGAACCACTATAAATCTGTGTGCAATCTGTGATGTGTGCATATTTGTGATTGCTGTGTTGTGTTTGCTGCAGTGTTTGCTGAATTCTCTTATAGTCAGTAATTATATTCTGCCTTAAGTTAAAACAAGCATTAGAACCTATTCACCCCCCCTCTAGGTGTTTAGGTGATCTTGAAAGTATAACTATCACATGGTTCGTCTTATCCCAGAACCGATGCTGTCAGGCACCGTAAAGAAATTAGAGAATAAGAGAGCCGGTCCTTTTCGGGTTTTAAAGAGGCTAGGAGAAAATTGATATTTATTAAAGTTACCCGCTGATTGGGGAATCTCCCCTGTTTTTAACATTTCGGATTTAACGCTTTAAGTTGCTCCGCCACCTGAACTTTCTGTCTCTCCATTTAATATTTCCACTATACCGTCTAATGGGGTGGGGGGAGGGGGTGAGATTGTTTCTGGATCACTATCTCCTTCAGAATATCCGGGAGGTATGTTGCCTACTACTGATGAAACTTGTTTTTCTTCTTCTCCTCACGCATTTCCAAGGTTCCCCCGGACCGATTTCTTGTCTGAAAGGATTTTGAAGGATGCGGTGTTTCTCACTGCCGACGGTGACATTCACAAGTTTTTGATCCGATAGCGTGGTCGTCCCACTTCGGACGACTCTTGGCTCTCTGCTGTATAGGTGGATCTTATATATGCGGACCTATTGCGCCGTTACATTCCCGCCCACTCATCGGTGATGAGTCCTTTTGAGCGGGGGAGGATTGATGGCGGTGGCCATCACGATGACATATATGGTGATAAAGATGACGACGTCCATGATAGTGATAAAGATGACGTCTATGGCGTACATGATGATGATGATCCACCGACCAAAGACATGCGGCGCCGCGGAGGTCATGGCTGCAATCTTCGCCAACACAACAAGACTTATTTTTATTTTATTCTCGCTAGTTTATGATCTATTTGTTAGTTTTGTCATTTTAATAGTGGTGTGTATTTAGCCACTTTTATTGGACTGCTAATAGCTTTTTGATGTAAGCCTTATAAAAGGCCAAGACTATTGTTTTTTTCATTTTAGACTAAAAATTGAAGACAAGAATATTTTCCTGAACCTAAATCTCCTATCCTCCTCTCTCTTTTTTTTCTCTAAGCCGCCGTCCCCTTTTCTTCATCCTCATGGCCGCCGCTTTCTCTCTAGCTCTCGGACAACTCTTTATCCCCCACTTCTTCTCCTTCCTTTCTTTCACTCCTTCCACCATAGCATCCCCTCAATACAACCTTACACCTATTCACAAATTTCGGCCACCATTGAAGGAGAGGAGTCAAGTGCAAGGAAGAAGATTTTTGTTGGAGAACTTCCACGACGCGAAGCGGAGAAGACAGACGAGTTCTTCATCATTGGTGCCTCTCCCGCCGAGTCCAAGGAATGCGATCATTTCATGGTGGATCCAAACATCTCGGATCTACTTTCCGAGAGGGGTAACGAAACTTCCTAATCAAGAGATTTCTTTTCTTAGTTAGTTCTTGTGGTGGACGATCTTTGCGTGAAATTTTGAATCGTTAACTTTTCGCGGTATTACTTTTATTAGCTAGGCATTTTCGATTGGTTTTCCGAAGAACTTTCGAAGAGGAGTGGAGATCCTCGCTCTTTCTTTTAGTTGGAATAGATCCTACCACTTTCGGAATCGTATTTTTCTTGGTGGATCTATTTTGGTACAACTCCAAGCTCGATCAGAATCATTATTATTCCTTTTAGCCAGAACGGATTTTGGCCAATAGCCATCTTCGGTTCCATTTGCAGATCGGCTATCCGTATGTTAGCACGAGCGATAAATAAATCTCATTGTGATTGCTGTGTCTCGTTACAGTGTGGGTTAGAGAGCATTTAGCGTTGTAATAGTCGATGTCACGCCATCCGTGTAGGATATTATAGGACATCCCCTACACCAACTCCCGGCCTTAATACAGCAGGGAGTGTTCTAGACCGTTAGATCCTATTTGAAGTGAATGAACGACCCCGAATTACCATGAAAATAACTTTCCTGGGCCGAACACGGCTTGTGACACTCCCTTGTGCCTTAAGAGGCAAAGAAACCATCAAGACCCGACTAGGGCACGACCCTGTGACACGCCCGTATCATAGGCCGTGTGCCAGACACAGCTTCGGACACGCCCGTGTCCAGCTCATGTTCATCAGTCCTCACAGACCGGCAAAAACACAGAGAAGGACACGACCCTTGACACGCCCGTGTCAAAGGCTGTTTGCCCAACTCTGAGGATTGTCGAGTGAATTTCGTCGACCTTACGGAAACACGTCGAACTCATTACAGGATACGGCCCTAGACACGCTCGTATCACAGGTAGTGTGCCAAACTCAAGACCGCCCTGTGCCAACTCAAGACCTCCCTGTGCTACACTCGAGACCGCCCTGCAAACACAGAGCAGGGTATGGCCTTGGACATGCCCGGGTCCCCGGTCGTGTTACTAACATAGAGCAGGACACGGTTTTGGACACGCCCGTGTCCCAGGCCATGTTGCTCAGCCTACTCAGCCCACTCATAATCGAGATTTAGGGCATTATAATCCTCCTCTCCTTGTAAGAAATTTCGTGCCGAAATTTGAATACAGTACTCAGGAAACTTTTCAACAAAATTTTGTTACAACATTTTATGTTTTGTACAACATAAAACACAAATTATTCTACAAGTTTAGACAAATAGTTCGTGAAATTCAGCATGCATGGTCTGCTCCCGCTCCCATGTTAGCTTTTCACGACTGCAGTTGTCCCATCGGACCTTGACCATCCCGATTGTCTTATTCCACAACTGTTTATCAACTTTATCCTCGATTCGAATAGGGCTAACCTTCGTCGTTAGCCCAAATTCGACCGGTATTCGATCATTCGCAATCACTTGAGCTGGATCTTTTATGGCTTTTCGAAGCACTGATATGTGGAACACATCATGCAATCCACTCAATTCTTCCGAAAGAGCTAGCCGATAGGATGCTTCTCCAATTCGCTCCACCACTTCAAACGGACCAAGATATCTCGGACTTAACTTTTTCAACTGCCGAATCTTGGACACGCCAGGGCTTGATTTTCAAATATATCCAATTACCAACCGCAAACTGAACCTTTCAGTGCTTGGTGTTATAATACTTTTCTTGTCTATCTTGGGCTATCAGTAGCCTCTTTTGAATAGAGCGTATCGTCGAATTAGCTTCTTCGACTTCCTTACGCTTATATAATTTAGATTCGCCTACTTCCGCTCAAGCTAATGGTGTATGGCATTTCCGATCATACAAAGCTTCAAACGGTGCCATACTTATACTAGCTTGGTAGTTATTATTGTAGGCAAACTCTACCATATAGAGATGATCTTCCCACCTCTTTCCAAAATCCAAGGCACACATTCAGAGCATGTCCTCCATCATTCTGTTGGTCCTCTCAGTCTGGCCATCCGTTTGGGGATGAAAGGCCATACTGAACGTTAACTTTGCTCCTAATAACTAATGGATTAGTCTCCAATCATTCGAAGTGAATCGGTTGTCACGATCACTTACGATGCTACGGGGAACACTATGCAGTCATACTATTTGCTCAACATAAAGCTTCGCCAAGACTTCCACTGAATCGTCCCTCTTATTCGGAAGGAAGTGAGCCACTTTAGTCAACCTGTCTATGATCACCTAGACCGAATCATTATCGCGTTGAGATCTCGGCAAACTGTGCATAAAATCCATCGAAATATCATCAAACTTCCATTTGGAAATATGTAATGACTTCAAGAAACCTCCGGGCTTCTGGCATTCTGCTTTCACCAAGGCACCAGTTTGACATTTAGCCACATAATGTGTTATGTATTTCTTTAACCCTGGCCACCAGAACAACTTTTTCATATCTTTGTACATCTTTGTGCTCCCTGGGTGAATTGAGTATTTCATAAAGTGACCCTCATACATCAATTCTTCTCGTAACTTACCCATACTTGGGATGCACAAACGACCCTCTTTCCGCAAAAGGCCATCATCCAAGGAGAATTGGTCATTTGATCCATCCACTGCATAACATTGCAGACTTTCATCAAGTTCAATTGCTCGCCGAATTCTATTCCCAAGGTCATATTGTATCTCCGTCCAGTTCAAGCATGCATTTGCTGTGGAATTCTTATCAACAAAAGAAATCTCTAATGCTTCCAACTCCCTGATCAGACACTCATCATGCATCTGCAACCAATTTGCCCTTGACGTAGTCCTACAACTCAAGGCTATTGGATATAGTGGCAAAACATAGAGGGGGGGGGGGGGTTGAATAAGGTTTTACAACATTTAATAAGATTTTACTAAATTTTACGCACTAATAACAATCACAGAAGAAAGTAATCTAATTGCATTAAAACAATAATGAAATATAGTTCATAAATAGTTTACATCAACACTTGATCTCCATGACGTCGAAGATTAGAGACAATGAAAAATAGAATCTCTTTTGTTTTCTATACCGACCAACTACCCGGACTGGTTGGCTCTCACCCTTTCCATCCAGGAAGGCGTTCAAGCCCACTCTTCACCTCCATACAAGGGAGGGTCTTAGAGCCCACCCTTCACCTCCACACAAGGGAGGGCCTTAGAACCCCGCTAGATCCTCTAATCTAGACGTCCCAAATACCGGGACGATTTACTGCGGAATCCAACACGGGTTCTGACGACCCTCACCGGTCGATTTTTCACACCAAAAACTAAACAAAAAATAAAAAAAGAGTACAAAGATTAAAAGTAAAGACGATAAGAAAATGATGTTCTCCCTCTTGACGACTTCACCGATGTGCGATCTATGGCCAATGCTTGAGATCTTCGTTGGAGAGCAACCAGTCGGTTCTCAGTGGTCGATGAAGATTCTGGATCGCCGGAGTTTTCCGTTCACGAATGTTAGGGAGAAGGCATATTTCAAAATTGACGAAGATAAGAGGAGACGGGCGCAAGGAGGCGACTAAAATCTAGAGTTCTAAAACTCTTCGTCAAAATTCATCTGGGAGTCACAATGACAACAGGCAACACAACGGCTTTTATACGTCTTCATGAAAATAGGCTACCGCCGACGATAAGACTAGTGCCTGCGGTAGTTTCACGCGCTTGTTGTGCAAGCTGTTCTCCAAATCTGGAAAATAATCTTCGAAACGATATTCTGCCTTTTCATTTGAACTAGCGTCGCGCGGTAGGACCTTCCGTCGTGCGGTAACATAGGATGCGACATTCCTGAAAAGGCAACAACCATTTGACAAGGCTAGCGCCACACGGTAGATGCTACCGCCGAAATCTTCCAGAGTGCTAGACAAAAAAATCATTCAGTTATCGCCTGCGGTAATACAGTCGCCTGGCGGTAGTGCTCGGCGTGGTAGAGTTTCCGCCTAAACCATCCAGAGCGCTAGGTCCAAATAAATCATTAAGTTACTGCCTGCAGTAATACAGTCGCCTGACGGTAGTGCTCAGAGCGGTAGAGCTAGTGCCGAAACCATCCAGAGCGCTAGGTCCAAATAAATCATCGCGTTTGCGCCTGCAGTAGTACTACCGCCGGGCAGTAGCCTTCACTCAAAGCCATTGTCTCGACACACTCAACGCTTTTCATCTCAATGCTCTAAAAGTGGCGTTGAGTGGGCTAGCGCAACACGATAAGTACTAACGCTGGGCGGTAGCTTTCATATATGACTTTTTCTTAGCTTGCACCTGTCAACCTGCACACTCTATCAACATACAATATGATCAAATACAACCTGGGAGTTGATATTCTCAAACACAAGGAATGTGAAACCACGGTTCCAACAAACTCTCCCTTTTGATAATATCAATTCCCGTTCATGATAAATAAACATGAGATAGAGTGCAAAATGAAGATAGGAAATATAAGCTAACAACAGGTCACAGTGTATTGGAGAGTCTATACGTTCTACTTGCTCCCCCTCTCTATGTGCTGCTCCCCCTATCTATAAGCACACATTAGCATCATGCTCCCCTAAGATTTACCTCCCCTAGCCATGCTCCCCCTACATATGACCTCTCCTAACCCGACCATACTCATGAACAATATATTCTCCCCCTTTGATAATATCAAAAGGGCGGGCAAGGCCAAACAGACAAGTAGGATGAAAAGAGTATATATATATTAAGTATACGGGTGACCCAAAACGTAATAAATATCAGAGAATTTGAAGTACTGGGGTAACACAATGGAGAAAAAATTCTTAATTAGAGAGGGTCACAAAATTGAGCAAATAGTCAGACTTAATAAAAATTGTACAACACACACAAATCAAAGCACACAACGAGTACGACAACAATGTACTAAGAAATACGAAGGAAATTAATTTTTAACAAACATTGTAAACCGTCATGAGTGTAAATCAAGTGCTAGTACATATTGTGCGACAAAGAGTTTGTGAAGTTGCAATCCAATTCTTATGCACGGAAGTCTTAAATAAGACAATGATGTGGACGTGAAACATCAATAGAGAGAGAGAGCACGAATAAGAAATAGCAAGTATTACATGTGAGCTTTCGAGCTTTAAAATAACTTACATAAGAGAAATATAGGTGATAATAACGTCACGTATCTAACGATGCTATATCAGGATTGGAAACTAGAGGCATGTAGCTTAGTGTGGGTCTAAGCACACGATCGAAACGACTCTTTGAACCAAGGTGCTCATCCTCACAATGCTCATAAAGACTTATCAGGAGGAATGAGTAGTGCTTGGGGGTCCTTGAATAGAAAGTGAATAGCTAGTATAGAGCTTTGAGCTTATTTGCTTAGAGCTATCACGTTCATAAATTTTTTTTTTGAATTGCAAGGGACCCCAAACCAATCGAAATCTATCCACCTATATAGATGCACTTTAATGTGTATGCTTAAGACCTTAGCACTAGAGACGTTTGCCCAAAGTTTTAATCTTTATACAAGCACATACATATTGTGATATTGATTATTCAAAGTATTTCTAATGTGTTAGGATACAACGTCAAGAGGTATATCATGTAAGTCTTGTATTTGTACAAGAGTGCTTCAACTAGAGATGTGTGCAGTGTGATAGGTCATTCCCTTATCTAAATCCTCACACATACCTAGAGGCATAGGAAACATACACTCACAAGTATTTGTGCACTAAATAGCTAAGCATTTAGAGATTTAGCTCACTATGACCGGAGGACATTGTTTGAAAAAGATTAATCGAGTAAACTCAAACACTGTGCATACAAGTTATGGTCTAAAATGCAGTCACGTGAGCCTTTTGAAAAGAATGATTCATGATTTTTTTATGGTTTTTGTTTTTTTTAAAAAAAAACTATATAACACACAAACAAAAGGAGACATGTTTGTGTTGTTTTTGTTTTGTTGTTTTTCTTTGTTCGATTTTTTATAAAAAAATGATATAACACACAAAAGAATGCATAGACAAAGAAAGAGCAAAAAAAATATACAATAGAACTAGGATGAGAGATCAAGAATGCCAAGCTCGAGTCGGAGTAGAGAAAAATGGGCATCCGAGAGAGGTTTAATTATAATGTCCACAAGTTGGTCATCGGTGCCAATAAGGACGACACTCACGTTGTCCTTTTTTATATGATCACGAATGAAATGATGATGCACGTCAATATGTTTTGACCGAGAATGGTGCACTGGATTATAGGTTAAGTCAATGGCACTCTTATTATCGCATCAAAGTGTAACATTTCGATATGTGAGACCAAAGTCTTCTAACATTTGAGACATCCATAGTTCTTGAGCGTAACAACTTCCTAATGCTATGTACTCGGCCTCAGCAGTTGATAGAGCAACCGAGTTTTGTTTGCGGCTAGACCATGAGACTAGTGCCGGGCCTTGGAAATGGCAAGTACCGCTTGTGCTCTTGCGATCGAGAGAGCATCCGGCATAGTTTGAGTCTGAAAACCCGTGAAGAGAGAAATTAGAGGAGTGAGGGTACCAAAGTCCTAGGTTCTGCGTGCCTATAAGATACCTAAAGATATATTTTGCCAATTTCAAATGAGACTCTCTAGGGTCGGCTTGATACCTTGCACACATACCTACTGCAAACGTGATATCGGGCCTTGAGGCACTCAAATATAGCAATGATTCTATCCTACCCCGAAACATAGTCTGATCGATAGAAATCCCACTCTCATCTTTTCCTAATTTAATAGAAGCACTCATAGGAGTTTGACTTGTTTCAAATTCTCAAACCCAAAACGCACAAGCATGTCTTTAATATATTTTGATTGATTGATAAAAATCCTGTCTTGGCGTTGATAAATTTAAAAACCTATGTAATAGGCAAGTTCTCGTACTAGGCTCATTTAAAATTCATATTTCATCAAAGTAACATTTTCTTCCCACAACTTCTCATTTGTGGCCAAGAAAATGATATCATCAACATAAATTTGAAGGATAATAAGATCAAAATTCTTGGTTTAAACAAATAGAGTGGTGTCTGCACTACCCATCCTAAAGCCACGATCTGAGAGAAAGGTAGTGAGCCTATCGTACCATGCACATGGTGCTTGCTTTAATCCGTACAGGGCCTTCACTAGTCGATAAACATGATGAGGGTAGGCGGAATTCAGAAAACCGGGTGGTTGCTCGACATATACTTCTTCCTTAATGTACCTATTTAGGAAGGCACTCTTAACATCCATTTGAAATAGTTTAATTTTCTTATGACTAGCAAAAGCTAAAAACATACGAATGGACTCAAGATGAGCAACTGGGGCAAATGACTTTTCATAATCCACACCCTCTATTTGAGAGTACCCTTGAGCCACCAAACGGGCTTTATTTCTAGTTATCCTAGACTCACCATCAAGTTTGTTTTTGAAAACCCATTTTAAGCCTATGACGGGATGGTTATCCGGACGATCCACTAACACCCATACCTTACTACGCTCAAATTGGCTCAACTCCTCATTCATCGCCAAAAACCATGATTCATCTCATAAGGTTTCTGACACATTCTTGAGTTCAATATCGGATAGAAAGCACAAGTTTGAGAAAGACTCATGAAGTACGGATCGGGTTCTAACTCCATGGGATGGCTCTCCTATGAGTAGATCACGAGGATGTTGCTTTGAAAAAATTAACTCCTTAGGAGGCCTATATTCTTGATCAACACCTTGAGTCTCACTCTCCACTTTTTTATCCTCTCCGTTATTCTCAATCAGCATGCTCTCTACAACTTCCTCTTAAGTCACCTTAGGCACGCTAGATGGGGATTTTTCATCAAAATGCACATAAGCCGATTCTTCAATAACTAAGGTCCTCTTATTGTAGATCCTATAGGCACGACTCTTGCTCGAGTATCCTAGAAAGATGCCTAGATCGAATTTTTCATCAAATTTTCCTAGATGATCCTTAGTGTTTAGAATGTAGAATTGGCATCCAAAAACTCTAAAGTATTAAATAATAGGTTTCATTTTGAAGTAAAGATCGTAAGGAGTTCGCTTTAGAATAGGGCGAAGCATGATACGGTTCATCACGTAGCTTTCCGTGATATACGATTCGGCCCAGAAAAATCGAGGTAAGCCAAACTCGGCGAGCTTCGTGCGTGCTAACACTTGAAGAGTGCGGTTCTTTCTTTCAACCACTCCATTCTGCTGGGGAGTGCGAGGGGCGGAGAATTCGTGCTTAATTCCTAACGAGTCATAAAAATTTGAGAAATCCTCATTCTCAAACTGTAAGACCCCCCTCCCGGAACACAGACCACGACACGAGAGGGGTCTTATGCCCAGAATAGCCACCTTGCGGTAGCACAAGCACTCGAGCTAGACTGTACTACAAGACACCTATTCTGCCGGCCTTTACCAATATCAACATGTCAACCCAACAAGAGTTATAAAAACAGAAGTAAAATGCACACATAAGTATATAAGTCCAAATATAACAAATATATAAGCTACATCAAGCTTCTAAACTATCAGAGTACAAGTAATATTTTGCCCAAAAGGGCTACATCAAGTCTCTATCACACTCACATCAGTATCCGACGGTAGCGGCGACACCGTCCCTTCAGGCCCTTTCGTCCTAGCCTGGCTGTCCTGCTGCATAACCTTTTGATGCTCTGTCTGCGGGGTTTCCTCCTAAAAAGGCAGATCTAGCAACCGTTAGTCATAAATACTTAGTGGCTATCACATTCGCTCCCCCGGCGACTCCTCGGTACTGGTCGGAGAAAGGAACAGGGTAAAATATATGTATATAAAGCAATAGTACAAACAGGTGGTATATAGTGAAGAGTTAACAATGTATGTATATAGCAACACAATAAATGAGCAGCCAATTGACCTAATAGTTCTATCATCTATAGTAGAGTATGAAAGAGTAAAGCTACAACAGAAAGTAACTCAACTTATATGAATGCCCATACAGACATATAAGTTGAGGATCAGCTAAACAGTAAAGTAACTCATCATATAAGAGTGCCCATACAAACTTATACGATTAGGATCTTGTGTATGCGATGCTTTGAAATGCCATGAATGCTATGCAATGACTCACCCATGATCACGCACATGCAATTGTTGTGTCGATACAGACTCTTAGTTTCCACTTTTCGAGTAGGTAGCAAACCTCTCAGGCTTCATCCGTCATGGTCAGACGGTGACAGTAGATCGGGCATCTCCACTACTAGGCTGGCATGAACACTACCTGGCCTTGTCCTCTGTACGCCTCAATGCTAAGAACACAACAACGGAGCTCACACACGTATTATGACACAACGGGTGTCTTGGGTAGATGTGCACTGAGATCCTAGCCCCGAACTGGCCTAAGGTGTGATACGGAAGGCGCATTTGAAATGAGCATGAGGACTAAGCCCAACCATTCACTTGGAACGGAAGGAGCCTCGGGACATGAACACCGAGGACCAAGCCCAACCGCCCATGGTCTAGATGTCAACTCCCATCGGTATGACGATTGGCGAGCTTATAGACCTGCCACACTATCCTTAACCCGGGATTATGACACCGCATGTCGACTCACACTACATGCAATACAACCACATCGTGGTATGGAAGGAGCCTCAGAAACGAGCACGAGGACCAAGCCCAACCGTCCATTTATGACTCTTCTTATGACATCAATGACAATTCTTTTACCAACCCAATCAACCGCGTGCACATGAGTTAAACATCCGATTATAAACAACACGTGTTCATAACAACCAACACCGAACAATTACCCAAGCTCTAGTAAATCTTGTTATTAAATGACTAATTACCCTTCGTTCACTAACCCCCACCAAGTCGTTTCGTTCAACCACATACCATTTCACCATTTGTTTACGTGGGGTCTATCTAGTAATTTCATCATGCATTGTATTATCACAATTAGGCGTATTATGATTCTCCTACAACTTAATGTCGGATTGTTACAAAACCTCTTCCGAGTCCAAACCCTACTATACACTAACCCAGGAATTTCAGGTGCAGAACACCTGTTGAACAGAAACTTCAATTGGAGATTCTCGTGGCTACAGGAATCCGGCGAGTCCATGTAACCCCTAGATGGAAAGGTCTCTCCATGGGCTACAACTTAAATGTTTAGTCTGCAACCTAGATAAGGCTGTATCACACATGAAATTGGCTCTAAAGCCTGCTACGTACAGAATACAATTTCTGCACGCTTAGTCTGACAACCCTCTACTTCGATCAGACATACCTGTGGCTAAAGACTTCACCTAAAGGCTTGTAACCACTCGTTGGAAAGGTAATTCCAAGGGCTACGACTTTTGTGTTTAGTCGAAAGCCCATATCTAGCCATTTCTTGCCTGAAAATAGCCAAGAAGGTCGCTGCGTGCAGAACGCAGATTTCTGCACGCATCTTGAGGCGGAATGAACAACATCGGTTTATCTTCCTCCTCAAGCCGATCCTCGCAAATCACAACCAGAAGTTCCTCCACTCTTATTCACCCTCTTAAGGCCATTCCTCTTCACGAAACCACCCCCATCATCACTTTGAAGGAAGGGGAGGTTGAAGATGACTAAACCTTAGAACACAAGTTCTAGCATTGCCCTCCTAGATACCTTCATATCACACATCAAGACTCATTTTAGTCGATGTCTCGCCTAAGAATAACTATAGATCTAGCACCAAGGGAGAGGAGAGGAAGCTCACCTCATTTCCAGCGGTTCAGCCATTTCCAGCCATGGATCGTCATTCTTCTCGTCGACATCCCTTTTTCTTGGCAGTAGTGGCGATTCCTCACGGAGTTTGGTTGGCTCCAGCAAGTTCTTCCCTCCTCCAGAAGTTTTCTCCAGAAGATGTGGCTTGGAAGAGAATAAAAACAGATAGGGTTTCATTTTGCCTTTTTATTCAGAAGTGACACGGGTAGGGACACGCCCGTGTTCGTACCCGTGTCCTGCTCGGGCGAAACATCAACAACAGTTCGACTGCCACTTCGTATACATACACGGGTACTGACATGTCCGTGTCTGTACCCGTGTACAGGTAACACGGCCGTAGTTCTGCCCATTTCTATACCCGTGTCCTGCTCGGGACACATTTTGTCGATCTTGCCTCGACACACACGGGTAGGGACGTGCCCGTGTCTCTACCCGTGTCCTTCTCTGGACAATCCTGATAGATGCACACGGGTAGAGACACGCCCATGTATCTAACCGTGTCCTTCTCGAGATAGACCACTTGATGCCATTTTCTTATCACTCAACGCCATGCCACTATATGCCACGACACACTGAAAGTCACACTAGTGCCAACTAACTTCACCTAAGGGGGGGGGGGAACAGGTGATGCGCAGTCGTTTTGCAGAATTAAAAATTTACCTGCACAATAAAAGAAAACAAACAGAGCACAGAAATACACAGGCAGTTATAGTGGTTCCCCGATTTGGGTACGTCCACTTTCCCCCTTCGACCTATCTCCCAACAAGGGACGACTCGGTCACTACACTAACAGGATTGAAATCCAATCCTCACACTAATGGAAGGAACCCTTCCACTCGAAGGAGTCACCACTCCTCCACCACGGGTTGCACCCAACCCTTACAATGAGGAACCAACGTTCCTTTACAAAAAAAGTAAAAATGGAATGTATAAAATACAAACTACTTTTGGAGTGCAAGGTGTCCCTCTTCGTTCGATGACGTGTTCTTGAAGTAGACGAAGAGTCCACGACCTTAGCTTTCACTTGGAAAGGATCTCCTCGAGATCGGCGGCGGCAAAGATTGCGGCGGCGATTCTTTCAAGATCGGCGGCAGCACAAATTTCGGCAGCGATTCTTTCGAGATCCAACCTTCGTAGCAAAGCTTGCAAGGTCTACCAACGGTCTTACTTGGATCGATCGTCTCAATCGATTTGGAAGGGGAAGGTATTCCCATTCAACAAATAAAGAGACAAAGGATCTCAAGATAAACATGTGAGACGCGTTGCTTGGCTAAGCTTCTGTCGCCGGGAGATCAGGAAGAATCCACGATCGGCGGCGGCGACAACTTGATGCGCGGAGACGGAGGCGGAAGAGAATACGCGATACGCTAGGTCAAATCTGGCAGCGCTTTCTTTTCGTATGTGTGGATTCTTTACTGTTCAAAATACACGATTATATATACTGTAGGTCATCCTTTATGACCGTTGTGGGCCCCACAAAAAGTAGCCCTAAATCCGGTTCAAAACAGCGCCTGTACATTTGGTCCGGTCTAGCGCGCCAACGAAAATCGCCTAAGGCAAATTTGGCGGGAATCATTGGTGATTCTCGACGATTCGTCGAGAATCACTAATGATTCCCGTCGAATTCTACTTAGAAGATTTCTAGCTGAAAAAGCAAGCCATCCGGAGAGAATCGGCGAGAATCACAATTCATTCTCGACGAATCGGCGAGAATGCAAAGTCATTCTCTACGATTCGGTGAGAATCACTTAGTGATTCTCGCCAAGTATGCTTTAGCAGAATTCTAGACAGTGCTGAGACAACCGGAAGCATTCGGCGAAAATCAGCTAGTGATTCTCGACGATTCGACGAGAATAGCTAGTGATTCTCGTTGAATCGGCGATAATCACTTAGTGATTCTCGTCGAATCTTACTTAGACAAATTTTCCTCTATCTTCCCGTGAGCTGGTCTTTGACCCATTCTTGTTCCTTGTCTGCTCTTGATCTATCACTGCCCTGTACTTGAAAGTAAGTACACTCCAATAGAGAGAGTACACGTAAGCCAACACACTGATCTGCTCAACGAGGGATTATGTTGCGCAGACCCGTGTATATTGACCTACTGCACCCTGACATTGGTGTGTACTTAGCGTGGAGTAACTGCAAGCACAACTTGAATACAAATGATCAAATACATTGTCAATTCACCTTAGCTTGTTCAGGGGCTTCTTCAAATCAGGTATATTGAGGATACAATACCCAACAATCTCCCTCTATTTGAAGAAGCCTAAACCCTACAAGCTAAGGTGAATATAACGGATAGAAGAAAAACACAAACTGAATAATCAGTTGAGAATGAATAATGAATTTTCATACCATTATTTTTAGAGCATTTAGAGCATACTTAGCCTGAGCACCTTAGCACCTTAACCGAGAGGGTAATCTCCCCCTTTTTGAGTTCTACAAATCTGGTACTTTTGCACTTGTCACAATGCTCCCCCTCAGTTCTTGCATCTGTGCTTACTCTTGAGTTCCTTGCAGATGCTCCCCCTTAATCCAAGAGCCTTGAGCCACACAGTATTCATTCTTCATAGTTCAGCATGCCGAGTTCAATTTTGAAGAGACTGAACTCTGCCTCGTCTAGGGGCTTTGTGAAGATATCTACAACCTGCTTATCCATGGGGACATAGTAGAGAGATATGTCTTTGTTTTCCACATGCTCCCGAATGAAGTGATAGCGCACTTCAATATGCTTCGTTCTGCTGTGCGATACAGGATTGTTCGCAATTGCTATTGCGCTCAAGGAGTCACAATACATCGGAACTTCTCTGAACTGCAGGTCATAATCTTTGATCTGATTTCTGATCCATAGAAGTTGTGCGCAACATCTTCCTGCTGAGATGTACTCAGATTCAGCCGTGGAGGTTGCGACACAATTCTGCTTCTTACTGTTCCATGAGATAAGCCTTCTTCCGAGGAATTGACACGTCCCGTAAGTGCTTTTCCTATTATCCTTTCTTCCTACAAAGTTAGCATCTGAAAAGCCTATTAGCTCGACATCATTGTTTCTCGGGTATCACAAGCCAAGATTAGGTGTACCCTTAAGGTATCTAAGAATTCGCTTTGCAGCGACATAGTGAGATTCCTTAGTGTTCACCTGATATCTGGCACAAACACATGTGGAGAACATAATATCTGGTCTACTTGCAGTAAGGTAGAGCAGGGATCCAATGATGCTTCTGTATTTGATTTCATCAAATGGTTTCCCTTTTTCATCCTTGTCTAGAGACATAGTGGATCCCATTGGAGTCCTCATAGAGGTTGCATTCTCCATTCCGAATTTCTTGAGAAGTTCATTTGTGAACTTCGTCTGAGAAATGAAAATTCCATCCTCAGACTGTTTCACTTGAAGTCCCAAGAAATACTTTAGCTCTCCCATACTGCTCATTTCAAACTTTCCTTGCATAAGTTTAGAAAACTTTTTTCAAAGATTGTTGTACGTTGAGCCGAATATAATGTCATCGACATAGATTTGCACCAGCAAGATCTTGCCTTTGACTTCCCTAAGAAACAATGTCTTATCTATTTTTCCTCTAGATAACTTGTTCTCAAGAAGAAAACTAGACAGAGTCTCATACCATGCTCGAGGAGCTTGTTTTAAGCCATATAAAGCTTTATTAAGAAAATATACATGATTGGGATAAGTCGGATTAACAAAACCTGGGGGTTGTGCGACATATACTTCCTCTTTCAGGTTGCCATTTAAGAATGCCGATTTCACGTCCATCTAATAGACTGTGAATTCTTTGTGAGAGGCATATGCTAGGAACAATCTGATCGCCTCGAGCCTTGCAACCGGTGCAAATGTTTGGTCGAAGTCGATCCCCTCCTCCTGTCTGTATCCATGAGCCACCAGTCTAGCCTTGTTCTTGATGATGACACCGTGTTCATCCAGTTTGTTTCTGAAGATCCACTTTGTGCCAATCACGTTCTGCCCCTTTGGTCTGGGAACCAGCATCCAGACGTTGCATCGTTCAAATTGATGCAGCTCATCTTGCATGGCCAAGATCCAAGATGCATCCTTGTTCGCTTCGTCAAACTTCTTTGGCTCAACCTGTGACAGAAAGCTAAAATGCAGAATCTCGTTAATTGTACCTCGGCGAATTCTGACACTGTCACGGGGATCTCCGACGATTTGATTTCTGGGATGATCCCTCACGTGACGAAGCTCTAACAGTCTGGCATTTGGAACTCTAACATTTTTTGGGGCTCCTTCCTCTTCAGGGAGGATAACTCCATTCTGACCATCATCATCTCCGGTAGGCGTTGTGGTGGAGACTTTGACGTACTTGGGAGTTGCATCTTTAGCGGTCTCATCGAGACTAAGCTGTTCAATTCTTGTACTTGCATCTTCAAGAAGACCATTGGAAGAATTGATGTTAAGCAAGCTTCCTTCATCAAATACAACATTTATGGATTCCTCTACCACTAGGGTTTTCTTATTGAAAACCCTATATGCCCGGCTATTGCTACTATAGCCCATAAATATGCCTTCGAAGCATTTTTCACCAAACTTAGTACGCGGGTACTTCCCGTTATTTAGTACATAGCATCTGCAGCCAAAGATCCTAAAATAGGACATGGTCTGTTTCTTGCCTTTTAGTAGCTCATAAGGCGTCTTAAGATGGCTCTTGTTAATCAAGGTCTGGTTTTGTACATGACAAGCTGTGTTGACAGCCTCTGCCCAGAAGTATTCTGGGAGAGAAGCGTCATTCAACCTTGTCGTGCAAGCTTTAATGAGTGTTCTATATCTCCTCTCCGCAACTCCATTCTGCTGAGGAGTGCGCGGGGAGGAAAACTTATGAAAGATACCAAGTTCTTCACAAAACTCTGTCATAGCACCAGACTCGAACTCTGTTCCATGGTCACTTTTGATTTTGACCACCGAGCAGTGCTGAATTTGCTTGACAAAACTAGTGAAGATGTCAAACGTATCAGACTTGCATTTTAAGAAGAACACCCAAGTAAACCGAGAGTGATCATCAACAATCACTAGCGTATAAGACTTTCCTCCCAAGCTATGAACTTGCATTGGACCAAACAAGTCCATATGCAGAAGATAAAGACATTTGGAGGAGTCTTTGTCTGCAATTCCCTTAAAGGTTGCCCGAGTCTGTTTTCCCTTCTAGCATGTCGGACAGGGGCTATCTTTGATGCACTTAATGATGGGAGAATCCCTTACTAATTTTTTAGAAAACAACATACTAATTGTCTTGAAATTAATATGTGCCAATCACTTGTGCCATTGTTCACAAAGAGATGCACTACCTGTTGCTACTAGGCGTACGGGGGTAGATGAATCTAAACTATGAAAATCTAAACAGAAGATGTTTCTGCTCCTAATGCCTGTTAATACCGTCTCCGAAGAGGCACACGATATTATCAGACATTTATCCTTGCTGAACTTAACGTCATAACCTTTATCACATAACTGACTTACACTGATCAGGTTATGATTTAACCCTTCAACAAAACCCACGTCGGTGATAGAAATTATACCGTTGGAAATCATACCGTACCCCTGGTGACTCCTCAATCTGATCCCCCAAAGATGACATTGGCTCCATTCTCGACTAGAGAGTAATCACGCAGCAGGCTTCTTGTCCCTGTCATATGCCGGGAGCATCCACTGTCCAAGTACCAAATTGGAGTTTTGGTGGCCTTTGGACATACCTTCAAAACAGAATTAATTTCCCTTAGGAACCTAATCGAACTTGGGTCCTAGATTCCTCGTTTGCATACTCCCCCTCAGATGGTTATCCCTTCGAAAGGTCGGCCTCGCATTGCCAACATGAGGAGTCTCGTTATTCCTTGGATTAAACCAGCAATCCATAGAAAAGTGACCAACTTTGCCACAGCACCAGCAGTCAAATCTGTTGTACCTTTTCCTAGGCTCCTGCTTCACCCTTGGAACAGTGGATCCAGCCGGGGCCTTGGATCTGGAGGTGGAGCCATCATGATGACAACAGTCACATGATTTCTTCACCTCCTATTCCTTCAGTAAAACAGGCTTGGCTTTTGGTGCCTACTTCCTATTATAACCGCAAGAGAAGTGGCCATAATCCTCCACTTGGATTTCCTCATAAGGTGCCTTAAAGAAACTCTCACCGTAGTTGCGGGGGAAGGCCCAACCATCATACCGGCTCTTGGGCTTTTCAACCGAGGGCCGAAAGAAGTGGCAATAGGTTGACTCAAAGTCCTATTCATTACGGGGAAAGCAAAGCTTCCTGAATTCAATAGGGTTGAGTGGGGCCTTTCCCTTTTCTGTAGCAGAGGCCTTCTTAGCAGCCTTATTTTTCCTTTACTTTCTGTTTCCCCTGGATGATTTACCAGGCACACCCACATGCCCCAAGCCAGCCCCCTTAGCTTGAGCAGTGAAGATATCAACCAGTGGAAGAACAGTCTTTGGCATAGAGAAGCTTTTGACAATCTTCCTTTCTGCCGCAAGTTGTTCCTCCAACTTATTGATTTCTTCCTGTTTAAGGTCAATGAGACTTAAAGACTCAGAGTGCTAAGAGACCAGGTGCAGGTGCTCCTGTCGGAGAGAAATCAAGCTAGTGATCTCTTCCCTTAGGGAGACACCCTCGACCTTAAGGAATTTGACTTCCTTTTTCTGAGCCCTCAATCTCTTGCGGCATTCCTCGAAGGTGTTTAGCAGAAGCTAATACTTTTCGAGGAGCTCGGCTTCTCGGGCAGAAGGGCTGTCCTCGAGATCATCATCAGGAGACTCATAGTCAGAGTCAGAGAGGAGGGTATGAGCTTTTACCTTCCCAGTAAATGGGGGGCAGTCTCCTTCTGAGTCAGAGCGACCCACCAGCCCGAAGTAGGCTTCTTCATCATCACTGGAGTCCGAGGAATCAGACTCACTCAGTGTATTTGGCTTTTTGGCGATGTAGCTCCTCTCTTTCTTCTTATCTCTAGAGGACTTGTGCTCCTCTCCATTCCCCTTATCTCTCTTGCCTTGGTGGCAGTCAGCCACGACGTGTCCTGGCTTATTGCACCCAAAACAAATAATGTCGTTATAGCGATATTTGTTCTGTTTGGATTCATACCTGTCAGAAGAATAATTCTTCTTCTGATGTCTGGAGGAGGAGCCGTCTCTCTTTCTTTGATTCCTCAACTTGAGGAACTTCTTGAACTCCCGAGTGATGAGCGAGAAGTATTCTTCAGATAGCTCTGAGCCGGAGGATCATTGCTCGAAGTCTTTCTCCTCATCCTTTTTCCACGAACGGGACGATGCAGCACCCTTGCCTTTCCTGGAGTGAATGGATTTTAGGGCCACTGTCCTTTCTTTTGTTTTGGCTTTCTTGGCTTCTTCTTCTGCTTTCCTCGTGTTCAGCTGAAGCTCATAGGACATAAGCTTCCCAAATAGTATTTGAGGATAAGTTTCTGCTAATCTGCCAAAGTCTCGGATGGCGCAGATCTTCGTGTCCCATTCCTTAGTAAGGGACCTAAGGAATTTATCATTAAGTTCACCATTAGTGAACACTCTTCCATATCCCTTAAGGGCATTGACTATCTTGAGGAAATTCTCGAAGGTAACTCCGATCTCTTCCTTATACCCTTGCCTGAAGGCCTCATATTTCTTGTTCAGGAGGGATCTCCGATCATCCCTAACTTAATCAGTGCCCTCCATTAGAATAATCAGGCAGTGCCAGATTTCCTTGGCTGTCCTGTAGTTGCAGAAGTTCTACATCATGGAGTCATCGACTGCGCTGACCAGAATGTTCTGCGCCTTCTTGTCAAGTCCGACCAACACCATCTCGTCCTTGTACATTTAAGAAAACTTCTTTGGCACCATTTTGGTAGGATCAATGGTGGAGGCCTTAGTGGGAATATAAGGTCCCTCCTCCACGATCATGAAGAGTCGGGGGTCGACTACTTCCATGTAAAATCTAATCCTTTCCTTCCAGATAGGAAAGTTTAGCCTGGTGCACACTGGGATCTTGCCTGGGTACTTGAGTCCGTCCATAGTAGATATCTGCCTTCTTCTTGACACTAGTGGCAGGAACTTGCTCAGGGTGTTAACCTTTTTGATGAGCAAACTCCCTCTGATACGACTTGAAAGTCACACTAGTGCCAACTAACTTAACCTAAGGGGGGGGGGACAGGTGATGCGTAGTCGTTTTGCGGAATTAAAAATTTACCTGCACAATAAAAGAAAACAAACAGAGCACAGAAAGACACGGGCAGTTATAGTGGTTCCCCGATTTGAGTACGTCCACTTCCCCCTTCGACCTATCTCCCAATAAGGGCAACTCGGTCACTTCACCAAAGGGATTGAAATCCAATCCTCACACTAATGGAAGGAACCCTTCCACTTGAAGGAGTCACCACTCCTCCATCACGGGTTGCACCCAACCCTTACAAAGAGGAACCAACGTTCCTTTACAACAAAAGTAAAAATAGAATGTATAAAATACAAACTACTTTTGGAGTGCTAGGTGTCCCTCTTCGTTCGATGACGCGTTCTTGAAGAAGACGAAGAGTCCACGACCTTAGCTCTCACTTGGAAAGGATCTCCTCGAGATCGGCGGCGACAAAGATTGCGGCGGCGATTCTTTCAAGATCGGCGGCGACACAAATTTCGGCAGCGATTCTTTCGAGATCCAACCTTCGTAACAAAGCTAGCAAGGTCTACCAACAGTCTTACTTGGATCGATCGTCTCAATCGATTCGGAAGGGGAAGGTATTCCGGTTCAACAAATCAAGAGACAAAGGATCTCAAGATAGACACGTGAGACGCGTTGCTTGGCTAAGCTTCTGTCGCCGGGAGATCAGGTAGAATCCATTATCGGCGGCCGCGACAACTTGATGCGCGGAGATGGAGGCGGAAGAGAATACGCGATATGCTAGGTCAAATCCGGCGGCGCTTTCTTTTCGTATGTGTGGATTCTTTACTGTTCAAAATACACGATTATATATACTGTAGGTCATCCTTTATGACCGTTGTGGGCCCCACCAAAAGTAGCCCTAAATCCGGTTCAAAACAGCGCCTGTACATTTGGTCCGGTCCAGCGCGCCAACGATAATCGCCTAAGGTAAATTCTACGGGAATCATTGGTGATTCTCGACGATTCGTCGAGAATCACTAATGATTCCCGTCAAATTCTACTTAGAAGATTTCTAGCTAAAAAAGCAAGCCATCCGGAGAGAATCGGCGAGAATCACAATTCATTCTCGACGAATCAGCAAGAATGCAAAGTCATTCTCGCCGATTCGGCGAGAATCACTTAGTAATTCTCGCCGATTATGCCTTAGCAGAATTCTAGATGGCGCTGAGACATCCAGAAGCATTCGGCGAGAATCAGCTAGTGATTCTCGACGATTCGGCGAGAATCACTAGTGATTATCGTTGAATCGGCGAGAATCACTTAGTGATTCTCGTCGAATCTTAGACGAATTTTCGTCTATCTTCCCGTGAGCTGGTCTTTGACCCATTCTTTCTCCTTGTCTGCTCTTGATCTATCACTGCCCTGTACTTGAAAGTAAGTACACTCCAATAGAGAGAGTACACGTAACAACACACTGATCTTCTCAACGAGGGATTACGTTGCGCAGACCCGTATATATTGACCTACTGCACCCTGACATTGGTGTGTACTTAGCGTGGAGTAACTGCAAGCACAACTTGAATACAAATGATCAAATACATTGTAAATTCACCTTAGCTGGTTCAGGGGCTTCTTCAAATCAGGTACATTAAGGATACAATACTTAACACACACGGGTAGGGACACGCCCGTGTCTCTACCCGTATCATACTCTAAATAGGCACTCAACTCCATTCTCAAGACCACCCAGCGCCACTTGAGTCTGGTAGATGCACATAGGTAGGGACACGCCCATGTCTCTACCAGTGTCCTACACAGGCCCAACTTCTCTTTTCCTCACGAGTGCGCGCCTGATCGCCTTCACTCTCTGAGCCAAAATCAGCTCTCCTGACTCAAAAGCGCGCACAAGGGGCCTAGCGCGAATCGGGACGTTACAAATCCTATAAACAAAATAAAAGATTTCATCCCCGAAATCGGGTTAAGGCTACGGAGAGAGAAAAGCATAAAATTAACATAAAATAAAATATGCTTTTAAAGGTTATCTTGATGAAATAGCTCCAGGTAGCGCTTCTGCATCAAGTTCACCGGCTCCCACATATACTCCTCTTTCCTATGATTGGACTACAACACTTTTACTAGAGGAACACTTTTGTGAAGCAAAATCCTCGTCTCGCTGTCTACTATCCGCACAGGCTCTAGTCGCACCGACCTATCAGTCGCAACTGCTCCGTCAGTGGTTAGGACATATTGTTCGGGCCGCAACAACAACTTTCGGAGTGACGACACATGGAATACGTCATGAAGATTCCCTAGCTCCGATGATAACTCCAACCGATATGCCAACGGGCTAATCCTTTCTAATATGACGTAGGGCCCAACATACCTTGGTCTGAGCTTCGTCACACCACGTACCCGAGATACTCCATGCATCGGCCTGATCATTAAAAATACCTTGTCGCTCACTTGAAATTCCACCATCCGGTTCTTTGCATTATAATATTTTGCTTGGCGACTTTGAGCCTCGAGCATGTTGTCCCGTATTAGCCTCACAGCCACATCAGTATTATCTATGTATTCAATTCCCAAAGCCTTCGGATCTTCATACTACACCCAAGATAAGGGTGTTCTACACCTTCTTCCTTAAAGGGCTTCATGGGGCGCCATCCCGATGATATCTTGATGGCTGTTGTTGTATGAGAATTCTACCAAGGGTAAGAGCCTTTCCCACGGCTCTCTTCTATCCAACACACACAACCTCAATAAGTCTTCCAATATCATGATAGTCCTTTCAGATTGCCCGTCGGTCTGAGGGTTAAACGATGTGCTGAAGGTAAGATGCTAACCCAAATATTCCTGCAAAACCTTCCATTACCTAGAGGTAAACCGACCATCGCGGTCAGAAATAATTGTCTTTGGCACGCAATGATACCGTACGAATTGTTCCACAAAAAGGCATACCAAAACATCCACGTGTGCTTCTTTCTTCATCGGTATGAACCGTGCTACCTTCGTCAAGCGATCAACGAATACCCATATCGAATCATTCCCTGAGCGGGAGCGAGGCAAACCATGGACGAAGTCCATGGAGACATCCTCGAACTTCCACTCGGGGATGGGCATTGATTGCAATAATCCACCGGTGCTCATGCATTCTTCTTTCACCCTTTGACATGCCTCGCAATACGTAACAAAATGTCTGACGTCTTTATTCATTCCCGACCAAAACATGGTCTTCCGCAAGTCGGCGTACATCTTAACAATCCTAGGATGCACAGAATACTGAGAGCAGTGTGCCTCTCTCAAGATATCTTCCCGAATTTTACCGCCCTTGGGAATGTAAAGCCGGCCACATAAATTAACAAGGCCGTCCTTTAAAGAGTACTCGTTAGTTGTCCCATATTCAATTGACTTTATTGCCGGGTCTAGAGCCTCATCCATTCCTTGCTCCGCCCGGATCCAGTCTCGAATATCGCAAACTATGCACATCGTGGTAAAGTACTCTATATACCCATCCAGTTGATCCTTATACACCAAGGTGATCTCCATCTCCTCAAGCATCCGAGCTAACTCCATTAGCATCAACCGGGACTCGAGGCTTGTTTCTGGTACCTTCCTGCTCAAAGCATCAGATACGGAATAAACTTTTTCGGGGTGGTAGTTCAAAGTGAATTCATAATCACACAAAAACTCTAACCACCGCCGCTGTCATAGATTCAATTCCTTCTGGGTATGTACGTACTTTAAATTTTTATGATCCGAGAAGATTTCGCAGTGTATGCTGTATAAGTAGTGCCTTCAAATCTTCAAGGCAAACACCAGTACTCCCAACTCCAAATCATGTATTGGATAGTTGATTTCATGCTTCTTCAGTGGTCTTGAAGCATATACGATCACATGCCTGTGCTGCATCAATACCGCTCCCATTTCTTGATATAATGCGTCCGTGTAAACTTGAAATCCTTCCTTCCCAGATGGAACGGCTAGGATGTGTGCGAATGTAAGTTTTTCCTTTACTTCTTGGAACGTAGCTTCACATTGGGGTGTCCACTCATACGGCATACCTTTCTTTGTTAGGGAAGTAAGAGGAAGAGCAATCTTTGAGAATCCCTTTACAAACTTGCGGTAGTTCCCAACAAGTCCAAGGAAACTCCGCACATCGGCCGCTGACTTCAAAGGCGATCACTCCTTCACGACATGCACTTTGGCCGGATCCAAAGCTAGCCCAACCCCACTGATCACATGACCCAAGAAAGCAACCTCCTTAAGCCAGAATTCACACTTGCTGAACTTGGCGAATAGGGCATGCTCTTTTAACTTCTTCAGTACTAAGTCCAGATGCCCGACATGTTCTTCCTCTATCTTGGAGTTGACCAAGATGTCTTCGATGATAACAATGACAAAAACATCTAGATAGGGCTCGAACACTTTGTTCATAAAGCTCATGAAATCTGATGGGGCATTTGTGAGCCCAAACGGCATCACTGTGAACTCATACAAGCCGTACCTTGAGCTGAAAGACATTTTTTGAATATCATCCTCTTGTATTCTCAATTGATAATACCTTGAGCGCAAATCTAGCTTGGAAAACCAATGTGGTACCACCAGTTGTTCTAATAACTCATCGATCCAAGGTAACGGATAGGTGTTCCGTACCGTCAGTCGGTTGAGATCCCGATAGTCTATGCATAATCGCAGGGTTCCATCTTTACTTAACCCGGGATTACGACACCGCGTGTCGACTCACACCACTTGCAATACAAACACATCGTGGTACAGAAGGAGCCTCGGAAACGAGCACAAGGACCAAGCCCAACTGTCCATTTATGACTCTTCTTATGACATCAATGACAATTCTTTTACCAACCCAATCACTCGTGTGCACATGAGTTAATCATCTTATTATCAACAACATGTGTTAATAACAACCAACACCGGACAATTACCCAAGCTTTAGTAAATCTTGTTATTAAACGACTAATTACCCTTCGTTCACTAAGCCCTACCAAGTCGTTTCGTTCAACCACATACCATTTCACCATTTGTTTACGTGGGGTCTATCCAATAATTTCATCATGCATTGAATTATCACAATTAGGCATATTATGATTCACCTATAACTTAACATCGGACTGTTATAAAACCTCTTCCGAGTCCAAACCCAACTATACACTAACCCAGGAATTTCAGGTGCAGAACACCTGCTGGACAGCAACTTCAACCGGAGATTCCTATGGCTACACGAATCCGGTTAGTGCCTGTAACCCATCGATGGAAAGGTATTTCCATGGTATACAACTTTCATGTTCAGTATGCAACCCATATCAGACTGTATCACACATGAAATCGGCTCCAAAGTCTGCTGCGTACATAATACAATTTCTGCACGCTTAGTCTGACAACCCTCTACTTCGATCAGACATTCCTGTGGCTACAGACTTCAACTGAAGGTGTGTAACCACTCGTTGGAAAGGTAATTCTAAGGGCTATGACTTTTGTGTTTAGTTAAAAGCCCAGATCTTGCCATATCTTGCCTGAAAATAGCCAAGAAGGTCGCTGCGTGCAGAACACAGATTTCTGCACGCATCTTAAGGCAGAATGAACGGCATCAGTTCATCTTCCTCCTCAAGCTGATCCTCCCAAATCACAACTAGAAGTTCCTCCACCCTTATTCACCCTCTTAAGGCAATTCCTCTTCACGAATCCACCCCCATCAGCACTTTGAAGGAAGGGGAGGTTGAAGATGACTAAACCTTAGAACACAAGTTCTAGCATGGCCTTCTTAGAAACCTTCATCTCACACATCAAGACTCATTTGAGTCGATGTCTCGCCTAAGAATAATTATAGATCTAGCACCAAGGGAGAGGGGAGGAAGCTCACCTCATTTCCAGTGATTCCGCCATTTCCGACCATGGATCTTGTAATTCTTCTCGTCGGAATCCCTTTTCCTTGGCGGCAGTGGCGATTCCTCACGGAGTTTGGTTGGCTTATGCAAGTTCTTCTCTCCTCCAGAAGTTTTCTCCAGAAGATGTGTCTTGGAAGAGAATTAAAACAGATAGGGTTTCATTTTGCCTTTTTATTAAGAAGTGACACGGGTAGGGACACGTCCCGTGTCCGTACCCATGTCCTGCTCGGGCGAAACGTCGTCAATGATTCGAATTCCACTTCATGCACATACAAGGGTACTGACAATCCCGTGTCTGTACCCGTGTCCAGGTGACACGGCCGTGGTTCTGCCCGTGTCTATACCCGTGTCCTGCCCGGGATACATTTCGTCGATCTTGCCTCGACATACATGGGTAGGGACACGCCCGTGTCTCTACCTGTGTCCTTCTCTGGACAATCCTGATAGATGCACACTTGTAGAGACACGTCCGTATATTTACTCGTGTCCTTCTCGGGACAGACCACTCGACGCCATTTTCTTATCACTCAACGCCATGCCACTCAACGCCACGACACATGGGTAGGGACACGCCCGTGTCTCTACCCGTGTCATACTCTAAACAGGCACTCAATGCCATTCTCAATACCACCCAGCGCCACTTGAGTTCTTGTAGATGCACACGGGTAGGGACACGCCTGTGTCTCTACCCGTGTCCTACACAGACCAAACTTCTCTTTTCCCCACGAGTGCGCGCCTGATTGCCTGCACTCTCTGAGCCTAAATCAGCTCTCCTGACTCAAAAGCGCGCGCAAGGGTCCTAGCGTGAATCAGGATGTTATACAAACTCTCCTCCATAATATGTTCTAATACACTTTATTTTTAGCTCTTTCTCATTTTAAAGTCGCGTGCAAAGGGTTGAGAATTCACTAACAGTGTCAGATTTGTTGGCAAGGAATATTGTCCAACAATAACGTGAAAAATCATCTATGATAACAAAAGTATACTGTTTCCCACCTAGACTACATGTGCTGAGAGGTCCAAACAAGTCCATGTGTATGAGTTAAAGCGGTCTAGATGTGGAAATCTAAGTTTTTCTTTTGAAAGAATTCTTAATAAATTTCCCTTTTTGACACGGAGCACATAGGACATTTAAACTACCGCTTAGGTTGGGAAGTCCCCTAACAAGTTTCTTCTTCGATAGTTTTACTATAAGCTTACTTCCGGTATGTCCTAGTCTCCTATGCCATAGATCTAATTTTTCATTCTTAATAACACGACATTTAAAATTTGAAGCAAAAATATCATCAAAACTAATAGTGTATACATTAAGATTTCTTTGAGCAATAAGTAAAACACTGGATGATTTAACATCTAAAATTTTGCAAGTGTTTGTAGAGGATTCGAAAATCACATTTAATCCTTTATCACATAGTTGGCTAATTGAAATAAGATTGTGCTTAAGGCCATCCACAAACAGAACATTAGAAATTGAAAATGCATTATCACCTATAGTACCGATTCCAAAAATCCTTCCTTTGCTATTGTCCCCAAAGGTCACCAAACCACCTTTATTCTTCTCCAGGCTAAGGAACTTGTCTTTATCACCTGTCATGTGCTTGGAGCAACAAGAATCCAAGTACCAAATGTTCTTTGTTTCCTTCGCCTGCCAACCTTCCCTAGAGGAAGATGAGGGTAAAGATCTGGTTACCCAAGTTGTCCCACCCATATTGTAGGTAGAATACTTTGGAAGTTAGACTTGCATGTTTTTCTTGGCACCTTTCCTTAAACAAGAGCTAGATGAGTGACCAAACTTATGACAGTTTGCACACAAAGTATAGGCAGTGGAAACTGCTTTTATCATGTTGCTTGAGCTGTTGCTTTAGGAAGGAGATATCCCTCCATAATTCTTTAGCTTATCATTTGATTTGTAAACATTTGACTTAGGCTTAGAAACATGACCATTTCCTCTCAGTGGTGATGATGGACTTCCATATTGTAAGTTCACCTAGTGTCAACTACCTTCACCTATGGGGGGGGGGGGATAGGTGACTTTTGTCACTTTTGCCGAATTAAAAATGGTACCTGCAGAATCAAAACAAACCACACAACATAGAAAATAACACAGGCAATTTATAGTGGTTCCCCGATTTGTGTACGCCCACTTTCCCCCTTCGACCTATCTCCCAACCAGGGACGACTCGGTCACTTCACCAACAGGATTGAAATCCAATCCTTGCACTATCGGAAGGAACCCTTCCACACGTAGGAGTCAACACTCCCACAACACGGGTTGCACCCAACCCTACAACTAGGAGCCAAATGTTCCTTTACAATGAAAAAGAAATTGGAGTGTATAAGAAATACAAACAACTTGAAGATCTAGGTGTCCCTTTTCGTTAGACTACTTGTTCTTGTAGGCAACGAAAAGTCCACAACCCTTGATCTTTCTTGGAGAAAATCTCCCCGAGACCGGCGACGGCAAAGGGCGGCGGCAAGGCTCTCGGTGTTGGCGGCGGCAACTGAAAACAGCAGCGATGCACTGGAGATTCAATCTTCTTAGCGAAGTCGGCAAGGTCTTCCAACAGTCACACTAGGATCGATCGTCTCGATCGATTCAGACGGGGATGGATTTCCCTATCTCAAATCAAGAGACAAAAGATCTCTGGTTAGACGCGTGAGACGCTGTGCAAGACTTGGCTTCTATCACCGGGGATCTGGAGGAGATCGAGATCAGCTACGGTGACCACTGCACGAGCGGCGGCGACGGAGGCAGAGGTGGTTCGCAATTTTAGGGTTAGTCGGCGGCTCGGCTTTCGTATTTTGTATCCGTGAACCACTGTACACAAATACCTGTGTATTTATACAATAGGTCATGGAGATGACCGTTGTGGGCCCCACCAAAGCAATGAGCAAAGTCCGGTTCAAATAGCTGCAGGTAACATGGACCGGTCCAGGAATTCGGAAAAATCGCCCAAGGCAAAATCGGCGAGAATCGTAGGTGATTCTCGACGAATTGGCGAGAATCACTTACGATTCTCGCCGAATTCTACTTGGCGAATTCTGGCTGCACAGGTTATAGAGGCCGGGGAGAATCGGCGGGAATCACATTTGATTCTCGCCGAATTGTCGAGAATGCAAAGTCATTCTCGACGAATCGGCGAGAATCACTTAGTGATTCTCGATGATTCTGCCTTAGAGAATTTTCTGACTGCGTCGAGACAGCCGGCCCAACCCGGCGAGAATCATCTAGTGATTCTCGACGACTCGTCGAGAAATGAATCGGCGAGAATCACTTAGTGATTCTCGACGATTTACACTTAGACGATTCTCGTCTTTCAACCCGTGAGCTGGTCTTTGGCCCATCCTTGCTCCTTGTCTGCTCATGATCTTTCATGACCCTGTGCTTGGAAATAAGTACACTCCAATAGAGAGAGTACACGTAAGCCAACACACTGATCTGCTCAACGAGGGATTACGTTGCACAGACCCGTGTATATTGACCTACTGCACCCTAACATTGGTGTGTACTTAGCAATGAATAGCTGCAAGCACAACTAGAAGAAATTCATCAAATACATAGTGAATTCATCTTAGCTTGATAGGAGGCTTCCTCAAATCCAGGTAATTGTGGATACAGTACCCAACAATCTCCCCCTATTTGACGAAGCCAAAATCCTACTAAGCAAAGATGAATTTCAACACTCCAGATAAAATATGCATTAACCAAAAGAGTGAACAATAAACGTAATCAGATCAATGTGAGAGTCAATTAATAAACCACACACATGTATATATAAATATGAATATCCACACAGAAATGTTCACATGATTACATGATAAGGAAAGTTTAAATGTGATAATTACAAAAGCTAACATCCTAAAGATCTTTATCCTTAGCTATGTCTTCTTTAAGTTGCTGAGCTAATAACTTTCTGCTTTATCGCTCAAAATACTCCTTGGGCTTTGGATAGTATCTCGGAGGGGGGGCTTTGTTTGCCACTGTATTGTTTCTGAAGAACAAGTTTCTTTTGGCTTCATACATTTTGTGCTGCTCCCACTCGTATTGGCTATACACATCATTCCTTTTGACTTGCCCTCCCTGTTGTAGTGCAAAGGTGTCCAATATGATACTTCGTGAGACTGGGCTCCACCTTTCATTTCGCACTTCATCTTCCTTTAGTCTGATCTTCTTCTCTGCTGGTGTTTCCTTTGAAGTTCCTTCTTGGATTTGCCTTTTGTCTTTGGCTTTTGCTAAGGCATCTTGATCAAACCAGCTTCTTCGTTCAGCCCTTTCAGCAGCTTTCTTTGACTTGGCTTCGCTCATTGGTACTTCTTCAGTCCTTATTTCACCCGCAGCAGTACCAGCAAGACCCACATCCTCAGGCGGAGCAACAGGAACATGTATTCTCGATGCCTCTGTTACCAGCCAGTGGGCCGTTTTAAACATGTACCTATTCGAATTATAGAATTTGTATTTGTCAATTATTATTTATTAAGTTGATTAAAGGTGCAGTTATGATTTGGTAGTTTTGAAAGGCATACCTATTGGTCTGATCGAAGTTTAGAATTACTAACTCTTGAAGCCCCGCCATCTTAGCTTTATACGCTTCCTCCCCCTTTTTGGCTTCGGCGGCTATAGAGTTTGCATATAAATGCAGAGATGCATCAATGTGCTTCACAGTTTTACTGAATTCGTCCAGCAGAGTTTTCTGATTTGCGTTCAGCGTTACCATGTTGGCATCAAATTGTTGTATGTTTTGTGCCACAACATGAACATTTTTATTGACTACTGTCAGGTCGTCAGTATTCTTCTTCAGTCCTTTCATGAGAAGAGATACGGCTGTGTCTGCCTCTGTATATTTTTCATCAAATTTCTTCTCCATCACATCTAGTTTATGGTTGATCTGAACCACATTCTTGAGCATGAGATCATCAGAGTCCTTCAGTCTCTTTAGCACTTTATTGTGAGATTTCTCAAACTTATCCTTAAGCTCATCCAGCATCCCTTGGACAAAATTAACAGTGTGATTTGCTATGTTTGCTTGAAGTGGAGGAGCTGCAGGCAGACCCTGGTCAGGCTCCCCAGCAGAAGCACTGGGAGAGCTGGACACTAGAATAGAGTCCACAGGGGGAACAGAGGGTTGCCGAGAGGGCTCCCCCTCCATTCCTGCATCCGACGTCTCAGGAGCTTGTTCCTCAGATGAAACAGCAGCATCCTCCCGAGGATCCACCACTTTCTCCCTCTCAATTACTTCTTCCTCCATCTCAGTCTCCAAGTGCTCAGGCTTATCTGCAGAGTTGTGCATATCTTCCTCTACTTCTTCCTCCTCCTCCTCATCAGCCACCTCATCTCCCAGGTAATTCATATCTTCCTCACCTTCCTCTTCCTCCTCCACATCTGCCACTTCATCTACCACCACCTCCTCACCGTCTTCTTGCACAGTCTCCACAACATCTTTAGCTATCTGAGAAATATCAGATATGATGTTTGCAGAAGAGTGTACAGGCTCCCACTCAGTTCCTGCAATCAGTGCGTCAGGAACTTCACTGGGTGCTGCCATAGAATGTGCAGGAGCACTGGTATCCTCGGCCGGAGATGCTTCCTCTTGGTCTATTTCCCTGGCAACCTGCCCTATTCGACGCTCCCACCGGTTGAATATGCTTACGTCCATCTTTTTCAAATAGTGTAGAGGCACTCCTTTGCTCATGTCGAATGTATCTCCATCCAGCTGATTCAGATAGAGGCTGATGATTCTGCCAAAGCTGGAGGTTTGGAGTGTTTTTTTAATTCTTTCAAAGAGCATGGATCCCAAATTGAACCACTTTCGGCAGACGATCACCACCAGAATCTTGAACATTTCCCCTGAAATATGGTCGCGGGATCCAGGTTTGCAGATTAGAGCCTTCCCAACGATGTCAGACAACAATTTTCCCTCCTCGTTCATGTCTTTCCTTTTGATTAACCTGGCCCCCCTGGCCAGTCCACAGAAGGATAGGGTCCTTGCTCTATCCTCGTCCTCCAGGTAATCTTCTTCCTCACAACTGGATAGCCGCAGGCATTGGGTCAGTTTCCTGGCGGATAACTTGATCTTCTTCCCAGCAACCTTGCTCTTGATGGAAGTGTCTTCGTGATGGAGCTTGGCAGTTGCAAAGAACTCCAATACTTCCTTATCCAAGATCTTGCACGGGTGCTCCAGCATGAACGTCAGTCCCGCTTTCTCGAGCATAATGATTATGTTCCGGAACTCGTCCAAGGCCTGGGAGAATCTGGTTCTCACTAGCTCGCATCCAGTGACCAGGCCTGCAGTAGTCCGTGGGGACATAGCAAACTAGGAAGAAAGGGAATACCAATTTCCAAGTTTAAGGATCTCTGAAACCAAGAGAGTGAGAACAAAATCTACACTAAGCTCAAGTCACGGTAAGGGACAAGATGGAGATTACCTAGTGAGGAGAGGCAGTGAAAGTTCCGGCTGCTTTACCAGAGAGACGACGAGCCGATCCAAGGCGAAGCTTGGATGAGTGCCTGGTTGCGAGAGGAAGTCTTCAGGAGGTGTCGTTAGGTCACCACGAAGTGCCGAAGGAGGAACTCGCTGGGAGGAGAAGTCGAAGGGATTCCTGCAGAGCTTGGACAAGGTCTCGGCGAACGTTGGAATTTGAAGGGTCGGCGGGATTTAGGTTCGATGTTATACGCGGGTTTATATATATTTATGTCCGAAGGCTTTGTTCGACGGAAACTACAATAGTTGAATATTGATCGTCGGGAATGGCGGAATTTGGTTCGACGATTTGGTGATACTTTTGTGCTACTGTTGGTTCGCACGGGTGAATTTTGTTCGATGATACCATGGTGGAATTTAGTTTGAGGGAAATCGCTGAGATTCCAAATTTATGTCGTTGTCAAGAGTAGGAAAGTCTTAATAGGCATAATTGTTTCTTAATCCAACCAAGGGGTTCAAAATTTTCGAGGGCGGACTTATGGCTGAAAATGTCAAACTAATCACTACTAATGTAACTGAAGGTTATCTTACACTTATACTCCTTCCCTAAGTGACTGAGCATACGTGAATAATTTTTCTATATGACCATCTAATTTCAAAAGAAGTGAATTCTTTATTAAGTGTGGATATGTCAACATACATATATACATATATGGAATTGTTTATGCTTTATGGCTCAAACATTTAAGGCTAATTGCAGTTACCTGCGATAACAAGATGCAACATTCACATCATCAGCACAGAGTACATCAGGAGGTCAGTATGCATGTGCCTGTAATGATGGCACTCCTCCCATGCTCGACACTTTTTCCACGTCATTCTTGGAGCATCTCCTGTCCGGTTCCCATCAGGATTGCGGGAACCCAGACCACCCTGCAGGAAAGAGTTATCTTGCCTTAGGAACCCAATAAGTATTGGGTCCTAGGTTCCTGTCAGCAAAATAATTGGAATGCCTCCCCTCAGGAATCCTGGTGGGAGGACTAACATTGCCTCGAGGATGTGGAAGTCCCCTTGCCTTTGACACAGAAGATTTGTACCAACAATCTATGGCAAAATGACCGACTTTGCCACAACACCAACATTCATGAATGTTGTATCGCCGTTTGTGACCTGAACGGGTGACTGAGGTAGTCATAGTTCTAGGTCTAAACGGGATAGAGCCGGATATGCTAACAGAATTGTCTCTTCCATCGTGACTATTGGAAGGGTGGAAAGAATGCATATGGCAGGCATCATGAGGCCTGGGAGGTGGTGCCTTCCTTTCAGTCAGCCCCCTTCCAAGGACCCCATGAGTCCCAACAACATGATTTCTAACCCCCCTTTCCTGAGTCCTAGGGAGGTGAGAGGCGCATTGTGAGCTGATGCTGGCAGATTCATGATGAGTTGGGGCTGTGGCCGAGAATGCAAAGGGCTTGGTGGAAGCCTGAGGTATTCTCTTCCGGGTGGCCATGACAGCCCTTGCATTATGGGTGCCTCCACATGAGGGCAAATCAACCTTACAGTGACCACGATTATTCCTGTGGTCATACCTGAAGGCATGATGAATACTCTCCCTGCCTGAGATGGGGGGACGGAATACCGTTTCCCCATTTCTCCAAGACTTAATAATACGGGAGATCCACCCATTTTCTTCCTTTCTTTTGATAGCATCAACCTTGGAGAAGTTCGATACTATCCATTTCTCATTTTCTAGATGACTCTCTAGATCTGAGATTTGAGCGTCCTTTATCTTGATAGATTCCAATTGGTGATCCATCAAGATCTTCAATCTAGCAATCTTCAGAGCTTGCTCCCCAACAAGTTGGTTGCTTTTCTGAAGAGCACACTCAAGGGAGTCAGGTGTTTCAAGCCATGGAGTAGGGCATTCCTTATCCTGGGCAACACTGGAGGGGCTATCCTCTGAACCATTCCTGTCTCCAGGAGTTTCAGAGGGAGAGGGGCAAGATGAAGGAGTTACCTGCTCCTGACTTAGCTGTTTTGAGGTAACGTTCAGATTGACAGGGACAGCTGCGTCATCTTAATCAGAGCAGTCTTCCTCGACTTCCTCCTTAGTCTCTGATAAGGATACTGGAGCCCTGATATAGAGAGATTGGTCATCACTGTCATCTTCTGAAATGCTGACCCCCACATAAGCCTCATCCTCTCGCTGGCAACTTGTTTCAGCAGATACTGATCCCTCCATAAGGTCTGATATTGTCTGCCATAGGGACTGGGCTGTCCTACACCTTTCCAGTCTTGATCGAAAAGGTCCAGACCAGACTTCCATGATGATTCTACGGATCTCTTTATCCAAGTTGAATAAGGAGAGTTCAAGCTCTGACATCTCAGAGACATCCATAGGTGTTTGAAGACCCTTTCAAGAGCAGGAGGTCTTCATAGGAATGAATGGACCCTCTTCCAGGATGATTGATGTCCGCGGGTCAAAGGCCTCCAAGTAAAAAGATACCCTCATCTTCCAGATGGGGTATCCTTTGTGCACATAGGGAGTCTAAGCGGAGAGATATCATATTCCAGCTCCATCCTTGTTGACACAGGTGGAAGGATTCTACTCAAGGTGTGATTCCCCGATTTGGGTACGTCCACTTTCCCCCTTCGACCTATCTCCTAACCAGGGTCGACTCGGTCACTTCACCAACAGGATTGAAATCCAATCCTTGCACTATCGGAAGGAACCCTTCCACACGTAGGAGTCAACATTCCCACAACACGGTTTGCACCCAACCCTACAACTAGGAACCAAATGTTCCTTTACAATGAAAAAGAAATTGGAGTGTATAAGAAATACAAACAACTTGAAGATCTAGGTGTCCCTTTTCGTTAGACTACTTGTTCTTGTAGGCAACGAAAAGTCAACAACCCTTGATCTTTCTTGGAGAAAATCTCCCCGAGACCGGCGGCGGCAAAGGGCGGCGGCAAGGCTCTCGGTGTTGGCAGCGGCAACTGAAAACAGCAGCGATGCACTGGAGATTCAATCTTCTTAGCGAAGTCGGCAAGGTCTTCCAACGGTCACACTAGGATCGATCATCTCGATTGATTCGGACGGGGATGGATTTCCCTATCTCAAATCAAGAGACAAAAGATCTCTGGTTAGACGCGTGAGATGCTGTGCAAGACTTGGCTTCTATCACCGGGGATCTGGAGGAGATCGAGATCAGCTACGGTGACCACTGCACGAGCGGCGGCAACGTAGGCGGAGCTGGTTCGCAATTTTAGGGTTTGTCGGCGGCTCGGCTTTTGTATTCTATATTCGTGAACCACTGTACACAAATACCTGTGTATTTATACAATAGGTCATGTAGATGACCGTTGTGGGCCCCACCAAAGCAAAGACCAAAGTCCGGTTCAAATAGCTGCAGGTAACATGGACCGGTCCAGGAATTCGGAAAAATCGCCCAAGGCAAAATCGGCGAGAATCGTAGGTGATTCTCGACGAATCGGCGAGAATCACTTACGATTGTCGTCGAATTCTACTTGGCGAATTCTGGCTGCACAGGTTATAGAGGTCGGGGATAATCGGCGGGAATCACATTTGATTCTCGCCGAATCGTCGAGAATGCAAAGTCATTCTCGACGAATCGGCGAGAATCACTTAGTGATTCTCGACGATTCTGCCTTAGAGAATTTTCTGACTGCGTCGAGACAGCCGGCCCAACCCGGCGAGAATCATCTAGTGATTCTCGACGACTCGTCGAGAAATGAATCGGCGAGAATCACTTAGTGATTCTCGACGATTTACACTTAGATGATTCTCGTCTTTCAACCCGTGAGCTGGTCTTTGTCCCATCCTTGCTCCTTGTCTGCTCATGATCTTTCATGACCCCGTGCTTGGAAATAAGTACACTCCAATAGAGAGAGTACACGTAAGCCAACACACTGATCTGCTCAACGAGGGATTACGTTGCACAGACCCGTGTATATTGACCTACTGTACCCTGACATTGGTGTGTACTTAGCAATGAATAGTTGCAAGCACAACTAGAAGAAATTCATCAAATACATAGTGAATTCATCTTAGCTTGATAGGAGGCTTCCTCAAATCCAGGTAATTGTGGATACAATACCTAACACATATCCCAGTCCAAATTTTCCAGATCCATGACACTGCGCACCCAACAACATATTTAATTATTTTTGGCCTACTCCAAACATTTGGATAGCGCAATCAATATCATGGATTCTCGCCTTGAAGGCAGTGCTCTCAGTCATAAGCATCACACACCGATTAGAAAATTGTTTCTTGACTTCCTCTACCTTGGCAATAGATAATTGAAGTCTCTTCTCCAAGACGTTCTTTTTATTTGTGAGGCTAGTAATTCTCACCGACGACTTGGAGAGACTTGCCTTTTGATCTTCGATCGTTGTCATCAAGTGAGAACACTCGAGACACTTGATCTTTTCTTTGCCGGTTCTAATTACTTCGTTTTTTAATTTTTCAAAATCCCTTTTAATTTTCTTATTTTCGGCTTTTAGGGCCTTTTTCGCAGAAATCGTGTTTTCTAACTCATCAACTAAGTTTTCATAAATTTGAAGCAGTTCAGAGTATGTAGGCGGGGTTACCTCAGTGTCGCTCTGGACACTGGATTTGTCATTAGATTCTTCTTGGCTCTTTCCCATGAGGCACATATTTGCCTCATCATCACTCCCTGAATCTTAGGAGCTTGACTTATCAGATCCACTCTCATCCCAAGTAAGCGCCTTTAGTACCTTCTTCTTTCCTTTGTATCAGATTTCTTTCCCTTTCTCTTCCTTCTGAAGTCTTGGGCATTCTCTCTTAAGGTGTCCAGGTTTATGGCAGTGATAACATTCCGACTGGGACTTCTCATCGTCGCTCTCTGTCTCTTTCCCTGGTTTGTTCCACCTCCTACCTTCTCTGGCTCCTTTCTTCAGGAATTTCTTGAACTTTCCCTGTTTCTTAGGGTTATTCATGAACTTCTTGAACTCCCGGACGTACAAACTTTCCTCCTCATCCTCCTCTGAATCTTCTGCAGCTTTTCTTTCACGTGCTGCCTTCAGTTCCAATCCCTTCTTCTTCACATCCTTGGGATATTCATCTTTTTGAATCCTCAGTTCCACCTCATGTGTTTTGAGGTTTCCGATGAGGCTCTCTATCTCTATGGTGCTTATGTCATGAGACTCAGCAATCGCAGTCACCTTTGGATTGAAGCGTGGAGGAAAAGATCGCAGGATATTCCTCACCAGATCACTGTTTTGAAAGTTATTTCCGAGAGACTTTGAAGTGTTGACGATCTTGGTGAAATGTATGTACATGTTATCCACATCCTCATCGATCCCCATCCGAAACTATTAATATTCAGATTCAAGTCAGAACTACTTCGACTCCTATACCTGCGATGTACCTTCATGAGTGAGCTCTAGCAATCACCATATATCATAAGCAGTTTTAAAGTTGCAGATTTTATTGAATTTAGTTTTGTCCAATGCGTAGAATAAAGCATTCATTGCCTTGGCATTATTTGTACATCTTAACTTATCTGCGTCATCCCATTTATCTTGTGGTTTCACGACTACGGTTTCACCAATCGTGACAACGGGAGCAGTGTACTTTGTCTCTACCATGGCCCATACGTCTATGTTATGAGTCATCAGAAAAATTCTCATTCGTGTCCTCCAGTAACTATAGTCACTCCCCATAAAGAGTGGGGGATGACTCGCACCTTGTCCCTAAGTGAAAGCGTGCACAGTGTTCGCCATCTTACTTCAGGTTTTTAAGCCTATTTGAAGTAACCTCCCTATAATACCACTTGTTGGATCTAGTGGCCAACCTTAGAGCGGGGGGTGGGGGTGAATAAGGTTTTACAACATTTAATAAGATTTTACTAAATTTCACGCATTAATAACAATCACAAAAGAAAGTAATCTCATTGCATTAAAACAATAATTAAATATAGTTCATAAATAGTTTACATCAACACTTGATATCCATGATGTCGAAGATCGGAGATGATGAAAAATAGAATCTCTTTTGTTTTCTATACTGACCCACTACCCGGACCGCTTGGCTCTCACCCTTTCCCTCCAGGAAAGGCGTTCAAGCCCACTCTTCACCTCCACACAAGGGAGGGTCTTAGAGCCCACTCTTCACCTTCACACAAGGGAGGGTCTTAGAGCCCCGCTAGATCCTCCGATCTAGACATCCCAAATCTCGGGTCGATTTACCGCAGAATCCTACCCGGATTTCGACAACCCTCATCGGTCGATTTTCCTCACCAAAAACTAAACAGAATATAGAAAAAGAGTACAAAGATTAAAAGTAAAGACGATAAAAAAATGAAGTTCTCCCTCTTGAAGACTTCTCCGGTGTGTGATCCACGGCCGGTGCTTGAGATCTTCATTGGTGAGAAACCGGTCGGTTCTCAGTGGTCGATGAAGATTCTGGATCGCCGGAGTTTTTCGTTCACGAACATGAGGGAGAAGGCTTCATTCAACTTTGACGAAGACAAGAGGAGAAGGGCGCAAGGAGGCGGCCGAAATCTGGAGTTCTGAAACCCTTCGTCAAAATTCGTCTGGGAGTCGCAATGATAACAGGCAACACAACGGTTTTTATACGTCTTCATGAAAAAAGGCTACCGCCGGTGGTAAGACTAGCGCCTGTGGTAGTTTTGCGTGCTTGTTGTGCTAGCTGTTCTCCAAATCTGGAAAATAATCTTCGAAACGATATTCTGCCTTTTCATTTGAACTAGCGCCGCGCGGTAGGACCTTCCACCGCGCGGTAACATAGGATGCGAAGTTCCTGAAAAGGCAACAACTGTTTGACAAGGCTAGCACTGCGCGGTATATGCTACCGCTGAAATCTTCCAGAGTGCTAGGACAAAATAAATCGTTCAGTTACCGCCTGCGGTAATACAGTCGCCTGGAGGTAGTGCTCGACATGGTAGAGCTATCGCCGAAACCATCCAGAGCGCTTGGTCCAATTAAATCATTTAGTAACCACCTGCGGTAATACAGTCGCCTGGTAGTAGCGCTCGATGTTGTAGAGCTAGCGCCAAAACCATCAAGAGCGCTAGGTCCAAGTAAATCATCGTGTTAGCGCCTGCGGTAGTACTACCGCCGGACGGTAGCCTTCACTCAAAGCCATCATCTCGACACTCTCAACGCTTTTTGTCTCAACGCTCTCAACACAGTGTTGAGTGGGCTAGCGCGGCGCGGTAAGTACTAATGCTGGGCGGTAGCTTTCATATATGCCTTTTTCTTTGCTTGCACCTGTCAACCTGCACACTCTATCAACATACAATATGATCAAATACAACCTGAGAGTTGATATTCTCAAACACAAGGAATGTGAAACCACGGTTCCAACAATCTCTCCCTTTTGATAATATCAATTCCCGCTCATGATAAATAAACATGAGATAGAGTGCAAAATGAAGATAGGAAATATAAGCTAACAACAGGTTACAGTGTATTGGAGAGTCTATACGTTCTACTTGCTCCCCCTATCTATGTGCTGCTCCCCCTATCTATAAGCACACATTAACATCATGCTCCCCTACAATTTACCTCTCCTAGCCGTGCTCCCCCTACATATGACCTCTCCTAACTCGACCATACTCATGAACATACTCATGTCCCCTACAATTTCCTTTGGCACTACCCGATAAGGCGAGCGGGCCACAGGTTTCGCACCTGACACGAGCTCAATAGTGAAGTCGATCTCCCGCTGGGGTGGTAACCCAGGAAGATCTTTAGGAAACACATCAGTAAACTCCAATGCAATCGGAATGTCACTCACACTAGCCTTTGGCTCAACAACCTGAATAAGCATGAAGAATAACTCTGCACCCTTCCGAACAGCATTGATGACTTGGAGAGCATACATCAAGATCCCGCTCACTCCTTGCATACCAACGAACTTAGTCTCAAGCTCGGTAGTATTGCCCATTATGATCTCCTTTGAATTGCAATCAATAAAAGCACGTTTCTCTGAGAGCCAGTCCATACCAAAGATCACATCAAATTCCGATATCGGTAGCATCGATGTGTTCAAGCAGAAATCCCGACTTCCTATTTGTACTTCCACGTAGCAAGTCCTATCCACACGCATCACACATCCGTTTGGTAACAACACCTTTACACTATCTGTCGTCACATGACTAGGTACTCTGATTTGTGCGACGAAGTCCTTAGACAGAAATGATTGCAAAGCACCCATATCAAATAGTGCTCTCGAAGGATTGTTCCAAATCAGGACAAAGACTAAGACAAACACATCATACACAAGCTACACGCAAAGGGTGAAATATGAAAAGTATGCAATCAATGTATTAGATTGTACCTGTGACAACGTCACTTTGCTTTATGGTCTCATGCTAGCCAAGATTATATACTCGGGGCTGTGCCTGGGATGTAGAGGACTCCACCACCGCCTTTCCCTTTTCAGTATATGACGCTCCTGTCTTCTTTTCCACCTTTGGCAGACAAACCCTACAGTCACGGGCTATATGCCCCACTCTACCACATGTATAGCAGGTATGAGACTCTTTCCTCGACGTTTCCCCTGATGCAACCGTAGAAGGAGCCTGTCCAGAAGATTTGGATCACTTGCCCCATTTCCTTTGATAGTTCGATTTTCCAGAACGGGGCGCTTTTAACACGGACTTTGTCATAGCCAGGTCCTTTTTCCTTGCACCAGCTTCATATCCTTATCCAACGCACAAGCCGTATCTACCAACGCTTGAAACCCCTGGTTCACAAAACTTGAGAGCAGGAATCTCAACTCATCCCGCAACCCTTCGTAGAACCGATTGGTTTTACATTGTTCATCAGCGAAGATAGACCCCGCATAGTGTCCCAACCATGTAAACTCATGCAAGTAAGTATCAACACTACTTTCTCCTTTCATTAAACGCTAGAACTCATTTTCTATGGCGATGCGTTGTGTTGTTGGCAGGTGCTTTGCTAAGAAAAGTCGCGAAAACTCCTCGATCGAGACTTCTGTTAATTTCCTGCCCGCTAAGTGGTGCAACTCTATCTCGTCCCACCATAGCCGAGCCTCTCCTTCCAACAAGAAGGTGGCCAAGGTGACCTTCTGATCTTCCTCTGACCTTATCGCCATCAATATTCTCTTGGCGCGCGACAACCAATCCTCTACCTGTGTTGGGGATCCAACACCCGTAAACGTAGGAGAATTGAAGCTCATAAACTTCTTCAACTGTTGTTCAGCTGCTCGAGTATCAACAGCCTCAACAGGTTCTGGCCTTACACCAACACGTTCTAGTAACAATGCCGGTTGCGCCTACCTAGTAGGTTGTGCATGAATCATTACAAACAATGCCTCAGCAACTAAGCGTGCTGTTTCTGCAGAAGGAGGAGGTGTAGTCACCTCAGCTGGTGTCACACTCTAACCAGAACGCTGGGGCTCAGACTTCCCAGCACCACTACGAGTCACCTATATGTGAACAAGACACACTTTAGTGACCTTGCACAAGTAATAACAACAATATAGGAACACACAGGTTCCTCAAACATGTGTATTTGCATTCCTTAGTGGACATTCTTGAGTTCATTAATGTTAAAGCGGGTCGCACTTACACGTGCTCGCCACTCCACAAAAGAATTCGACCACGAATTCGAAAGAAGAAGACCGAGACAAGCTGATACCAAAATGTAACGACCCCATCCATTAAATAACATATAATAGAAGGTCCGGCCAGGGCCCCACACTATATGCCACAAACAGGCGGCGAGGTTATAGGTTAATACCAAAACATATTCGCATCCTAACTCAGAGCATACTAGCTGAAGCTTTAAAGTTATAATTCAACTCAACATCCACGAATGTCAACTATATATAAACAATCACATTTATATATAATCCCGAAGGAATGTACACCAAATACACAAAAATTTTGCCTTAAGGCCTTACAGTTAAGCTTTACAAGTATGGATTACAAACATCAGCGTGCAGGCCAGCCACAAATGAAAATAATAAAGTTCTTCGCTCAGCCTTCAGGGCCAGCAGCAGCAGCAGTAGCAGGGACTTCAGCCCGCTATTTCCCGCTCGGCTCTTCAACACTTACACAAGGACAGTCCATCATAATGGTGGCAAACAAGGCAACGATCAGCATTCAACTGACCAATTTATAACAAAGCTACCCCTTTCTCGGGGAAGTGGTATACCTTCCCTGTAGGAATAACATTTCACAAGCAGATATATCACACAATGTGCACTCACACACAATCAATATATCACAAACGTCGACCACACGGCTCGACGCTCCGTACACTCAGGGCACATTCTTAGTGTACCGGAAAACAAGGGTCCCACCACCGTTCAAGGTCTGAAACCCAACGGTAAAGTTTGAGAACTATGCTCCGCATCATATAGCCGGAGACTTTAGTCTTAATGACGCACAGGCCTAAGACTATCATTATATGAATCTGACGAACGCCACTATTCCAGGCACTCATGTCAGACAACCATAAAGCGGATACAGTTAAGCCCTTGCCCGTTGCTCAAATCGCCAGTTCAATATCTAGACTGAGGCCGGTCGGCATCCCCTTGTCTGTTCGACACGAAGCCTTTCAAGAGCTTGTAGCTTACAATAGACATACTGTCCACCAAGGACTGGCTTAACAATCCAAAAGGGGAGCTAGTTCCAACGTTTCTCATGTTGGAGTTGGTGACCGGGTAATCTGGCTATCTGTCTTGGCGGGTTAAAGACCGCGTGGTCTGGCGGTTTCCCTTCAGCGATTTAGTTGCTGGGATGTAGTTGTCTGGTGTACGAGTGGTCTAACGGTTTGTCTCAGGCGACTTGGAGACAGGGCGGTCTAGTGGTCTCCCCTGACGACTTCTCTCTCTCTAGTGGTAGCAAGCGGTTAGCCCTTCTCATCTAACCACGCGGCTTGTGCGGGTTGTTTTTTGTATAAGCCGCTTAGTCCTGTAATTTTTTAGTCCTACAACTCTAATTTGTATTCTCTCATTTCTCCTCTATTCTGTAAAAGGGAGGCCATACCTTTGTAATAGATACATTTTTTGGATAATAAAATTTCTGTTAATCCACTTCCGGTTTGTTCTTGTTCGTTTCTGACATGGTATCAGAGGACTCGATCTTTTCTGCCTGATTCGGTTCCTCTTTCTATTCGCGCGGCTTGTTCCTCTCTGACTGTCTGTTCATGCAGTCTCTTTTCTCATCTTCTTATCGCTGCCCTCAGTGTGCGCGGCCTCTTTGTGTGACCTCTGTGCTGCTCGCACGCCCTGTTTGTTTTCCCGCGGATTCCTTTCTGTTCGCACGGTCTTCTCTTCCTTCTATTCGCGCGGGAGCTTGGCAAGCATCACCGTTCCTCCTTCCCACCGAAGCAAGGTCGGGGTTCTACCTGTCCGTTTGATCTAGTCCACTCCGATGTCAGGGGAACTTCTCCTACCCTCACCATTGGTTGGGGTAGTTCTTATTTTGTTACCTTTATTGATGATTTTTCTAGATGTACTTGGTTGTATCTCCTACGAGATCGCTCTGAACTTTTTGATGTATGACTCTCTTTATATCAATTAATTAAAACTCAATTTGGTGTTTGTTTTTAAACCTTTCGCTCAGATAACGCTAAAGAATATATGAGTCATGATTTTACCTATTTATGTGTGCAACATGGCATTATTCATCAGACTAGCTGTGTTTATACCTCCCAGCAAAATGGGGTGACGGAATGCAAAAACCATCACCCCCTCGATATCGCTCGCACCTTAATGACCCAGATGCATGTTCCACGATCCTATTGGGGCTACGATGTTCTCCTTGCCTTCTACCTCATCAATCGCATTCCCTCCACGGTTCTCCACGGGCATACCCCATTCTCCATTCTGTATCTGGGCAAGGAGCCTTTTCCCCTCCCTCTCCAAATCTTTGGGTGCACTTTCTTTATGCATGCTCTATCTGCCACCCATGAGAAGCTCTCTCCTCGCTCTACCAAATGCGTCTTTCCGGGGTACTCCACCACTCAGAAAGGCTATTGTTTCTTTGACCCCGTTCTTCGTAAGCAGTTCGTCTCCCCTGACGTCACCTTCTTCGAGAATGCCTCCTACTTCTCGTATGACTCCTCTCTTCTTCCTCCGACTTCTAATACTCCTGCTGTCCCCTTCGTCCCCTCGCCTCCTACTATGGTCTCATCTCCTACACCGTCTTCGTCCACTCCTCTCCCTCCACCTCTCTCTCCCTCTTCTCCTCCACCAGCTCCCTCCTATACAATGTCGTCGCTCTCTTCTCCCAGGCTAGCTCTCTCTGCCACGGATGCTCCGAATGCCGAGGGACCCACCGACCTGGTTCTTCCTATTGCTCTTCACAAAGGGTTGAAGAGGTGTACCCTACACCCCCTTGCTGCTGTTATTTCATATGATTGTCTTACATCTTCTTGCAGGGCCTTTGCACTGGCTATCCCTGCCACTGCCACACCAAGTTCTTACTAGGAGGCTCTTGCTATTCCTCATTGGAAGATGACCATGGATGAGGAAATGGCGACCCTCACTGAGCAGGGTACCAAGAATCTTGTTCCTCCTCCCTTCAGCACCGATGTTATAGGCTGTCGATGGGTCTTTGTAGTCAAATTTGGCCCGGACGGCCATGTGGATCATTATAAGGCCCGCCTTATTGCTAAGGGCTTTACTCAGACCTATGTGGTTGATTACTTTGACACCTTCTCTCCCGTGCCTCATCTCATCACTATCCGGGTTCTCCTTTTTATTGCAGTCAATAGAGAGTGGTGTATTTCCTAGATGGATGTCAAGAATGCCTTCTTTTATGGTGATCTTCAGGAGGCCGTCTATATGGAGCAACCTCCTGGGTATGTTGCTCAGGGGGAGACACGAGTATGCCGGCTGAAGAAGGCAATCTATGGCCTCAAGAAGAGCCCTCGAACTTTGTTTGACAAGTTCAGCGGCATTGCGGTGGCCATGGGTTTTGCGCGAAGCTCTGCTGATCACTCGCTATTCATTCGCAAAACCTCCTCGAGACTGCTGGTTCATACTGTGTACGTCGATGATATTCTTCTCACAAGAGATGACCAGGAAGGGGTAGCCTTGGCAAAGCGGCCTCTTCGTCAACATCTGAGCACGAAAGATATGGGCCCTCCGAAGTACTTTCTGGGGATCATAATCTCTCGGAAGCCCAACTCCTTAGTCCTCTCCCAACAAAAGTATGCTCTTGATCAATTAAAAGAGGCAGGGTTGATTGGAGAGAAACCTGCCCGATGCCCCATAGCAACTGGAGAAGACAAAACTGGACAGATTATTCGCCTCCTCTTTCACATATTATGTGGTACAGGTGTCTGGTTGGTAAGCTCAGATATCTCACAGTGACCAGGCCCGACATTTCCTATGCGGTGGGCAAGGTGAGCCAATTTATACAAGCTCCTAGGGAGTGCCATCTACAGTCCGCCTTGCGGATCTTAGAGTATGTCAAAGCAGATCCTGGGAAAGGATTACTCTTTCAGAAGAATGGTCATCTGAGGGTTGAAGCATACTCAAATGCGAGTTATGCTGATGACAAAGGGGATCACAAGTCAACCTCGGGTTTTTGCACCTTTCTTGGGGGAAATCTGGTGATCTGAAAGAGCAAGAAGCAGTCTGTTGTTTCCAGGTCCAGTACAGAAGCAGAGTATCGTAGTATGGGATCGACCAATTATGAGTTAAAGTGGTTACGAGCTCTCATGCTTGATTTAGGAGAGGTCTACAACCATCCTCTACCTATGTTCTGTGATAACAAGGCTGCCATATACATCTCCAAAAATTCGGTCTTCCATGAAAGAACCAAGCATATTGAGGTCGACTGTCATTTCATTTGTGAAGAGATTTTGAAGGAACAAATTTTCACTCCCTTCGTCACTTCTGATAAAGAGCTGGCTGACATCTTCACCAAGCTAGTATCTGCCTCGTTTCTTAATATTTGCGATAAGTTAAGCATGATCGATATATATGCTCTAGCTTGAGGGGGAGTGCTGGAGTTTGTGACCGGGAGGTCTGGCGGTCTGTCTTGGTTGGTTAAAGAATGCGCGGTCTTGAGGTTTCCCTTCAGCAGTTTGGTAGCTGAGTTGTTGCTGTCTTGAGTGCGAGCGGTCTAGCAGTTTGTCTCAGGCGACTTGGAGACCGGACGGTCTAGCGGTCTCCCATGGCAACTTCTCTCTCTCTCTGGTGGTAGCCAAGCGGTTAGCCCTTCTCATCTAACCGCGCGGCTTGTGCGAGTGGTTTTTTGTATAAGCCACTTAGTACTGTAATTTTTTAGTCCCACATCTCTAATTTATATTCTCTCATTTCTCCTCCATTCTATAAAAGGGAGGTCATACATTTGTAATAGATACATTTTTTGGATAATAAAATTTCTGTTAATCAACTTCCAGTTTGTTCTTGTTCATTTCTAACACCTCGTGGTCGCTTGGCGAGTTAAGTAAAAGCTCTCTTTTTGCACCCAAACTCAACCGAAACCATGCAGCATCCTGCAGTACCATAAAACTGGTCTTTCATAGCCTTCAACACAAGAATTACTAGGGTATTTTCCTGGAATTCCCATTCCAGTACTTCCTGTTACTCCACTTCACAGGCACAACCCACCAACTCCATAAACTACTCGTTTAAACGTAGAGTCTTCTCCGGTGTGCAAAATAAAACATCACCAATCCAGACCAACCTGTCCAGATAGGCTTCACTTAGCATGCATATTCCGTACTACATATTTTCATATCTATATGAAAGACTTGTTGGGGATTTCAAGAATCAACCCAAGGTAAATCCCTCAATAATCCACCTTTTGTGGGGGAAATACATGAACATGCCAAAACAAGGACTTCCCATGTCCAACAAGGAAGATCGTTACCCTTGACGATCTATTTGGAGCCATGGAAAACTAGCAAGATGAAAAGCACCGTAATGGCCTTGCCTCCACGGACCTGGACTCGGCTCGTGATTCGGGGCTCTGAAGCTCCACCGACATCCGGATTCCTCCTTCCTTGTTCTACCCACTCTCTAAATCTTTAGAAAGAGAAAGACTTGAGATAAATGAGAGTTTATCCCTCAATTCTCGACCTTAATACAACAGGGAGAGCTTTAGACCGTTGGATCCTATTTAAAGGGAATGAACGACCCCGAATTTCCCAGAAAATCACTTTCCTTTTTCGAACACGGCTTGTGACACGCCCGTGTCATAGGCCTTGTGCCTTAAGTGGCAAAAAAACCGTCATGACCCGACCAGGACACGACCCTATGACACGCCCATGGTATATGCCGTGTGCCAGACACAGATTTTGACACGCCCGTGTCCAGCCCGTGTTTATCAGTCCTCACAGACCGGCCATAACACAGAGAAGGACATGGCCCTTGACTTGCCCATATCACAGGCCGTGTGCCCAACTCCAAGGATCGTCAAGTGCATTTCGTCGACCTTACGGAAACACGTCGAATTCATAACATGACACGACCCTAGACACGCCCGTATCAAAGGCTGTGTGCCACACTCGACACTGCCCTGCGCCACACCCGAGACTGCCCTATGCCACACTCGAGACTGCCCTGCCATTACAGAGCAGGACACGACCTTGGACACGCCAGGGTCCCCGGCCGTGTTACAAACATAGAGCAGGACACGGCTTTGGACACGCCCGTGTCCCAGGCCGTGTTGCTCAGCCTAGTCAGCCCACTTATAATCAAGATTTGGAGTGTTACAACCTAACAGTCCCATAAATTATTTTAGAGGTGAGCTATGCCCTAATAAGGCTTGTGACAAAATTGCAGAATTTAATAAATTGATATGCCCTAGATTCAGATTTATTTCCTATCTAGGCATATTTTCCAATAATTCCAAATAATTGGATTTTTGATCCCAAAACTCCCACCCTTCCTATGGGAGGTATATTTCATCCCTATAAGCCTCTGTCCAGAGTTTCATGGACATGCAATGGTCCAAATGGGATAAATTCCCATTTTTCTATTTTTACTATAGGCACCCCAAATTTGAACATACCTATCTCATGCATGTGGGATTTCCCAAACATGCAGAGGTAAAAATGACCTGAAATTTTTACCATGGTTTTATATTGACCTACTGGACATGACACCAAAATTTGTGGGCATTTGGAGTCATATATCCACAAAAATGCACTTAATTTAAATATTAGTATTTCACCAAATACTATAGCAAAAGTCTGACAAAAAATTCTCATTTTTGGTCAGAGCCTAGGTTTAACCTTATCTCAAGCATGACCAAAATCTTAGGTCATTAGGACTTATGGTTTGGCTTTGGCATTTATTTTAAGATTAGCCTTAGCCTAGGACCAGTCATGGTAGAATAGTCCTACAGGGATTTCTACTATACCAAATCCTGACTTTAGGGTATCATTTTAAAGGTATGGTCAATACCTACATTTTTTATATTGATAGATACCTCTGAATGTGCCTATAACAGGCCTAAAATTAACATGCAATACAAATGTAAAAGTGTGACAACAATAACACTGTTCATAAAATAATGGAATATCAATTTAATACACAAATCAGACGGCTCTTGGACATCATCCCCAATCAGCCAATGGTGTAGATAGAGCCGTCCTGGGCCAAGTTTTCTGGCAGATTCCAGCCACCTAGGCTGGTTCGACTGCCGACGATTATCTCCACAAACTTCGTTGAGGTGGTGGCGGGCATTTCCCGGTGGTGTGGCTGCCGAAGGCAGCTTCTCCGGCGATCCCGAGCTAGAAGAGAAACTCGAAAAAATACGCACAAGCTCTCATGGTATCGGGATCAATTGAGCCTGATTTCTCGCCTAAGTGAGCTAGAAAGCTAGCACAGGGTGATGTGAGGTGAAACAAACCTGAAGCCGGGCTTGGTGGCGAGTGTGGTGGCGGCGAGCCATGGCCGAAGCTTGCTCCAGTGATCTAGCCCGATTCCTCGTTTCTCCAGCAAAAGCTTTGCTCCAGGTAGTGAACTCCACTCGTCTCAACCTCCTAAAGCTGATGGTGGGCTTAGATTTGGCTGGGTGAGGAGTTTTGATTTTTGAAGTGGTCGACCATGAGCATTGGAAGCTCCTCCTAGCTGCCAAGTGTCCACCAGCCCCTCATTTCTGCTAAAATGTGTCTTTGAAGGTCAGTCATGAGCTTGGGCAGAGGGAAGGAGGGCCATATGGCCTCCATACCCTCTTTCCCTCTCTTCTCTCTCCTCTTTTTCTCCAAAATTCCACAAATACCCCTTTGTATGTATTCTCTCTCCTATTTCAGAGGGTTAGGGGCTGACATTAACCACTTGGGCTGGTCATGGGCCTTGACTCATGGGTCTAGTCCATTAGGAATGGGCTTGGCTCCTTCTTTCCTTCTTTTAGGCTTTTTTGTAAACTTGTTGACTTTTAGGTTGACTTGGTCAACATGGTGATTGGGCTGACGCAACTTGATGGTCATGGACCCTATGGTAGCACCTAACTTGGGTTGGGCCATGGTGGTGCCCTACTTGGGCTAATTGGGTCTTTAGGTGTGAGTTTGACAAATTTAGGTTTTGGGTTGACTTGGGTCAACTTGGTTCAATAGGTGACCCAATTACATGGCTTATGGTTCACTTAGATTGTTATTAGGGTAAGGGGTATAGTGGTGGGGCCAATGTGTAGCTAAGATCCCAATTTGGACTAGTTTGTACTTGAGTTAACTTGGGTCCTATAGTGGGTCCTATGTGACTATACCCTAACTCCCTGGGTCAAATCTAGCCTAAACTCATGCCCCCACCACATGTCCTAACCCAATCTAAGTTAAGTGGGTCAAATAGGAAATGGGATGTTACACTATCTTTTTCCAAAAAGCACACTGGTGTAGAAGAGTCTATGCAAATAAAATTTAAACAAAAGATATTCCTACTCGAGTGCCTGATAAAATCATTTCTAAATTATCAACCGATTTTATCAAACACTTGTTTGCATGAAATTCTACGATGTATCCTTTATCACAGAGTTGACTTATGCTTATGAGATTGTGTTCCAATCCTTCAACATAAGCCACATCGGAAAACGATACACTACTATTAGTAATCATACCGTAGCCTTTTATAATTCCTCTGTCATAACCTCCAAAGATGACCTTTGGCTCGTTCATGACTGGAGAATAATCTTGGAGAAGGCTTCAAATCTATTGTACCTTTGCCTAATGATCTCCTTCTCGACCTTTTGAGATTGTGGTCTAGCAGGGGAAGTAGAATTTGAATTAGAAGCTTCATGGTGATGGATTCACATTACTTCTTCTCCTTAGTAGGCTTTTCTATAACAGATTTAGCTTTTGGTGCTTTCTTGATGTTATGACCCTGATTGTAAGGTTTGTAGCACTGAAGAGTGATCTCCTCATAAGGTGCCTTGAAGACACTCTCGCCAAAACTCTAAGGACGAGTCCATCCTTGGTACCGAGACTTGGGTTCTACATGAGTAGGCCTAGTAAAGTGATCGTAGGACGAGTTAAGATCAAACTCGTTCGTTGGAAAGATAACTTCTTGAACAAAGTTTGTTCTTGAGGAGCTTTCCCTTTCTTTTTGGCTAGAGCCTTCTTGGCGGCCTTATTTCTCCTTTTGGCCTTATTTCTCCTAGAAGATTTACTAGGGGATACCACATGGCCTAAGCCAGCACCTTTGGCCTGAGTAGAGAATTAGCAACATGCGGAAGAACTGTCTTAGGCTTGGAGAAACTTTCAACAAGTTTCTTTTCAGCTACAAGTTGTTCTTCCAATTCCTTGATGATTTTCTCCTTCAGATCTAAGTGCTCGAGAGCCTTATTATATTCTTCCATTACATTATGGAAGTATTTCCCGAGTGAGTCCATCATTACAATTTCCTCCCTCAGATTGCTCTCTTCAGCCTTAAGAGATTTGATCTCCTTAGCCTGAGCTCTTGAAACTCTACGACATTTGTCGTAGACTTTGATCAACTCTTTATATTGAGACATGAGTTTAGATTACTCGTCAGAAGAACATTCCTCATGATCATGGTCAGAATCATCAGATTTAGAAAGAGGTGTATGAGAATTTACCTTCCCAGTGAACTGGGGTTCTTCCTCTTCATCTATTTGTTCCATAAGCCCAAGGTTGGCTTCCTACTCATCATTAGACTCAGATGAGTCTGTGTCACTGAGGGTCTTGCCCTTCTTGGCTATAAGGCTTCTTTCGGTCTTTTTCTTATTTTACGAAGTTTTCTTTTCCTTTCTTCTTACACCCTCCTTCTTGTGAGGGCAGTCAGCTATGACGTGTCCTGACTTATTACAATAATAACAAACAATGTCAGTAGAAACATATTTGTTCTGCTTAGGGTGATACCTGTCTTGGCTACTTGAGCCCTTCTTATGACGATCACCATCATGACGTGATCTTCGTTATGAGGCATCCTTGCCTTTCCATTGCTTTTTCTTGTTCAAGAATTTCTTGAACTGCCTTGAGAGAAGAGAAAACTCTCCTTCAGATAATTCTGAGCCTAAGGTGCTTGGCTCTTAAGACTCTTCTTCACTTTCTTCTTGTGCTTGGGCAGGAGAAGTAGCCTTAGACTTCCTTGAGGTGTCTGCCTTTAGAGCGACAGACTTCTCCTTCGATAAAGACCTGTTCTTCTCTTCTTCAACTTTTCTTTAATTTATTTACAGCTCATATGACATAAGCTTTCCGAAAAGATTTTGTGGGTCTGTCTTTGTTAGCTTTCCAAATTCCCGGATAGCACAAACCTTGTTATCCCATTCCTTAGTTAGGGATCTCAGGAACTTATCATTCAGTTCCCCATTTGTGAAGACCCGACCATAGACTCTTAGGCCATTGACAATCTTGAAGAAATTCTCAAAGGTATCTGCAATGGAGTCTTTGGGACCTTGTCAGAATGCTTCATATTTCTGATTTAGAAGTGATCTTCTGTCATCCCTAACTTCTTCAGTGCCTTCCATCAAGATGATAAGAGATTGCCATATTTCTTTAGCATACTAGCAGTGAATCAAATTCTACAGCATAGAATCATCGACTGCACTTGCGATGTTATTTTTAGCTTTCTTGTGTAAAGAGACAAGTGCAATCTCATCCTTATCACGATCCATATGTTTATTAGGAACTTGCTTTGTTGAGTCAATGGTGGAGACAGTCATAGGAACATAAGGTCCTTCCACTAATTCTGGGATCCACGACTTGTAAGACCCCCTTTTTTTTTCTTTTTCAACCACCGGGGTCTTAGGCCCAGAACCGCCGCTTTGCGGAGACTCCTTCACGTCCTGAAGGATCATCACCACAAGGCGCCGATTCTGCCGGCCAATTCGATCACAGAAAAGTAGCACAATATAACAGTAAGAGTAATCAGTCCACAATAATAAAATCACATATATAAATAATAAAGCTCCATGAAGGGAGTGTCCACAAAATCATCAGAGTACTATAAATACGGGCTTATGCCCGGTACAAAATGTCCTCACTACAAGTCTCTCATGCGGAAGCGAAACAGAATCTACTCAAGGTCGAGACTCACGGTCCCGGCTGTGTGAACTCCGGAGCTAGACTGCCCCATCTCTAGGCGCACCGATCTCTGGGGCTGCTCCTCCATGCTGGGCTCCACGATCCCCTAAATGATGCGGTTCGAAAACCGTTAGTCATAAAGACTAAGCCCTATCATCCCCTACCCCTTCCCCCATGGCTCCTAGGTACCGAGCGGAGAGGAAGAAAGGGAAGGACATGAAGGTAGAGATTTAAACATGAAACAGATGGCAGCGGAAACTAATCTAGCAAGTTGTATTAGGTGAGCAGTTAATAAATTGTTATAATAGGTCTAGCAGTAAGAAAAGCAATTATATGAATTTAAACCTTCACTTATGCGAGAACACATAAGCAAAGGGATCTTTTGCAAGGCTCCCATCGTATAGAGTGTCCCATACCACTTATACGTTGGGGTGTCAGTTATCAAACAACAATGGTTGTTGTATATTGAAATTAACCTTTGATTTATAAACTTGCCCACACAAGCTTATAGACCAAGGGGTCGTTTTGCAGGTCCTAATGTATAAGCGTCCCATACCACTTATACTTTAGGTGTCAGGGTTAAATGAATCGATTATGCTATGACATGCTAGTGGGTATGATGAAACATGCAGTGTAACTCACACACCCGACTCTGTGCACACAGACCTTTAGTTCCCCCTTTCGGAGCCGTTACCTCCCAGGATACCTCCGTAGTGGCAGACGGAAGCGGTGGGTTGGGCCTCGCCCACCTCAAAACCAGTAAAAGCACCACTGGTCTGACCTATCGTACGCCTCAATGCTTGGTGCACTAAGCGGATGCCTGCGTACTCTTGCCGGCTGGCGCACCGGACTTCTGTTGGCGAAGTGCTAACCACCTCGCCGAGTCAACGATATCGGTGTCGGTGCAATCGAACTCCCCGATATCGAAAGACCCACCACCTTAACTTTTCCTATCTTATGCACATGCAAGTTTAATTGCAAACAAACAGAACCGAGCCGAAGCTCCCCGGACCAAACGTCCGTCTCCACCCAACCGAGCCGAAGCTCCCCGGACCAACCCGTCCGTCTCCAGACCAACTGAGCCGAAGCTCCCCGGACCATCCCGTCCGTCTCCAAACCAACCGAGCCGAAGCTCTCATCAATCTTCCTGTGCCAACAGTGTTTGTGAAAGGTGCAATCCTAGTTACTAAGTTACTCTTGCTAGTTTATTATTACAGTTTACGTTAGCCCAGGACTGCCCCCGGTATACCCCGTGAAGGGCTCTCAAGGGGCACTAGGAACCAAGACGGCGGCATTACGGCCCGAAGTTCCCTTTCGCAAGGCACTTATTGTTATTGGTTGTTTTCCCTTAGCCCGATTCCCTTCTCATATTACGATAGACTATCCTAGGGTGATTTTTAAACCTTCCACTCTTCGGGAAAAGCGATCTTTCGCCAAACCCGAGCACCTCTTAACTCTAACTATCACCACTACTCACTACTCTTTATATCTTCATCAGATCATGTTCTATTGCATTTCACAATTTACTAAATGCAGACCGACCTAGGCTACATGTCGAACCGGTTATGCAATGATCCATTACTCATCCAAATGCCCTAAATTATTTACTGGAGACTTACCATGACCTAAATAACCTAAATCCAGAAAATGGAAATTTTCCTAATTTATTTGGCATTTAATTAAATTCCTCGAAAATCCAAGGACTACCGGTTTGAACATGAACTACCCTAAGTTCTCATGCAAGATGTCCAGCAATTTTATGATAAATACTAGGTTATCTCAATAGGTTAAATCCTAAGTATCATAATTTTTCAATCATCAAAATGGCATGAAAGCTATTTTAGAAATAATCTCTAACTTCTATTGTTATGAAGCAAGTACAGAAAATATTCTTCCAAAAATTATAAATAATTCATGTCATGCAGATAAAGGCCTAAAATTAGCACTGGCCAAGTTTCATAATTTTCCAGCAAGTATTTTATCCATAATTAATTTTTAAACATAAAAGCCCTTTCTATCATCCGTGAATAAGGTACTAGATTTACTCAACATAAAATTCTATAAAAATCCAGGGTTCATTGTGCTACTAATCAAGATCTAAATCCAGAATTTCAACTGATTATAATTAATTTAAAACCTCCAAATAATTGAAACAATAAATCGGGCAATTATTCCTTTAACACATGAAGTATAATATTTATCAATCATAAAATTCTAGGAAAATTATCATAAGTCTAAAACATCCTAAAACTCCCTCCTCCCGAGTTTCACAATTTTTGGATTAGATTTAGTGCTTAAAATAACTAAATTACATTTTTATCCTAATCCGACATCTCAACTTTCGAGGTACCTAATTACCTCCAATTCCTTCACTATTCCAACCAGAGGGTTTTCATCATATCATCCCCCTCTCCTCCAAATTTCAAGGGCATACAAGAGCTTTTGCTCCTATGTCCTTCACAAACCTCAAACTCCCACCCGTTGGATTTGAGCCAATCTCTTAGGGTAAAATCCACCCTAAGCCACACCATGTTACCCAAGAGGGTAGACATAGACTCAACAAATCAGTGGCCAACAACTTCAGCCTCTTTTGAGGAGATTTGTCCACTCCATCTCCAATCGTACTTTTCCCCAAAGTACCCCTCACCAAGACCTATCTAGGACTTGATACTTCCCTATTCAGAACTTGACCAATCGAGTTGAAATTTTGTACAGATCTTAATATTGATGCCAGGGACCACCACCCAAAATTTGGGGGAGTTTGGACTTAATTTCCTCTCCTAATTAATTTTATATTGTTTATTAAATTTTTACAAAAACTTTAGGCAAACGTTTTCCAAAAATTCTCATTTTTGGACAGCCTCTCGATATACATATTATAGACCTCCAGTCCAAATTTCAAATCATTTGGACATGTTATGAACCGTGGGCAACCATTTCAATTTCTGGTTAGCCTAGGTCTTGATCCCACCAAAATGAGTGTTGTGGTCAAACCACTCACCCAAATTGAATAAAATCAATTTTAAATTAAAGTAGACCCCGAGGGCTACAACTTTTGTGTCTGGTCATTTTTCCTAAAACGGCCTCTACGTGCCTCGTTTCGCAGCCTCAACATATATTCAAATAGTCTATTTTTTTCCATATGTATTATATAATAATCTATATATTATAAAATTATTTCTACTGTTCATCTTCTACATGAACCCGAAAACCAGACACAGAAAAATCATTTTTCCTGTAAGCATTCCGTGATTCGTCGCCGGCCGTTCGGTCACTTCCCTGGCCAGCCACCACCACCACCACCTCCGTTGAGGTGGGGGCTATCGGTCGGCGGTGGTTTGGCCGCCGGAGGTGGCGGTTTCCGGCGAACTCAAAATACCTTTTTCATGGTTTTTCCATGAAAACGAACGACGGGTCCGGCTCCGTTGAGCGCGAACCTCCTTTCTAAGAATCCTAAGATCTACCCATGTAAGAGAAGGAGTAGAGGAGGACCTTGTTCGCGGTTTGAAGGCGAGAAGAACGTCGGGGTGCCATGGCGCGGTGGTGGCATTTGCTGAACTTCTCCTACAGCAAGAACAAAGGTTTGTTCTGATTACTTGAGCGTGTAACCTTCTCCTCTTTCCCCAAGTGGGCTTTTATAAGTCAGATAGTGGGAAGATGAATGGGTAAAGCCATTATGGCCATGAAGTTTCCCCCCCCCCCTTGACGTTTCGGTTACAGTGAAGGGATAAGAAACGGTGGAAACTGAATAGGTGTGTCCAGCTGGCGGTTTTCTATTGGACCACCTTTTCCTCATGTATTATATAATTATAGAAGGAAAACGGCCGGAAGTTACTCCTGGTGTAACCTCCCACACCAGCATTTATTACCACGCGTGTTGGAATAATTTCAGGCCTGAACCGTCGTTTCGGCCAATGTCACGGGCGTGACACATAGGTCACGGGCGTGACAGGCCCGGATAGCCAATTCTGGGTTCGACGATCGTCGAACTGAGATCGACGATCGTCGATGGAAGGTCACGGGCGTGACACCTCGGGTCACGGGCGTGACAGGCCCAAACGGCAGATTGTGGGTCGACGATCGTCGAATTGAGATCGACGATCGTCGAAGGCTGGTCACGCCCTAGGTCACGGGCGTGACCTCTAGGTCACGGGCGTGACATGCCTGAACGGCAAATTTCGAGGTCGACGATCGTCGAATTGAGGTCGACGATCGTCGAAGGCTGGTCACGCCCTAGGTCACGGGCGTGACACTTATGTCACGGGCGTGACATGCCCGGGCCGCAAGGTCGACGATCGTCTCACGACGATCGACGATCGTCGATGGGGTCACGCCCATAATCACGGGCGTGACACCTTGGTCACGGGCGTGACATGCCCAGACAGCACGTTCGATGATCGTCTCGTGGAGATCGACGATCGTCGAAGTAGTCACGCCCCAGTCACGGGCGTGACGGGTCGGTCACGGGCGTGACCAACCCTTGACCCGAAAACCCGGTCGATTTATTTTCACTTTTTGTGCTCCCTGGGGTTCTGACTCGACCAACCGACTCCTAAGGGTCTAGCCGGAAATGGGATGTTACAAATCCCAATAAACAAAACAAAAAATTTCGTCCCCGAAATTGAGGTTGAGCCTATGGGGATTTCTATCGGAATAAATTAAACTTGTAACATCCCATACAATCTTTCTATTGGGTTCAGGCGACTGTTCGTTTGATAACTAAGACAATCTCCCCAATAAACAAAAGATTAGCCCCTACCTTTCTGATTAAGTGCGCATGCCTAGGTCCTGGATTTTCCGTATCTAATCTTAACATTCCAAAACAAGAAGGCAGTCTATAATATACCGAGAGGCAGTCTACTGGATTTTGTACGGTGGTGAGATGTACCTGACTGAACAACTCCGGGTATCTTTGCCTCATCAGATCCTGCGGTTCCCAGGTGTGCTCCTCCTGACCGTGGTTTCTCCACAGAACCTTGACTAAGGGGATCTTTTTGCGGCGCAAGATCCGCACTCCTTTGTCGTCGATCCGAACCGGCTCCAAGTGAACAGATCGGTCTGAAGCTACCGGCCCTTCGGTGGTCAAAATCCGCTGCTCCGGGCGTAGTAGAGCCCTTCTCAGCGAAGAGATGTGGAAGACGTCGTGTAGAGCTGCCAGCTCTGGTGGTAACTCTAGCCTGTAGGCTAGGTGTCCGATCCGCTCCAGGATCCGGTAAGGGCCCATATACCTAGGGCTGAGTTTCTTCCTCCGACCGCGCACCCGTGAGACTCCGTGCATGGGCCGAATCTTCAAGAACACTCGATCCCCTACCCGAAACTCCACCTGACGATGCCGGGCGTCATAGTATTTAGCCTGTCTGCTCTGCGCCTCCAACATCCTATCTCTGATCAGTCTCACCTGAGCCTCGGTGTCTTCCACAAAATCCAATCCCAACAGCTTCGGATCCTCGTCTTGAACCCAAGAAAGCGGGGTCCTACATTTTCTTCCATACAGGGCTTCATAAGGTGCCATCCTGATGCTGGACTGGTAGCTGTTATTATAGGAGAACTCGACCAACGGTAACATCTTCTCCCACGGCTCCCCTCGGTCCAGTATACACAATCGTAGTAGATCCTCCAAGGTCCTGTTGGTGCGTTCTGTCTGCCCGTCCGTCTGAGGGTGGAAGGCCGTGCTAAAAGTCAATTGGGTGCCCAAATATGCCTGCACTGACCGCCACTCCCTGGATGTAAACCGTCCATCGCGGTCCGATACTATCGTCCGGGGCACGCCATGATATCGGACATACTGCTCCACAAACATCCGTACCAGCACTCCCACCGAGTCATCCTTCCTGATCGGTACAAAGCGGGCCACCTTCGTCAACCGATCGACAATCACCCAAATCGAGTCGTTCCCCGTCCGAGACCGGGGAAGACCATGTATAAAATCCATCGCTATATCGTCAAACTTCCACTCCGGCACCGGGAGTGGCTGCAGCAGTCCTGCGGGGTTCCTGCACTCCGCCTTCACCAACTGACACGCCTCGCAATGGGTCACGAAGTACGTAATGTCCTTCTTCATGCCCGGCCAAAACATCGTCCTCTTCAAATCAGCGGTCATCTTTGTGATCCCTGGGTGCACCGAGTACCGGCTGCAATGCGCCTCCATCATAATATCCTCTCGGATCTGGCCTCCTGCGGGTATATATACTCTGCCTCTGAAGTGGAGCAAACCATCTCTCAGGGAATAATCTCCTATCGAACCTTCCTCCAAAGCTCGGAACATCGGCTCCGCCCACGCATCTGTCCTTTGTCCGTCCCGAATGCGATCCCGAATATCGTCAATGGCCACTATCGATGCCAGATACTCCCTATACAGATCTGGGTCATCCTCGGACACTAGGGATATCTGCATATCTCTGAATGACTGGACTAGCTCTATGGACATAACCTGGGGCCCAGCTTCGGAAGTGGCAGCTCTCCGGCTCAACGCGTCGGCCACCACGTTTGCATTCCCTGGATGGTAGTGCATCTCATACTGATAATCTGCTAAGAACTCCACCCAACGCCTCTGCCTGATATTCAGCTCCTTCTGCGTGTCCACGTATTTCAGGTTCTTGTGATCGGAGAAGATATCGCAGTGGACTCCATAAAGATAATGGCGCCAGACCTTCAAAGAAAAAACGACCGCTCCCATCTCGAGGTCGTGCACCGGGTAGTTCCTCTCATGGATCTTCAGCTGGCGGGAGGCATATGCTATGACATGTCCGTTCTGCATCAGCACCGCTCCCATCCCTTGGTATGATGCGTCGGTATACACCTGGAATCCCTCCCTTCCGGATGGACGGGCCAGGATAGGGGCCGAGATGAGTCGGTCCTTCAGCTCCTGGAAAGCCGCCTGGCACTGCGGGGTCCAAACAAAAGGTGCCTCCTTCTTTGTCAAAGATGTGAGGGGGAGGGCAATCCGAGAGAACCCCTCCACGAACTTCCGGTAGTAACCGGCAAGTCCCAAGAAACTGCGTACATCGGTGGCTGTCCTCAGCTGCGGCCAATCGCGAACTGCCCGAATCTTTGCTGGATCTACTGATAACCCGGCTCCGCTGATGATGTGGCCTAGGAAGGCCACCTCCTTCAACCAGAACTGACACTTGCTGAATTTTGCAAAAAGGCGATGCTCCCGCAACCTTTCCAAGGTCAGTGCCAGATGCCGAGTGTGCTCCTCCTCCGTCCTAGAGTAGATCAGGATGTCGTCTATGAATACTATGACAAACACATCCAAGTAGGCCTCAAAAACCCTGTTCATGAGACTCATGAACGCCGACGGAGCATTCGTGAGCCCAAAGGGCATCACGGTGAACTCATACAGGCCATATCTGCTACTAAAGGCCGTCTTCGGGATATCCTCCTCCTGGATCCGTAGCTGGTAGTATCCTGATCTCAAGTCCAGCTTCGAGAAATAATGGGCCCCCTCCAGCTGGTCGAATAATTCGTCTATCTGTGGGAGCGGATAGGTATTCCGGACGGTCAGCCTGTTTAGTGCTCGATAATCGATGCACAGGCGTAGTGTCCCATCCTTCTTCTTCACGAACAGGACCGGTGCTCCCCATGGCGAGGAACTCGGTCTAACAAAACCTGCCTCAACTAATTCCTGCAACTGAGTCTGAAACTCTGCCAACTCCTTTGGGGCCATCCGATAAGGGGCCCTAGACGCCGGCTTGGCTCCCGGCACAAGCTGTATCTGAAAATCCTGCTCTCGATGTGGAGGTAATCCTGGTAGTTTCTCTGGAAAGACGTCAGCGAAATCTCGCACCACCGGGATGTCTGTCACCGACTCCTTAACCTCCGCCATCTCAAATAGAATCTGATAGACCTCCTCTCCCTGCAGATGGGCCTTAACGGCCTGTACCGAAGATAAGAGTATACGAGAGACAGGTCTTATACCTTCGATGGTAATGAAAGAGTCCCCGTATCTCACGGTGATCCTCTTTGCCTGGCAGTCAATCTGGGCATAGTTCCAGTGCAGCCATGCCATACCCAGGATCAGGTCGTAGTCCGTCAGCTTCAAAATCGTCGCTGGAGCCTCGAACGCTTTTCCACCAATTTCTGCCTCCATATTGCAGTGATCCGTGGTAAGGAGCTCAGATCCATCCGGTAGTCGCACCCTCATCCTCGAGCCTGTGAACCGCTCCACACCTTCCAGTCCTTCCACGAACGACTCCGACACAAAGGAGTGAGTAGCTCCAGTATCAAAAAGCGTGCGGGCAGGCTTGCCGCTGATGAAGACTATACCTGGTGTGATTAAATATCTCAGGGTTCTATAAAGAGTTTTGTTTCCTTGTTAATCTATCTAGTGCGGTTCTGAGTTTTAATAACTTAAAGGAAAATTCTATGAAAATAAAGAAACATTGCAGCGTACCTGCGATGACCTGCTCCGGATTTCGAGGTTGCGCAAGGTCCAAAGCATATACCTGCTCTCTTTCCTATCTACGATCTCCCCACTGGTATCCACGACCACGGCCGCGTCCTCGGCCTCCATAATGCTGAGCTGGTGGGCCGCCCTGATGTGCTAGAGGTGGTGCCCCCCTCATGGGGCAGTTCCTCCGAATGTGCCCAATTTGATGACAAAGAAAACACTCTGGTGGGGGATACGCCATTCCCCCGGGTCTCGGCATCTCCTGCATCCGAAGAGGGGGAGGGGCTAATACCACCTGTTCCCTCGGCTCCTGCCTCACATCCTGACGAGGCTGGTCCTCTGTCCTCCTCCCCTCTGGTACAGCACCCCGCCGCTGGTCATTCCTACCTCTCCGTCCCTGATCCTCTGCTGGCCGCTTCCGGCCCCGAGTGGCGTGCCAATCTGCCTCAATCCTTTTGGCCATCTCCAAGATCCGGGAGATGGGCCCGTCAGATACGAACAACAGAGCCTCCCTCAAGTCCTCCCGCAGGCCCTTATAGAACCTCCTGATATACTCTGCCTCGTCCAGCTGGTAGGAATCTGCGTATCGAGCCAGATGGTCAAACTCTCGATGGTACTCCACCACGGTCCGAGTACCCTGCTTCAGCTGTAAGAACCGCTCCTCCAAGTCATCCCTAGCCGACTGCGGAACGAAATGCTCCAGCAGTGCGGCCCTGAACTCCTCCCAAGTAATCTCCGCAACCTCCCTATCAGCAAAGGTCGTGTCCAACAGCGTCTTCCACCACCTCTTTGCATGGGACTCCAGGCAGGAGACAACCAGAGCCACCTTCTCCTCCCATGGACACCGAATCCCGGTCAGCATCTCATACATGATATCTAGCCACTCTTCCGTCCGAACAGCCGACTCTGTCCCCAAATAGGACGGGGGAGCCAGTCCTCGGAAGATGCTTAGCCAGTTGGCCCCCGGATTTGGCTGCGGGGCCGGAACCTGCTGGGCCCTGAAGGCCTCCAGAATGGCAGTCAGGGTCTGTCCCATGTCTGACTGAAGGAAAGGAGTGGGGGCCGGTGGGGGTGGTGCAACATCCTGAGCCTGTTGAACTCCACCTTGAGGCGTAGTCCGTGCTGGAGGCTGCGTAACAAAAACACACGCTGAGAAAACGTTCAAATACTACATAAAGGGGGACAAATTATATGTGATCCCCATATGGGCACACCACTGCTTCCGCTGCTTAGTTTGTCCCCAAACTAAACTCGAGCGGGGGTGACCTAGGGTTTGTGGACTGCTATTTCCTTCTGATCGATGTTCCCTCTGATACCACTTGTAAGACCCCCTTTTTTTTTCTTTTTCAACCACCGGGGTCTTAGGCCCAGAACCGCCGCTTTGCGGAGACTCCTTCACGTCCTGAAGGATCATCACCACAAGGCGCCGATTCTGCCGGCCAATTCGATCACAGAAAAGTAGCACAATATAACAGTAAGAGTAATCAGTCCACAATAATAAAATCACATATATAAATAATAAAGCTCCACGAAGGGAGTGTCCACAGAATCATCAGAGTACTATAAATACGGGCTTATGCCCGGTACAAAATGTCCTCACTACAAGTCTCTCATGCGGAAGCGAAACAGAATCTACTCAAGGTCGAGACTCACGGTCCCGGCTGTGTGAACTCCGGAGCTAGACTGCCCCATCTCTAGGCGCACCGATCTCTGGGGCTGCTCCTCCATGCTGGGCTCCACGATCCCCTAAATGATGCGGTTCGAAAACCGTTAGTCATAAAGACTAAGCTTTATCATCCCCTACCCCTTCCCCCATGGCTCCTAGGTACCGAGCGGAGAGGAAGAAAGGGAAGGACATGAAGGTAGAGATTTAAACATGAAACAGATGGCAGCGGAAACTAATCTAGCAAGTTGTATTAGGTGAGCAGTTAATAAATTGTTATAATAGGTCTAGCAGTAAGAAAAGCAATTATATGAATTTAAACCTTCACTTATGCGAGAACACATAAGCAAAGGGATCTTTTGCAAGGCTCCCATCGTATAGAGTGTCTCATACCACTTATACGTTGGGGTGTCGGTTATCAAACAGCAATGGTTGTTGTATATTGAAATTAACCTTTGATTTATAAACTTGCCCACACAAGCTTATAGACCAAGGGGTCGTTTTGCAGGTCCTAATGTATAAGCGTCCCATACCACTTATACTTTAGGTGTCAGGGTTAAATGAATCGATTATGCTATGACATGCTAGTGGGTATGATGAAACATGCAGTGCAACTCACACACCCGACTCTGTGCACACAGTCCTTTAGTTCCCCCTTTCGGAGCCGTTACCTCCCAGGATACCTCCGTAGTGGCAGACGGAAGCGGTGGGTTGGGCCTCGCCCACCTCAAAACCAGTAAAAGCACCACTGGTCTGACCTATCGTACGCCTCAACGCTTGGTGCACTAAGCGGACGCCTGCGTACTCTTGCCGGCTGGCGCACCGGACTTCTGTTGGCGAAGTGCTAACCACCTCGCCGAGTCAACGATATCGGTGTCGGTGCAATCGAACTCCCCGATATCGAAAGACCCACCACCTTAACTTTTCCTATCTTATGCACATGCAAGTTTAATCGCAAACAAACAGAACCGAGCCGAAGCTCCCCGGACCAAACGTCCGTCTCCACCCAACCGAGCCGAAGCTCCCCGGACCAACCCGTCCGTCTCCAGACCAACCGAGCCGAAGCTCCCCGGACCATCCCGTCCGTCTCCAAACCAACCGAGCCGAAGCTCTCATCAATCTTCCTGTGCCAACAGTGTTTGTGAAAGGTGCAATCCTAGTTACTAAGTTACTCTTGCTAGTTTATTATTACAGTTTACGTTAGCCCAGGACTGCCCCCGGTATACCCCGTGAAGGGCTCTCAAGGGGCACTAGGAACCAAGACGGCGGCATTACGGCCCGAAGTTCCCTTTCGCAAGGCACTTATTGTTATTGGTTGTTTTCCCTTAGCCCGATTCCCTTCTCATATTACGATAGACTATCCTAGGGTGATTTTTAAACCTTCCACTCTTCGGGAAAAGCGATCTTTCGCCAAACCCGAGCACCTCTTAACTCTAACTATCACCACTACTCACTACTCTTTATATCTTCATCAGATCATGTTCTATTGCATTTCACAATTTACTAAATGCAGACCGACCTAGGCTACATGTCGAACCGGTTATGCAATGATCCATTACTCATCCAAATGCCATAAATTATTTACTGGAGACTTACCATGACCTAAATGACCTAAATCCAGAAAATGGAAATTTTGCTAATTTATTTGGCATTTAATTAAATTCCTCGAAAATCCAAGGACTACCGGTTTGAACATGAACTACCCTAAGTTCTCATGCAAGATGTCCAGCAATTTTATGATAAATACTAGGTTATCTCAATAGGTTAAATCCTAAGTATCATAATTTTTCAATCATCAAAATGGCATGAAAGCTATTTTAGAAATAATCTCTAACTTCTATTGTTATGAAGCAAGTACAGAAAATATTCTTCCAAAAATTATAAATAATTCATAACATGCAGATAAAGGCCTAAAATTAGCACTGGCCAAGTTTCATAATTTTCCAGCAAGTATTTTATCCATAATTAATTTTTAAACATAAAAGCCCTTTCTATCATCCGTGAATAAGGTACTAGATTTACTCAACATAAAATTCTATAAAAATCCAGGGTTCATTGTACTACTAATCAAGATCTAAATCCAGAATTTCAACTGATTATAATTAATTTAAAACCTCCAAATAATTGAAACAATAAATCGGGCAATTATTCCTTTAACACATGAAGTATAATATTTATCAATCATAAAATTCCAGGAAAATTATCATAAGTCTAAAACATCCTAAAACTCCCTCCTCCCGAGTTTCACAATTTTTGGATTAGATTTAGTGCTTAAAATAATTAAATTACATTTTTATCCTAATCCGACATCTCAACTTTCGAGGTACCTAATTACCTCCAATTCCTTCACTATTCCAACCAGAGGGTTTTCATCATATCATCCCCCCTCTCCTCTAAATTTCAAGGGCATACAAGAGCTTTTGCTCCTATGTCCTTCACAAACCTCAAACTCCCACCCGTTGGATTTGAGCCAATCTCTTAGGGTAAAATCCACCCTAAGCCACACCATGTTACCCAAGAGGGTAGACATAGACTCAACAAATCAGTGGCCAACAACTTCAGCCTCTTTTGAGGAGATTTGTCCACTCCATCTCCAATCGTACTTTTCCCCAAAGTACCCCTCACCAAGACCTATCTAGGACTTGATACTTCCCTATTCAGAACTCGACCAATCGAGTTGAAATTTTGTACAGATCTTAATATTGATGCCAGAGACCACCACCCAAAATTTGGGGGAGTTTGGACTTAATTTCCTCTCCTAATTAATTTTATATTGTTTATTAAATTTTTACAAAAACTTTAGGCAAAAGTTCTCCAAAAATTCTCATTTTTGGACAGCCTCTCGATATACATATTATAGACCTCCAGTCCAAATTTCAAATCATTTGGACATGTTATGAACCGTGGGCAACCATTTCAATTTCTGGTTAGCCTAGGTCTTGATCCCACCAAAATGAGTGCTGTGGTCAAACCACTCACCCAAATTGAATAAAATCAATTTTAAATTAAAGTAGACCCCGAGGGCTACAACTTTTGTGTCTCGTCATTTTTCCTAAAACGGCCTCTACGTGCCTCGTTTCGCAGCCTCAACATATATCCAAATAGTCTATTTTTTTCCATATGTATTATATAATAATCTATATATTATAAAATTATTTCTATTGTTTATCTTCTACATGAACCCGAAAACCAGACACAGAAAAATCATTTTTCCTGTAAGCATTCCGTGATTCGTCGCCGGCCGTTCGGTCACTTCCCTGGCCAGCCACCACCACCACCTCCGTTGAGGTGGGGGCTATCGGTCGGCGGTGGTTTGGCCGCCGGAGGTGGCGGTTTCCGGCGAACTCAAAATACCTTTTTCATGGTTTTTCCATGAAAACGAACGACGGGTCCGGCTCCGTTGAGCGCGAACCTCCTTTCTAAGAATCCTAAGATCTACCCATGTAAGAGAAGGAGTAGAGGAGGACCTTTTCGCGGTTTGAAGGCGAGAAGAACGTCGGGGTGCCATGGCGCGGTGGTGGCGTTTGCTGAACTTCTCCTACAGCAAGAACAAAGGTCTGTTCTAATTACTTGAGCGTGTAACCTTCTCCTCTTTCCCCAAGTGGGCTTTTATAAGTCAGATAGTGGGAAGATGAATGGGTAAAGCCGTTATGGCCATGAAGTTTCCCCCCCCCCCTTGACGTTTCGGTTACAGTGAAGGGATAAGAAACGGTGGAAACTGAACAGGTGTGTCCAGCTGGCGGTTTTCTATTGGACCACCTTTTCCTCATGTATTATATAATTATAGAAGGAAAACGGCCGGAAGTTACTCCTGGTGTAACCTCCCACACCAGCATTTATTACCACGCGTGTTGGAATAATTTCGGGCCTGAACCGTCGTTTCGGCCAATGTCACGGGCGTGACACATAGGTCACGGGCGTGACAAGCCCGGATAGCCAATTCTGGGTTCGACGATCGTCGAACTGAGATCGACGATCGTCGATGGAAGGTCACGGGCGTGACACCTCGGGTCACGGGCGTGACAGGCCCAAACGGCAGATTGTGGGTCGATGATCGTCGAATTGAGATCGACGATCGTCGAAGGCTGGCCACGCCCTAGGTCACGGGCGTGACCTCTAGGTCACGGGCGTGACATGCCCGAACGGCAAATTTCGAGGTCGACGATCGTCGAATTGAGGTCGACGATCGTCGAAGGTTGGTCACGCCCTAGGTCACGGGCGTGACACTTATGTCACGGGCGTGACATGCCCGGGCCGCAAGGTCGACGATCGTCTCACGGCGATCGACGATCGTCGATGGGGTCACGCCCATAATCACGGGCGTGACACCTTGGTCACGGGCGTGACATGCCCAGACAGCACGTTCGATGATCGTCTCGTGGAGATCGACGATCGTCGAAGTAGTCACGCCCCAGTCACGGGCGTGACGGGTCGGTCACGGGCGTGACCAACCCTTGACCCGAAAACCCGGTCGATTTATTTTCACTTTTTGTGCTCCCTGGGGTTCTGACTCGACCAACCGACTCCTAGGGGTCTAGCCGGAAATGGGATGTTACACGACTTCTATGAAGAACTTTATCCTTTCTTTCCACATAACAAAGTTGTTCTTTATGCACAAAGGAAGCTTTGAAAATCCTTAACTCTGTCCATGCTTGAATCTTCTAAAGACAACTAGGAGCAAGTCTGTTCAAGGTGTTAACATTTTTGATGAACAACCTCCCTTTAATACTAATTGATGTTTTTAATTGTCTACCTAAATCACTTAGAGGCGGGGATGAATAGGTGAGGTCTGCGTCTTTTTGCAGAATAAAAAATTAAGCGAGTGAAGCAAAGAAAACAAGCACACACAACATAGAGTACACTAGATATATAGTGGTTCCCCAATCTTGGGTACGTCCACTCTCCACATCACCGATCTAGAAATACGCTAGACTCAGCTACTTTACTATTTCCTTAGATTGAAAACCAATCCTATACCTCGGAGCAACGCCCCTATAACTCGATCCACAAAAACGGATCTACACTCGAAAGAAAAACTTCCTACAAACTCGAAGACAAAATCTCCTACAAGAATAAAATGATTTACAAATAAATACACAAACTTGTCTTCACAGATCTGGCAAAGACTCGGCTTCTTCCTTCTTGAAAATTGAAAAGACCTTTCAGAAAAGTTGAGGAATAAATCTGAGTATGCTTGGATCTGAGAACTTAGAATCACTACGATCAAGAAAGAGATGTGCGGCAGTAGAGAAGGCTTGATCTGTTGATTCTTCTTGTTTGAATCCTTTGGATCGAGAAGATCGGAGTCGATGAAGACGATGAGCAGCAGCGCGGTTCTTCCTGATTTAGAATGAATAAAATTGATTCAGAAACTTTTTTTCACTCTCTGTTATTCTTCCTTAGGGTTAGTCAAATGCGATTAGAACTTTTATAGGAATCAACCAACGGTCATAATCATAAATGACTTAGACACGTGGACCAATAATTAAGGAAATTATTTTGAAAACGCGTCCTGTCACTTAACAAAATTTAAGAGAAAAAGAACTTTAGTTCTCGATTGAAGATAAGACTACTCGAGAACAATGTCTGGATCTCGAGAAAGCAACTACAAGGTTCTCGAGAAGCAGCACTAAAGGAAATTTCATGAAAATCATCTTCATTACTCGAGTGGAATATGGATTACTCGAGTACACAATTTATTTCTCGAGAAATGGATGTAAGCTTCTCGAGTATAAGACTTAGAGAAAATCCTGAAAATAATTCTGGCTACTCGAGTAATAGAACTTGACTTCTCGAGAAGTAGATGGACTTCTCGAGTACAGGTACTTCACTACTCGAGTAATAGATATACTTCTCGAGTACTTGATTTCTGTCACACGAGACAAAGTATTGATCTACTCGAGTAAAGGCTTTTCGCTACTCGAGTACTAGACTTAAAGAAAACTTGAGCTAGAAATCTCTGTTAACTTGAGAATAAGGAGAGATCTACTCGAGTAATAGAATTTACTTCTCGAGAACTAAGTTTAGTCTTCTCGAGAACTATTTTCCTTACTCGAAATCTAGACTTAGCTCAGTCGAGTACTCACTAAAAATCTACTTGAGTACTCATGTCCTTCTCGAGTAAAACACTTAGAAAATTTTAGCTTCCTGAAAATTTTTCCTTCTTCAATGAAATCAGCAATAGGTCTTTCTCCTACAAGTATAGTGCTTGAAAATGAAGTGTATCGCAATAGAGAGGCTACACATGATTCAACACCATGGATCACATAATGAGGGATTACATTGTATGGTCCTGTGTTTGGTGACTCATTGTAGACTGACATTGGTCTACACTTGGCAAATAAGTCTTGCAAACACAAAACTCAAACAAGACATCAAATACACCTTAATTCATCTTAGTTTAAGGGTGACTTCATACAAATCTAGGTTATTGTGGATACAATACCCAACAATTGAAATCATTGTTTATGTTTGTTGGGTCCATTTATCTCAATATACTAGATTTGGGGAGATTGTTGGGTCCATTGATCTCAATGTCCCAGATTTGTAAGAAGTCAAACAAGTCAATGGTATACACATAGTTGTATTTGATGTATGTTTAAGTTCATGCATGCAGATTTGTCTATGTCATATTGATTGGACAGGTGGTCCAACTGGCATTGACAGGTGGACTTAAAGAAGCTGACTAGAGAGCCAAAAAAATGACTAAGTCCATAGACGTTGAGTGAAGTAATTTCACTCAACGCCATACAACTAATAGCACTGAGTGAAGTAAGGACAATCAAAGTCCAACAATTTGCAACACAGAAAAATGACTAAGTCCACAGACATTGAGTGAAGCTAGTTCACTCAATGCCATACAACTAACAGTACTGAGAAAGGGCAGGCAATCAAAGTCTTAAGTGTTGGCAAGACAGAAAAGTGGCTAAGTCCACAGGCGTTGAGTGAAGTCAACTCACTAAATGCCATATAGCCAAAAGCGTTGAGTGAAGCTTGATCTCTCAATGTAATGTTATTTCTGTCAAAGCCAAAGGAAAAGGAGACAGAAAATCGACTAAGTCAAGAAGCATTGAGTGAAGCCAGTTCACTCAACACCAAGATCAAAAAGCTTTGAGTCAAGCTAATGCAGTCAGTCTAAGAGTAAATAGAGAAATCGGCTAAGTCCAGAAGCGTTGAGTGAATCCAGTTCACTCAACGCACTCAACGCCAGATTTCAAAAGCAAAGGAAGAAAGCGTTGAGTGAGGCCAGTTGAGTAGCGTTGAGTGAGGCCAGCTCACTCAACGCACTCAATGCTTGATTTCAGAAGCAAAGGTAGAAAGCGTTGAGTGAGGCCAGCTCACTCAATGCTTTCAGACAGAAGGATGGAGAATGTTGACTAAGTATAAAAGCGTTGAGTGAAGCTTATCCACTCAACGCTCTCAGGGCTTTCAGACAGAAGGATGTAGAATATTAGCTAATTATAAAAGAGTTGAGCGAAGCCAGTTCACTCAACGCTCTCAACGCCTTCACGCAGAGCAAAATTATTCTAAATACAAAATCGTTGAGTGAAGCTAGTTCACTAAACTCCATAGTTACAGAAAGAGCTGAAAATTATTCTAAGTCCAGAATCGTTGAGTGAAGCCAATTCACTCAATGCTCTCAACGCCAAGGATGCAGAAAGGGCTAAAGATCAATCTAAGGTAAAAAACGTTGAGTGAAGCTTATACATTCAACTCTCTCAACGTCTAGACAAGCTAAAGAATTGACTAAGTCTAGAATCGTTGAGTGAAGCCCATTCACTCAACGCTCTCAATGCCTAGAGTGATTTTGTGAAATTGGCTTACTCCATAACTGATGACATCAGCAAAGTCAACAAAAGTCAATAAAATTCTAAAATGATCATGGAAGAGCTACAACTCATCACTAACGTCGCCTTCAGTCTCATTCTGTAAAACTAAGGATATAATCTGCCATTAACGTAATGACACGTGTCAATCATCTCGCTAGATGACAAGATTATAAATAGAAGATGAGATCTAGATCGAATTAAGTTTCTGAGGGATCAATTGATTACGAAAAGGTTATACGGGACTTCGTATTCTTCCTCCGTCATTGTTGTAGAGACAAGATCTTCAATTCAAAAAATCTAAAGGGTTTTTGAGGTAGCTACGACAATCAACATCTGCTACAGCAAGATAAGAGGATTTCTGTGTGGATGAAGTATCAGCCAAGGCCATCCCTAGCTGAAATTTCTTCAAGATCCAAGCCGATCCAAATTTGAAGATCAATCTCTGGATCTGTGAAGAAGAGGTAGAGGAATCTGTGTTCTACAAAATAGGTTAGATGATAGAAGATCTTTCCTCTCTCTCACTCAACAGTAGAATAAGAATCAAGGTTCTGAGGTACTTCCAACACAAGCAGTAGATTCTTGAAGATTGTTATTCTTATTGTTGTGAAGAAGATATGGCTGAGATTCTCTCTACTCAGGAGGAATTTGACTCAGAGATTAATTTCACTTGAGTCAAAACAACTTTTCTATTCAAATTTTATAGGATTTATTCAAGATCTGTGTTGTAAGCCTAAATTTTAAAGGCTGAGTGGTAGGATCCAGTCTTGGATCTGTGTGTGATAGGGATGTTTTTCTAACCCTGTGTTGTTGGGCATTTGTGCATGTGGTAGGTGATTAGGTGATTACTGAGTGGTTGGGCTGTGTGCATATGTTGCAAGTCTCTGTGGATGTACCCATATACTGGAAAACCACTATAAAACTATGGTGTGTTGTGTGTGAATTTCTTAAAAGCTGAACAATTCAATCACAATAGGGCTTAAATTAGTTAAAGGTCAAAAGAATATAAAAAGACCTTAATAACCTATTCACCCCCCCCCCTCTAGGTGATTAGCTACCCTTTTACTCAAAGACTTTCACGTGGTATCAGAGCGAGGTTACTCAAGAAAGACTTAACAGTCTGAGTAGATCTCAAAGTGTAGCTAAAAAAAGATAAGTATGGGTTTAGGAGAGAACCATAAGGAAATAGGTTCTATGAAGCTTCCTCTATGCACGCAAGAAAATTTTGGAATATGGAAAGAAAGGGTCAGATTATTTATGGAAGCATCAGACCCTAGGATTTATGTTACAATACAAGATGGACCATTCATTCCCTTGAAGGTGTCAGTTCTTGAGGCAAATATCAATGTCACAACACGCATTTTCTCCGCATTTAACAATATATAAGAGTAAGGGAAAAATGTGTGTCATGATTGTTGGTATTATCATTGTGATCTGGAAGGGATCAAGCATATAGCCTCACTGCCAACTCAGTATGAGCCTATCAGGGTCACACATAAGATTATGGAGAAATTGGGAGTTTGGATCTGTGTGGTATAGCTCATATGATGAGCAAATGGACTTAAAATATTCTAAGGCAAATGCGTCAAATATATTGAAACCACTCAATGCCTTCATTTAGTTAAGGGTTGACTCGTTGAATGGTGTCATTGAGTGAGTTGAGTGTGTTCAATGATTTGTCGAGTCAAGGAGTTGATTCGTCGAGTATTTCACTTAAGCGTTGAGTGCGTTGAGTCCATTCGACGATTCGATGAGTCAAAGTGTTGACTTGATGGATATGAGTCTTACACGTTGAGTGTATTAAACTCACTCAATGCCATGGAACAGAAGGCGTTGATAGCATTGAGTCAATTCAACTCTTTCGTCGAGTCAAGTGTTGATTCGGCTGAAGGTTAGTATTGAGTTCATCGTGTATCCTATGGATACTCGACAATTCATCGAGTATAGAATGATACTCATCGATTCGTCGTGTTTGCTATAGATACTCGACGATTTGTCGTGATAAGGGTTGTCTAGTCAAATTCTGGATTCTAAGCGCTGAGTTCGTCGAGCTGCATTCAACGAATGTAAGCCTTTGGCGCAGAGTTCGTCGAGCTGAGTTCGATGAATGATGTTCGACGAATGCTTGCCTTTGGCGATGAGTTCTTCGAGCTGAGTTCGATGAATGATGTTTGACGAATCCTGGCCTTTGGTGCAGAGTTCGCCGAGCTGAGTTCGTCGAATGAGTTCGACGAATGCTGGCCTTTGGTGCTGAGTTCGTCGAGCTGAGTTCGACGAATGCCCGTGCTGAGTCAAATGTTGACTTGCTGTATTCTGGAATGAAAGCTTTGGGTCTGTGTATAGCGACGGGAGCTGTTCTATTTATCTCCTAGAGTATAAATAGGAAGCTTTATGGTTTACTATTGACGATTCCTTTTGTCTAAGCACACGAGCCGTACTGTTCGAAAACACTGGTAACCCTAAAAGCCGACGGAAGCATTACGCCAATCCCATTGCCAATTTCGATCCCAATCCCGGCGAGTGTTGCAACCGTCTCTCCTTGAACAGACCTAGCAGTCTGTGGAGACACTTAGTGTCCTCTCCAGACCTAGAACTTGTGTGACAAGTTGTTGCGGGTTCTCCCGATCATGTGGATTACTATAGAGGCACGAATATACTTTCTACGCTCAAGACTTTAGCCGCTGTATGACCGGCCCGATTTTTGGAGCATCTAGGGTTAGTTGAGACTCAATCCCTCAAAGGTAATTTTTATTACAGCATGCATTACATCTTGATTGAAGAATGTTGTCAGATCCCAACTCGTTTGGGTTTTTCTCGTTCTTATTCCGCTGCGTGCACAAGTGTTGTGCCATCCCAAAAACCCAACAGTGGTATCAAAGAGAGGTTCCGACAATATTCATTGTTTTAGAAGTTGCTAAATCCATGGCGTGTAGATTTGGAATTTTAGAAGTGTTCTAGATGCCCAAATCAAGTCTTGGATGTTGCCAAGAACGCATGTGATTTCTTTGAAGTTTACTCCTTAACAGTAACCGTCATTTTATTGGTTTGAGAAACTAAACATGTGTTAGATTTTGAATCTCACATGAAGTGACGAGCTTGTCTACTATGTAAATGGAGTTAGTGTTGCTCATTTCCTATGCATGTAAATCTGAAGATTAAGAAGGGTCTTAGATGTTAAGATTTAGCCTGGCTCATCAAGTAATGATGATCTTCTTGTGCACATCTGGGATGCATTTGGATTATGATTGCTGAATTTTATTTTTCTTGATGTTCACACTAGTTAAATATTAACCATGATAAAAGAGTTAATCAAGAATTAAAAATCCCTTAAGAAATATTAAGTATTCGGATGCCTTCTGATGGATTACACTCTTCCTGCCTCGATCGATGAAGTGTGGGCTTTCCAAATTAAGGTGCATTAATCTATCATCGTAAGGGTGCGAGCGGATAATTGTGATATACCACTTTCGACATCGGGTCAAGATTAATTGGGTGACCTCAAAGGTTGAGTGCCCAGAGGCATGGGGTTGTCATGAACCATATGATGGATGCGAATAAAGAGTTATTCACCAGCCATACATGAATTGCATAGTGATGCAATTGGCAAGTGTTGCCTACTTAAATAGCTGCATTGTGAGAGAAAAGCCAAAGCTGACTCATTGTGTTAGTGAAATATGGATCTTGTCCACTAAGAGTGTTACTCGCCAAACTCTTCAAATTAATATCGAGGGTTATCAGTTTGATAAAAATAGTGGAAGCTTTTGATTAAAGTCCTGATTGAAAGATAAATTGTATTTTGAAATATGGTACTAATTTGCTTTGCTTGTATTCTTGTATAATTTCCAAGGCATGTATTCACACTCCACCCTGTCCCTCAAAGCCATCCTTGAGAAGGAAAAGCTGAGAGGGACTAATTATTTGGATGTGTACAGTAACCTGAGAATTGTTCTCAGGCAAAAGCGCAAGCTCTATGTTTAGGAAGAGGAATCCCCTGATGAGCCTCCCGGGAATGCACCCTGTGCTGATAAAGATGCTTATAAGAAGTATCTCGACGACTCCTTAGCCATCGAATGTATCATGTTAGCGACCATGAACTCTGAGCTTCAGAAGCAACATGAGAACTTGGGTTGCAAGGACATTGACGAGCATCTCAAAAAAATATTTCAAGGGCAAGCTCGTCAAGAGAGATTCGATGTCACTAAGGCGTTGTTCCAGTGCAAGATGGGAGCTCGGGACCTAGTAGGGACTCACGTACTCAAGATGATTAGGTATATGGAGAACCTTGAAAAACTAGGGTTCCCTCTAGACCAAGAGTTGTCTACAGACATGATCCTACAATCGTTGTCGGACATTTATGAGCGGTTTGTCTTAAACTATAACATGAATAAAATAAATAAGAAACTGCCCAAGCTCCTAGGTATGTTGCGAACTGCCGAGATAAACATGAAGGAGGCCAAGCCTGCTAGCCCCATATTGATGGTGCATAAAGGTAAGGGCAAGGCCAAGGGCTTCAAGAAGACAAAGGTAGGACCTAAGTCTGGACTGGAGCCTAAGTCTTCAACACTGAAAAAGAAAGGCTTGATGAAAGAGGGAAAGTTCCACCATTGTGGCAAGGCTGGTCACTAGAGGAGGAATTATCCTTCTTATGTGGAGGGTCTGCATAAGATGAGGGGATGTATGACTTCCTCTTCAGGTATATATGTTATAGAGATAAACCTTTCTGCTCCTTCATCCTGGGTATTCGATACTGGAGTAGTTCTCATATTTGTATAAATATGCAGGAACCAGGAAGGAGAAGATTTGTGAGTAAAGGAGAGGTGGACCTCAATGTTGGCAATGGAGCAAGAGTTGTTGTTGTTGCCGTGGGACTTTATCGTCTTGCTTTGCCCAGTGGGCTTGTAACATAACTAGATAATTGTTATTTTGTTCTTCCATAACTAGAAACATTATATCCATTTCATGTTTGGACATGATGGGTTTTTATTTCATTATTAAGAACAGTTGTTGTTCAATATTTAAGAATAATGTTTGTTATGGTGTATCCCAAATGTTTAATGGTCTGTATGTTTTGAACTTAGACAATCCAATCTATAATATTAAAAATACTAAAAGACTAAGAACAAATGACTCGAACCATACGTATTTTTGGCATTGTCATTTAGACCATATAAATGAGAAACGTATACCCAAGCTCCATAGAGATGGACTATTGGACTCATTTGATTATGACTCGTTTGAGAGATGCAGATTTGGTTTGTTAGGCAAGATGACTAAAGTCCATTTCACTAGCTTCAATGAGAGGGCTGATGATCTCTTGGGTATAGTATATATTGATGTATGTGGACCCATGAGTTCTATGGCTAGAGGTGGGTTTTTCTACTTTGTTACATTTACTGATGATTTGAGTAGATACGGATACGTCTACCTTATGAAGTGCAAATACAAAACCTTTGAAGAGTTCAAAGAGTTTAAAAATGAAGTAGAGAACCAGCTAGGTAAGAAGGTTCAAGTAATCTGATCTGATTGAGGTGGCAAATACCTAAGTCATGAGTTCTATGATCATCTGAAAGAGTGTTGTATTGTATCACAACTCACTCCACCTAGAACACCGCATCATAATTGTGTGTCTGAGCGGAGGAATTGTACCTTGTTAAACATGGTGCGTTCGATGATGTGTAATATAGATCTGCATGTTTCCTTTTGGGGCTTTGCTCTAGAAACTGCTACTTTAACACTAAATCGTGCTCAAAAAAAGCGGTTCTTAATACACTATATGAAATATGGACTGGGAAGCGTCCTAGTATATCGTTTATAAGGGTTTGGGGCTGTGAGGCATATGTGAGAGTCAAATGCCTGATAAGCAGGAACTTAAATCAGATAAGTGTTATCTTGTGGGGGTAACCTAGGGAAACCGAAGAGTACTATTTCTACCTACCGTCCGAGGGCAAAGTCTTTGTCGCGAGGACTGGTGTCTTTCTTGAAAAAGGGTTCTTAAGTAGAAAGATAGCTAGGGTAAGTCTTGAAGAAGTTCAAGAACCACAAACAGTGAATGAACCGGTATTGGAACCTGAGTCAGGACTACAAGGTGTTGTAGCTGGAGAACCTGCTCAGGAAACACAACTTCTACGTAGATATGGTAGACCAAGGTTTGAGCCTGAGAGATATGGATTTATTGTGTCTCAAATAGGTAATGTGTTGCTTATGGATCATAGTGATGAGCCTTCAACCTACCATGAAGCTATGTGTGGACCGGAATCCGAGAAGGGGCTTGAAGCCATGAAATCTGAGATGGACTCCATGTATGAAAACCAAGTATGGAATTTGGTGGAACCACCTGAAGGGGTAAGACCCATAGGGTACAAGTGGGTTTTCAAGAAGAAGACTAATATGGATGGGAATGTATAGACATTCAAAGGGCAACTGGTGGCTAAGGGTTTCAAGCAAATTCATGGTATTGACTATGATGAAACTTTTTTCCCCTATTGATATGGTTAAGTCCATCAGAATTCTGCTTGTTATTGCTGTGTATTATGACTACGAGATCTAGCTGATGGATGTCAAAACGAATTTCCTTACTGAGAACCTCCTTGAGGAATTGTATATGAAAAAACCCGAGGGTTTTGTATATCCAGGTGAAGCCACTAAAATATGCATGCTGCAGAGATCTATTTATGGATTGAAACAGGCTTCTCGAAATTGGAATCTTCATTTTGATGAAAAGATCAAAGAGTTTGGTTTTATCAAGATCGAGGATGAACCGTGTGTTTACAAACGGATTAGTGGGAGCATAATTGACTTCCTGATTTTGTATGTAGATGATATACTATTGATCGGGAATGATAAACTGACCCTGCAAGTTGTTAAGAACAACCTAAGGGACTGCTTTTCGATGAAGGACTTAGGGGAAGCGACTTATATACTTGGTATTAATATCTATAGAGATAGATCAAAGAAGTTGTTGGGTTTGACCCAAAGTATATTGTTGGAACCCTAGTTTGGATTTGAGCAAGGAGTACTATTAGGATGTTTTAGATTGCTCCAAAATGTATAGTCAGGGTCAAAGGTTTTTCTTCAAAGTCTTCCTCAAGAGTCTCTAGGGAAATGTTGCAGAAAGAAATCATGTAGAAATCAGTTTTGTTAAAAGCAGAAAATCAATTCGACGATAGTCGAACTCAGGTCGACGAAACTCAGAGTTCTATCTCTGAGTTGAGCTTGATGATATCCGAGCTCCGGTCGACGATAGCTGAATCTCAATACAAAATCTCAACTCGATGCAAAGATTATTCAGGTCGATGATCTCTGAGCTGAGGTCGACGAATAGCAGACCGAGGTCGATGAAATTGGTGCAGTATTCAAGCAGAGTTATTTACAGTTGGCAGATTTAATTAAGACATTTAATATCTCTCAGATTTAATGCATATAGTCATTTTCAGTCATAAAGAATTCAAATATCTGAATTATTCAGGGGAATATAATATAATACAGCTTTTCAAAAGGAAGCAGAGAAGAGAGAGGGATAGTAACAGAGAACAAAGATCTTCATCTACAGAATAACATCAGTTACAGAGTTCTTCATCTGCTCCATACTTTTCAAGAGACAAGAAATACATACCAGTCTAAAAAGCTTGATGGAGAGCTACATCAATCTGAAGGACTACACCCTGAAGCAAAGCTTCCATCTTCCTGAACCTACTTAATATCTCAGGGGGAGCTTTCACATCATCAACATCCACTAGTCTTCTCTCAAATCATTGACAGAGATGACAACATCATTTCTTTTCCCTTTCCTGTGTACAGGGTTATTACTCCCTTCAAAAGTGAACTCCTTGGTGATAGGTCACCTGATCAAAAACCTATTGGTTTTTGGGCACCTGATCAAAAGCCTGAAGTGTCTCTAGATCTACCTAAAGAAGATCTTGTGGTGATAGGGCACCTGATCAAAAAGCTGTAGTGGATTCCTACCAGGGTGGTAGAAGAGTGGATGTACCCAGAGTTGGGGAACCACTATAATCCTTGTGTCATCTGTGCTTTCTTGTTTATTTATTTATTTGTGTGCTCTGATTTCTTTTTCTCCTTATATATTTTTATCTCTGAGTAAATATAAGATCTATTCCTCACTTTTATATATACATTGACAAGGTGTTGAAACGGTTCAGCATGCTTGAGTCCAAGAAAGGATTCTTGCCCTTGTCTCATGGTGTGAGTCTCTCTAAGGACCAGTGTCCTAAGTCTTGTGAAGATAAGGACCACATGAATTTTATTCCATATACTTCAGAAATTGGGTCAATCATGTATGCAATGATATGTACTAGACCCGATATCTCTTATGCCTTGAGCATGACTAGCAGGTATCAGTCTGATCCTGGTGAAGGTCACTGGATAACCGTCAAGAATATCCTCAAGTACTTGAGAAGGACTAAGAATACATTCTTGGTATTTGGCAGAGAGCAAGAGCTCGTTGTATGTGGTTACACGGATGCTAGCTTCCAAACAGATAGGGATTATTCAAAGTCTCAGTCAGGTTTTATGTTTTGCCTGAATGGAGGTGTTGTTAGCTGGAAGAGTTCCAAGCAGGATACAGTTGCTAATTCTATGACTGAGGCCGAGTATATCACCGTTGCAAATGCAGTGAAGGAGGCTGTATGGATTATGAAATTCATCGGCGAGTTAGATGTAGTTCCTAGCATTGTTCGTCCCATAGATCTCTACTGTTACAACAACGGTGCAATTGTACTTGCTTTGGAACCTAAATCTCATCAGCACTCCAAGCACATACTCTGGCAGTTCCATCTAATTCGAGAGATTGTCGATCGAGGAGATGTGAGCATATGCACAGTGCTAACTAAATAAAACATTGTGGATCCACCGACAAAGCCTCTCGCACAGAGAAAGTATGATGGTCATATTAGATCTATGGGTATTCGATACCTGAATGATCAACTCTAGTTTGAGTCTTGTGAATTGTATGTTTGTTGGCTGTTAGATTTTCCATTTGTTGAATAAAAGTACTGCATACATTTCATTTTATATATTTGGCAAGTTCTTTTATTGTGTTATTATTTCTATTGTGATAGAATAGTTAACTGAAAAATAAATGCCCTTAGAATGTTTGCTTCCATAGGTCAAGTAGTGACTTGATGTGAGAACCTATGATCATAGAACCTCTATTCTTAAAGAATCTCTGGTCATTGAATCATCTTAGAAGCTAAGGGCGATGATGATACCTTTAAGACTAGCATGTGCGTTGACTAATGACCCATCCTCACAGGTCATGATATTGTGATATTAAGTCATCACATGGGTACTTGTTATGAACAAGTTGTACTGGATAGACCCACCATGAGAATACTTTGTGGATAATTAAATAAACGTGTCACAAGTATGGCTTAAGTGGCAATGGTATTTGTGGTCCTATGACCTGAAGTCACAACACTCACTTAGTGTGCAAGAGCATGCTTTGATTGCATCAAAAGTCCAGTCATGAGAAAGTTGGATGATAAAGGTGGTTATTGGGTATGTTACGAGTCATTTCGGTGTTTGCATGTGAGCAGAAATGGGATTTGTCCTCCTATATGACAGGAGTTGCATCCATGGTCCCCTTGATGGAATGGGACTGAGAAAATGCATTGCTATGCTTGGTTGAGTCAATATATGATATTGGGCTCACCAATTTCTGAAAGTCCATTCTAGATCAGGAAACTGAGATGAACAATTATGAGGGTGACACGGTCTATACCTCTAGTTCTCTCTAGATGTAATGGATGAAGGGACATGACAACACTGTAACATTGGTCACAATGGCTTTTGAGTTTATAAACTCTATCTTTTTGGGGAGCAATGATGTATTGCTAAATGCTGCTCATTGTTTGTGAAGCTTTTGTTTGATACTTTCAAGATCAAGTGGGAGACTGTTGGTATTACCATTGTGATCTGGAAGCGATCAAGCATGTAGCCTCACTACCAACTCAGTATGAGCCAATCAGGGTCACACATAAGATTGTGGAGAAATTGTGAGTTTGGATCTATATAGTATAGCTCATATGATGAGCAAATGGACTTAAAATATTCTAAGGCAAATGCGTCGAATATATTAAGACCACTCAATTCCTTCGTCGAGTTAAGGGTTGACTCGTTAAATGGTGGCATTGAGTGAGTTGAGTGTGCTCAACAATTCGTCGAGTCACGGAGTTGATTCGTCGAGTATTGCGCTTAAGCGTTGAGTGTGTTGAGTCCATTCAATGATTCGTTGAGTTAAAGTGTTGACTTGACGGATCTAAGTCTTAGGCATTGAGTGTATTGAGCTCACTCAACGCCATGGCGCAGAAGGTGTTAACAGCGTTGAGTCCATTCAACGCTTTCATCGAGTCAAGTGTTGATTCGACTGAAGGTTAACGTTGAGTTCGTACTGTATCCTATGGATACTCTACGATGCGTAGAGTATAGAATGATACTCGTCGATTCGTCGTGTATGTTGTAGATACTCGATGATTCGTCGAGACAAGGGTTGTCTAGTCTAACTTTGGATTTTAAGCGCTGAGTTCATCGAGCTGAGTTCGACGAATGCTAGCCTTTGGCGAAGAGTTCATCGAGCTGAGTTCGATGAATGTTGGCCTTTGGCGCTGAGTTCATCGAGCTGAGTTTGACGAATGCTTGTATTTGGCACAGAGTTCATCGAGCTGATTTTGACGATTGAGTTCAATGAATGCTGGACTTTGGCGCTGAGTTCGTCGAGCTGAGTTCAATGAATGCCCGTATTGAGCCAAATATTGACTTGTTTTATTCTGGAATGAAAGCTTTGGGTCTATGGATAGCAACGGGAGCTATTCTATTTATCTCCCAGAGTATAAATAGGAAGCTTTAGGGTTTACTGTTGACGATTTCTTTTGTCTAAGCACACGAGCCGTACTGTGCAAAAACACTGGTAACCCTAAAAGCCGACAAAAGCATTCTGCAAATCCCGCCGCCAATTCCAATCCTGATCCCGGCAAGTGTTGCCTCCGCCTCTCCTTGAATATACCTAGCAGTCTGTGGAGACGTTGAGTGTCCTCTCCCGACCTAGAACTTGTGCGACAAGTTGCCGCGAGTTCTCCCGATCTTGTGGATTACTGTAGAGGCACAGATATACTTTCTGTGCTAAAGACTCTAGCTGCTATGTGACCGACCCAATTTTTGGAGCACCAAGGTTGAGTTGAGACTCAATCCCTCAAAGGTAATTTTTATTACAGCATGCCTTACTTCTTAATTCAAGAATGTTGTCAGATCCGAACTCGTTTGAATTTTTATTGTTCTTATTTCTTCTACATGCACAAGTGTTGTGCCATCCCAAAAACCCAACAATGATGCCATGTCAGCAGGGGATAACTACAGACGCTCAGGCTAAACCCCACTAAACACCTTTATAGAAGATCTGTAAGTTATTTAGTGAAAATCCAGTTTAAGTTAAGCGATTAGCCGTATCCCTCGACTCAATGGCTCTTCTAGTCCACGAGAAGAAAGTTATACACTGCAGAAAATACTTTATTTACAAGATTAGATGTCCTACATGAGTATAAACATCCCCAGAGAACAACTCAGGGTATGTAAGACTCTAGATTTATAATAATAGTAAAAGTAGCTTTTATGACCGTTTAAATATAATGACTTAGGTTTCAAATATGGCATGTATGGTGTAATAGAAGTAACTTTTATACTTAAAAATACCTAATATGCAACCTAGCATAAAACCTTCCCAGAGAGCAAGTACAACCAACACAGAAAGGTAAACTAGCAGCCACCAAAGTATTCAATAACCCCAAGAAAACTACCAGTGGGTGCCAACAACCTGACACGAATCCACTGAAATTATGCAAGTCTGAACTAAAAACTAAAATAACAAACTACCTCACAACGGTGAGGAGAAACCACTGCAACACTATAGTCCACAAACTACAACCCAACTCAGTCACTCCACCGGCTACAGCCCTGAGTCTGAGGCATTCAAAAGAAGAACACTTCAACAAGAAAATACAAGTGGCAAAGTAAATCAATAGGTAAAAATTGCAGAGTGACGGAAGGGTTTACCAAACCCGACTATAAGAAATGTTGAAAACCACTGCTGATTAGTCAAATAAAGCAGGTAAGTAAAAGTCTGTAATTTAGCAATTAAATGAACATATGAACTAAGTGCGGAATGAAGCCATGCTTCGACAAGAGAATTTGCAAGGATTAGCATAAACAACATAGACTGATCTAAGAAGAAAACTGAGCACAAAACAACTCGAAAACGTGAGTCATTAACACTCGGTAAAAACAGCCGGGCAGGATTCGGAGACCAAAACGTCTAATCCCGAACTACTAAACCGAAACATCTCAACAAGGGCACTTTGGTGGTGGCCACCTAGCAAAACACTACCCAATAGTCCACAAAAAAACAGAGACCAAACCAAACCACCAAGGCCAATGACCCATAAACTAGCGTCCAGTTGGTGGTCCTTTATCCACTGCCAACCTACCTAGCCGAAGAAACTTCATAACCGAACACCCCAACCAAAACCCAAGACTAAACCCAAAGGCAAACCTTACGCAAGCCCTAAAACGATCCTAGGGACCACATAAGATGAATCATACACAAAACGACGAAAATATTCTAAGTCCTGACTATATTCGGCGAGTATACCCGACGAATTACATTGATACTCGATGAATTTGACAACACTCGGTGAAAAAGACCAGTGATAATCGATGAATTAACCAACAATACTCGATGATTTTTTCCTGTAACACGCAAAAAATTCCTTGGCTTCACTAGCCACTCGACACAAATAATAATAGACTAGTTTCGGAGATTCGTCGACTATACTTGACGAATTAACCTAGACACTCGACGAATCGGACTTAAGCTACTAAACTCATACCCGACGAAAATGCCTTAAGGAATTTTAGCAATACTCGTCGAACCCTACTCTACCGATAGTAGACGAATTAGGCTAGCGATACTTGATGTATTCTACTTAACGATTTACGACGGATTATTACCCGGCTAACCTACCACATTAGACGAATCCTACCGACGATACACAATGAATTTTCTAACCTAAACTCGTCGAATTACACTTAGCCTCTATTCCTACCCTCAAAGTCTTGGCCGAAAATTTGCCCTAACTTAGGGATTCTTTTTATGGGTCTACCTAAACAACTCCTACTCTCTAAGGGAGGAGGAAAGAAGGGAGAAAAACAACAAGAAAACAGACATGCAAGGGGGAAATCCACTTGCCTTGAAAACTCTGAAAAAGACGCATCTTGCTCGCACCACGATAAGGATCGACCACCAAATTATCCTAGCAACGTTTCCTGAAACTTTTGGAGGAAAAAAATGCTCAAAATCGCTAACCCTAACACCTAAAAATCGAGGAAACGGGAAGATCTTACCACATTCACATAGCTCTCGGCGAGAGCTTTCCAAATCTCTACTTTTTCATCGAAACCAACCACCAGAGCTCTCTCAATCATCGGTCGAACGCACGCCCGTCTGCCGCTCCTCTTCCGATTGGCAAAATCAGTCCGTCGTCGGGTAGGGAAGAAGATGAATAGGAAATGAAATGACCTAATCCTTACTTTATATATATATACATAATTAATTATTATAATATAAATCAATTTAATAATCCATAGCCCAAACACGACCCGAAATCCATGTTAATTCGGAATCTTACGAAAATCGCACCGTAGCTAAATACTGATGTTACAAATCAAACGGCGAATTTGAAATCCCAATCTGACAAACCAAATCCGAGTAAAACACCACCCGAAGAAAAAATGCCACTACATCCCTAAAAAAACTCAACCAAGTCACAAAAACAGACCCGGCTCGCGAGGGAAGGTACACAACCAAACCAAAACCAACTACACAAGAAAACCCACTGAGCAAACCCATGCTCCAACAAACAAAACCCGTTAACTACGCTTCAGTGTAACACCCTGACACCAAAATTATGTCACTACGAGAATTAAAATAAAAACCAAAAAATCAGGGGCGTTACAGCCACCCCGCCTAAAAGGAATTTTCATCCCGAAACTTAACATAAATAGAATCAAATCATAAATAGAATAAAAGCAATCATCGGCTACCTGAGAAACACTTACCAAAACTATCAGGAGAACAGATGAGGATGAGCCTCCCTCATAGCTGACTCCAACTCCCAAGTCACGCTCTCCACGTCTTGGTTTTTCCATAAAACTTTAACCATGGGCATTGCCTTCCTTTGCAATACCCAATCCTGAGTATCCAAAATACAAACAGGCACTTGAACATATGAAAGCTTAGGATCCAACTGGGGCACATCATCAAGAATTTGCCTATCGTTAAGCACAAAATTCCACAATTGACTCATGTGGAAAACATCATGCAAACCAGGAAAATTTGCTGGCAAATAAAGTCTATAAGCTGATACACCAATCCGCTAAACCACTTTGAAAGGTACCACATACCTAGGCTCCAAATTATGATTCTTACCAAACCTCTTAACACCGAACATCCGTGAAACCTTAAGAAACACCATGTCCCCAACATCAAACTCCAAATCAGTCTTACGCCGATTGGCATTCTTTTCATAACGCTCTTTAGCAATCCGAAGCTTCTCTCGAATATGCTTAATAGAAATATCCATCTCTTCTAACAATTCCGGACCCAATAACGGTCTCTCACCAACCTCGGACCAAAACAAGGGAGTCCTATAATATCTCCCATACAAAGCCTCAAACGGGGCCATCTACAAACTCTCTTGAAAACTATTATTGTATGCAAATTCCATCAATCTCAAACGCTCATCACACGCTCCTCCATGGTCCAAAATATAACATCTGATCATATCTTCCATGATCTGATTTACTCTCTTTGTCTGACCATTTGTCTGCGGGTGATAGTTAATGGAATTCCTCAAATTGGTACCCAACCCCTCCTGTAAACTCTTCCAAAAGCAAGATGTAAACCTGGAGTCTCGATCTGATACAATACTAACAAGTACTCCATGTAACCTGATGACCTCATCCAAATATAACTCAGCTATTTTCTTCATGGAGTAGTAGATCTTGAACGACACGAAGTGAGCACACTTCATCAGTCTGTCCACTATTACCCAAACTGAATCGTGTCCTCGGGGAGATCTCGGAAATCCATTAATAAAATTCAACGAAATACTCTCTCACTTCCAACTCGGAATTTCTAAGGGCATCAACTTGCCTCCAGGCCTTCCATGATCGGCCTTAACTCGCTTACAAGTAAAACATTCTGACACAAACATAGCTATATCGCCCTTTATACCATACCACCAAATGATCTGCTTCAGATCCTCATACATTTTTGTAGAACCGAGGTGGTAGTCAACACTAGAATCATGCGCCTCTTTGCACAACTAAACTCGAATATCATTTACTGTGGGGATGCAAAATCTGCCACGGTACTTCAAGATACCCACATAATCAATCGAAAAGTCTGGTAATTTCCTTTCGTAGTTCTATTATAAAGGTGCAGCAAATCGGGATCATCACTTTGTTGTAGCCTCGTCAGTGAAATCCATGACGGCTCTAATACTTCCAAACTGCTGGGTGAGTTGCTACTCCCCACTGATATATCCATCAAAAGAAATTCCTCCACCAGCGAATCCACAGAAAGGTTGAAAATTTTCGCTGACTTCCTACTCAGGGCGTCGGCTACCACATTTGCTTTGCCCAGATGGTACTAAATCTCCACATCATAATCTACAATATATTCTAACCATCTCCACTGGGGCAAATTCAATTCCTTTTGATTGAAGATGTACTTTAAACTCTTATGTTCAGTATAAATCTTGTACAGAGCGCTATATAGCATATGTCTCCACAACTTTAGAGCATTGTCACATCTGCAAATTCTAGATCATGTATAGGGTAATTACTTTCACGAGTCTTTAACTGTCGCGAACCATACGCAATCACTTTGCCTTCTTGCATTAACACACACCCAAGTCCAATGTGCGATTCGTCCATATACACAATATACTCTATCCCTTTAGTAGGCAAGGCTAACATTGGAGCAGTTCATAATATCCTTTTTAATTCCTGAAAATCTTCCTCGCACTTATCGCTCCACACAAAGGCTGTGTTCTTATGCGTAAGCTTCGTTAGTGGCATGGACAACGAAGAGAAACCTTCCACAAACCTTCTATAATATCCTACTATTCCTAGGAAGCTCCTTATCTCTTTGGGAGTAGCAATCCTATTCCAATCCATAATAACGGCTATCTTTTTTTGGACCACAGAAATTCAATCCTTATTAACCACATGACCCAAAAAAGAAACCAAAGGAAGCCAAAACTCACACTTTCTTAGCTTAGCATATAACTTATGCTCCCTCAAAGAAGACAAAATTAGACGCATGTGCTGGGCATGCTCTTCAACACTGCGGGAGTATACTAGAACATCATCTATGATTACAACGATGAAATGATCCAGGAAGTCCTTAAATACTCTGTTCATCATATCCATAAAGGCAGAGGGTACATTAGTCAATTTAAAATACATAACCAAGAACTCGAAATGCCCATGCCGTGAATGAAAGGTAGTCCGTGGAATATCTATCTCACGAATCCTTAACAGATGGTATCCTGAATGAAGATCAATCTTTGAAAACACAGTGCTACCACGCAGCTGATCGAATAAGTCATCAATTTTTGGCAAGGGATACCTATTCTTGATGGTTACTTTATTCAATTATCTATAATCTATGCACAACCTCATTGATCCTTCCTTTTTCTTCACAAACAGCACAGGAACACCCCCACGGTGAAGAACTTGGTCTAATAAATCCATTTTGCCGCAACTCATCCAATTGGGTACGTAGCTCCTCCAGCTCACGTGGGGAAATACGATACGGTGCCTTAGCAATAAGACAGGTACCCAGCTCCAAATCTATGATGAACTCCACGTCTCTCTCAGGCAGAAGACCAGGAAGATTATTAGGAAAAACATCAAGAAACTTGCGCACAACAACAACCTCCTCAACTCGCAGCAAACTACTACCGGTCGCCAACACCGAAACCAAACAAAAAAAACAACCGGAATTTACAACCTTCCGAGCACGTACCGCATAAATAATCGGATAAACTTGGCACGGAAAACCATAAACGCTCCTAGGTTGACCATTGTCCATCTTAAAGTACAAGCGCTTGACCTTGCATTGGATGACCGCATCATACTTGGAAAACCAGTCCATTCCCAAAATCACATCAAAATCATCCAATTCTATCACCTTCAGATCAACAATGGCAAGAAAATCTCCTAACAGAATCGGACAACTCTAAATGCCTTGGTCTGATACCATAGAATCGCCAGAGGGAAACTTGACACGAAACGCATCGCAAATAGGATCGAGGGTCAAACGGTGATGCTCTACGAAGGTCCTATCCACAAACGAGTGGGTAGTACTGGAATCGAAAAGAACGCGCGCCCAGCAGTTCTTGGCCATAAACTTTCTTATAAAATCGTATACGCAACTATGGGAATGAACGTCGAAAACTACAGCTACAAACTAAAAGCTAGAACTAGGTTAGGATTTAACAAGAAATCACTTAATAAGACGTTTGAGCTTCCTTCAAATACACCACATTAAACTTGCCCTTCCCCTTGTCCAAAGGCTGTGGTGGCGGCAAGTCATGAAGTGGAACTAGTTGCAATGGGGGTGAGCCTGCGGGCACTTCGACCTGAAATGTCCTTTTTGTCCACACTAGAAGCAGACCCTCTCCTTACCCCAATAATGGGCAGGGACGTGCCCACTCCACTTATATGTAGAACAACCCAAATCTCCCTTAGGATCAATCTGGATCACATGAACTTGCTCCTGCTTTTGAGCTCCTATCTACATGAAGCATTTATCGAATGGATGGCCTGGCCGGCCATAGAAACTGCACATCTCTTTACTCATTTTCCTCGAAGCAGTACCAGATTCTTGGTAACTCTTACCCTCACCAGTCTTCCTCTTATCCTTTCTAAATTATTGAACTCGGTGCTTGGCATTGTCAATCTCCACAACCTTCAGAGCGGCCTCCACGATCTCAGCATAGCTTTCGGATCCATAAGCACTAGCTAGCTGCTGGATGTCATTCCTAAAACTACCCAGAAATTTTAAACTTGACTAGACTCTGAAGATACCATGTTAGGGGCAAAATGACACAACTTGTTGAACTCTACCTCGTACTCACTAACAGTGAGTTGCCTTTGCTTAAGGTGCAGAAAATCATTCATCAAATGGTCTCTCTCGACCGAAGATAAAAACTTTTTTAGCAACAACTCCTTAAAAGATTCTCATGAACACCCATCCTTAAGATTTTCCTTCTCTCTCAACCACCAACTCTTAGCAAGTCCCTTGAGTTGATACGCAACGACCATTACTCTCTAGTCCGCTGAAACTCCTAAATAAGCGAACATCTCCTCGATGGCTATTACCCAATCATTCAAAGCCATAAAATCTGCTCTACCATTATAGGTAGGGGTCCCAATCTCTGGAAATGCAAAATAAACGTCATCTCTTGTGGCAATAACACTAAAGGCACTAGAGGGATAGGGGGAACATGAACAGTCTGACCCACAGCTAGGTCCTGCATTCTAGGTGACTGACTAGCAACAACCGAAAACAACGTTTGGATCTGCGACTGTATCTCCAACATTTTACTTGACAGAGCCTCATTGCTTTACCGCAATCCTTCTATTATGGCCTCACTCTGGGCACTAGATGATTCTCCCTCTTACTGGGGAGTCGATCTCGTCACCGTATGCTTAGGCGACATCTAATAAAATAACGAATATCTAATCAAAACGTATCTTAACCGCTATAACCAAACAACTTAGTTCAGACAATGCATAATTAAATACTTGTTCATATTGCTAACTTGCTGTGGTATTTTCATTTATGATGTCATGCCTAAACTTAGGATGACATACCGTCATCCTACTGACTCATGTACCTAAAACATGAATGCTGTAATTCTTATTCCGTTTGACTCAAAACCATGTGTGTACGTATGTCATCATGTAAATCTTTAGCTTGGCAGGTGTGTTGATGCGATATTATGTCATGCATGTTGTGCTATGCAATCTAAAAAAGGCCTTAATGCATGTTATGAGTGGCGTACACTTGAAATATTTTTCATCCCATACTACATAATATCGCATGCAACGGAAATCAAAATGTGTTAATAGGCATCAATGTGATGGTGGTTATGCATCCCATACTACATAACCATCACATGTTGCCACCTATGGTGGATCCATATACAAACACATATTATGCATCCCATACTACATAATATACCCCATATACTTCTTATCATGCTTATGAGTATTGTGTCCATACTTCAGCCAAGACGTACTGATTACACATCGGTGTGTGTTTGAAATGACACTAGACAACTAACACAGACCTAAGATAGCTATTTGACCAATTGTCAAACAATCTATCCCTCTGATACCAACTGTCACAACCCGCATTCTCTCTGCATATAATAATATATCAGAGTAAGATAAAATGTGCGTCATGATGTCATGTCAGCAGGCGATAACTGCCGACACTCAGGCTAAACCCCACTAAACACCTTTATAGATGATCTGTAAGTTATTTAGTGAAAATCCAGTTTAAGTTAAGCGATTAGCCATATCTCTTGGCTTAGTGGCTCATCTAGTCCACAAAAAGAAGATTGTTGTACGATGAGAAAAATACTTTAATTACAAGATTAGACGTCCTACATGAGTATAAACATCCCTAGAGGACAATTCATGGTATGCAAGACTCTAAATTTATGATAATAGTAAAAGTAGCTTTTATGACCGTTTAAATATAATGACTTAGGTTTCAAATATGGCATGTATGGAGTAATAGTAGTAACTTTTATACTTAAAAATACCTAACATGCAACCTAACATAAAATCTTCCTAGAGAGCAAGTACAACCAACACAGAAATGTAAACTAGCAGCCAACAAAGTATTTAATAACCTCGAGAAAACTACCAGTAGGCGTCAACAACTTGACACAAACCCACTGAAATTATGCAAGTCTGAACTAAAAACTAAAACAACAAACTACCTCAAAATAGTGAGGAGAAACCACTACAACACTGCAGTCCACAAGCTACCACCCAACTCAGCCGCTCCACCGTCAACAACCCTAAACCTGAGGCATTCAAAAAAGAACACCTCAGCAAGAAAATATAAGTGGCAAAAGAAATTGATAGGTAAAAAGTACAAAGTCAAGGAAGAGTTTACCAAACCCGACTACAAGAAATACTGAAAACCATAGCGGATTAGTCAAATAAAGCAGGTAAGTAAAAGTCTGTAATAAAGTTATTAAATGAACATATGCACCAAGTACGGAACGAAGCCATGCTTCGACAAGAAAATCTGCAAGCATTAGCATAAACAACATAGACTAATCTAAGAAGCAAACTGAGCACAAAACAACTCAAAAACATGAGTCATTAACACTTGGTAAAAACAAATAGGCAGGAGTCGGTGACCAAAACGTCTAATCCCAAACTACCAAACCCAAACGTCTCAAAAAGGGCTTTGCGGTTGTGGCCACCTAGCCAAACACAACCCAACAGTCCACAAAAAAACATAGACCTAAAAAAACCACTAAGGGCAATGACCCACAAACCGGCATCCAGTTGATGGTCCTTTATCCACTACCAACCTATCTAGTCGAAGAAACATGATAACTGAACACCCCAACCAAAACCAAAGACAAAATCCAAAGGCAAACCTTACACAATCCCTAAAACCATCCTAGGGACCACACAAGATGAATCCTACATGAAACGACGAAAATATTCTAAGTCCTGGCCAAATTCGGCGACTATACCCGACGAATTATAATGATACGCGACAAATTTTACAACACTCGGCGAAAAAGACCAGCGATACTCGACAAATTAACTAATAATACTCGATGATTTTTTTCTGAAACATGCCGAAATTTCCTTGGCTTCACTGGCCACTCGACACAAATAAGCCTATATCAGTTCCGGCAATTCGTCGACTATACTTGACGAATTAACCTAGATACTCGGCGAATCAGACTTAAGCTACTAAACTCATACCCGACAAAAATGCCTTAAGGAATTTTAGCAATACTCGTCGAACCCTACTCTACCGATACTCGACGAATTAGGCTTGCGATACTCGCCAAATTCTACTTAACGACTTAAAATAGATTACCCAGCTAACCTACTATATTCGACGAATCCTACCGACGAAACTGGACGAATTTTCTAACCTAAACTCGTGGAATTACACTTAGAATCTATTCCTACCCTCCAAGCGTTAGCCGAAAATTTGCACAAACCTAGGGATTCTTTTCATGGGTAAACCTACACCACCCCTACTATCTAAAGGAGGAGGAAAGAAGGGAGAAAAATAGCAAGAAAACGGACATGCAAGGGGCAAATCCACTTGCCTTGAAAACTTCGGAAAAGACGCCTCCCACTCGCACCGTGATAAGGATCGGCCACCAAATGATCCTAGAATTGTTTCCTGAAAGTTTCTGCGGAGAAAAGAGGTCAAAATCGCTAACCTTAACACCTAAAAATCGAGGAAACAGGAAGATCTTACCATGATCGCATAGCTCTCGGCGAGAGCTTTACAAATCTCTACTCCTTTGTCGAATCCGAGCACTGGAGCTATCTCTATCGTCGGTCAAACACACGCCCGTCCGCCACTCCTCTTCTGATTCGCGAAAACAACCCGTCATCGGGTAGGGAAGAAGATGAATAGGAAATGACACGATCTAATTCCTACTTTATATATATATATATACATAATTAATTATTATAATATAAATCAATTTAATAATACATAGCCCAAAAATGACCCGAAATCTAAGTTAACTCAGAATCTTATGAAAATCACACCGTGGCTAATTATCAACGCTACGAATCTAACGACGAAGTAGAAATCCCAATCTTAGAAATCAAACTCGGGTAAAACACCACCCGAAGACAAAACGTTACCACATCCCTAAAAAACTCCACCGAGTCAAAAAAACAGACTCGGTTCGCAAGGGAAGGTGCACAACCAAACTAAAGCCAACCATATAGGAAAACCCACTAAGCAAACCCATGCTCTAACAAACCACACTCGTTAACTACGCATATGACCTGACGCCAAAATTACGTCACTATGAAAATTAAAATAAATATCGAAAAATCAGGGGTGTTACAATCAAGACTCCTAAGAGTTATGTAGAAATGAGTAAAGATGAAATCATCTTGGCTATAATGGATAAAAGGGCACAGAACATTATAATTAGTTCCATAGATGACTCTACTTTTCAAAACCTGGTGCACTACAAAACCTCAAAGGAAATGTGGGACACTCTGGTGATATATATGGAGGGTACTAAGGAAGTTATAGATGATAGGAAGTCTATGCTCAATCAAGAGTATGAGGCTTTCAGGAAGATCAAGGAGGAGACAATAGCATGTTGCTATGAAAGGTTTTTTCAAAATTGTAAATGAGCTAAGAACCTATGGCCGAGTCTTTAGTAACTATGAGATAAATGATAAGTTTCTTAGGTCTCTTACTAGAGACTAGGACACTAAGATATGTTCCATTAGTGAAGGAGGAGACAATAGCTGGCTGCTATGAAAGGTTTTTCAGAACTATAAATGAGCTAAGAACCTATGGTTGAATCTTTAGTAACTATGAGATAAATGATAAGTTTCTTAGGTCTCTTACTAGAGACTAGGATACTAAGATATGTGCCATTAGTGAAGTGGCAAAGCTGGCAGATACTCCACCATATACTTTTTTTGAGAAGATGTTGTCATATGAAATGCAGCTGACTGTAAGGAAGGAGGAAGCCAAGACTAGCAAAGCTCAGGCCAAAGAATCAACTATGGCCTTCAAGGCGGATAGTTTTAAGAGGAGCAAAGAGAAGAATCCTTCTCTCCCAAGAAGGCCAGTTCAGTCTGAAGATTCATATCAAGATACATAAAAATGTAATATGTCTGATGAGGAATTTGCTGCATTCTCAAGGCAGTTCATGAAGCTGATGAAGAAGAAGGGGTGGAGGAGCAGACCTTCTTCTTCCTTTCAAAATAAGGAGGACTATTACATAAATAAGAAGAAACCTTCCAAGGAAGGCAGATATGACTCAAAACCTAGAAAACATATTATTAATAAGATTATCTGTTTTTGCTACAACAAGTCGGGCATGTTGTGGTTGAATGTCCTGTGAAGAAGAAGGAGGCTGATGAGAAAAATCATCACCATAAGAAGGGAAATAAGGAGAAAACCTTCATTGTAAAGAGGGAGAAAAGATGGACTAACTCATCCTCCTCAGAGTCAGATAATGATGATGAATCCTATATTGGGCTGATGTCTAGATTAGATGAGGAATCTTGACAGGATTAGCCTTGTCCATCTAAGGTACACTCTCCATTCAAATCTTCATCGAAGTCAAGTTATAAGACTGGTCCAGGTTCAAAAGCATTTTCATCTAAGGATGAAGGTGATTCTGAATTTGAGGATGGCATCAATAAAGTGATAGATAAATATGGTGAACTTTTAAATGCATTCAAACGATGTAAGCAGCTGTCTAAAAAGCAGACTGAAGAGATTGCATCTCTATAGCTTGCTGCTTCCCAGCACTCTGAGACAACTATTATGCTGGAATAGAAAATTAGAGAAGTCAATCAGTTAAAGACTATTACTATTATACAAATAGGCACCATAAAGCATAAGAATATCCTTATTAAGGATCTAGAAGAACAATTACAAAGGGAGAAGAGAATTGTGACAAGTTTTTCTAAGCCCAATTCAGTATTGCCCATTATTAACTCCTTCACCTCTCAGAGAAACAAGAGAGGAGTTAGATTCAAGGGAAACACAAGAGCTGCCTCTTTCAAAAGAAAGGGAAAAGCTCCATCTAAGCCACCCATTGCTTTTAAAAGGCTAATACTCCCTACTAACAGGTATGACCCGGACTCCATGTATGGTCAGTAGAAGAATGTGAATTCTTCCTGGAAGGATACTAATGTATCTTCATATGTAAGGAGAAGAGGAATGGGGATGAGTGCCTTAAAGGCTGCTCATTATGAAATAAAAATGGCCCATCTTAGACAATTTATCTTTGGTGTTTCAGCTCCAACTCTTAAGAATGGGGCAGTGGCCAAACTTTAGACTTAATCAGCAAAGACTCAGACTAAAGGTCAGTCTTATAGCAAGCCTGATTTGGTTATTTCTGATGCTATCAGGAGCATGATTACTGCAAAGAAAACAACTAGTGATGGCACTCAGAAAAAGATAAATAAAGCTGCTAAAAGACTTTCCTTCAGCCAGATAATTGTTGAAAGAAATCTGAAGAAGATTATTGTTGTTCCTTCTGGAAATGTTGTTGCTGTTAACACAGTCACTAGACGAGCTCAGAAAAAAAGGTATAACCTTCATGAGTGCTGGTGTTGCGGCACGATAGGGCATTTTTCCATTGATAGTTGGCATAATTCTAGTGTGCCCAGAGCTAAAGTAAGTCTACCAGTTAGAAAAATTACTGGTTGACATGTTCATTTTGAGACTAACATGCACCTATGACCCAATAAATATTGTGTTCCTAAGTTAAAATAAATATGTTTTACAGGTTAGTCCAAGTTTCCATACCCCTATATCGTACTTTGACAGTGGTTGTTCCAGGCACATGTCTGGAATAAAGAGCAATTTGAGGGAGTTCATTCAAGTGAAGGATGGACTAAAGGTGATATTTGGTGGATCAGATAATGGGATTACTAGATGTTTTGGTAAGATCTCAAATGGCTTAGTCACTTTCACAAAAGTAGCTTATGTGGAAGGGTTGCAACACAACCTTATAATCATAAGCCAACTTTGTGATCTTGGCTATGATATTTCATTCCACAAGATTGAGTGTCATATAAAGAAGTTAAGTGACCAAGAGGTCATCTTGACAGTCACTAGGAGTGAGAATGTGTATTATTTAAATTTTTTTATTTAATTTCAGACTCTCTCATATGCTTAGTTGCAAATGAGAAAGCCTCACACTATGTCAAATGGCATAAGAGGCTAGCTCATTTGTACTATAAGACCATATGCAAGCTCTTCAGTAAAGAGCTAGTTAGGAATGGTCCTAAAATGACATGCACTAAAGAGAGTATTTGCTCTACATGCCAAAAAGACAAGCAGACCAAAGCTCCTTTCAAAAGCATTGAAACCAAAGAATCTGTGAGGTGTTTATACCTCATACATATGGACTTCTTTGGTCCTATGCAAGTTCATAGTCTAGGTAGGAAAGTTTACACCTTTGTGATTGTTGACGACTTTTCTAGTTTTACTTGGGTTTTCTTTTTTAGGAAAAAAGTCTGAAATCTCTGATGTCTTCAAGACATTTGTCAAACAAATACAGAATGAATTGAACAGTTCCGTGGTAAGAATCAGAAGTGATCATGAAATTGAGTGTCTATAACATCCCTCAGACAACTAGACCCCCTAGGAGTGGTTTTGTCATGACTAGGTCATGACAAAACCCTAGAAGCCCAAGAAGACCAAGTGGACGTAGGAATAAAGGTGATTGGGATGAATGGTCTGCAAATAGAAGATTCCTAAACCGTAGTTTAGGATGATCATGAGGCTTCAACATGACTCTAATACTCCACCATGACCTCACCAATCTGTTAAAAGACCCTAAGGTCCACTTGAGTCAACCCAGGATGGCCAAGTTGACCTAGGATCATCTTAAGCCTAAACAGGGCAAGGTGCCCTAACTAAGGGCAATGTGCCCTTAATGAGCCCAACAAACCCTACCAAGATCTTCCTAGACCTAAAGAGGGGCCAATGGGTCACCAAAGACCCATTGGAGTCAACCTTAGTGAAGGATCAAGCGCATACCCAACTGCACCAAAAGCCCGGACTGTTGGAGAGGGCGCTACTTAATTTTTTATATAAGTAGCAGAGCGCCACGGGTCAAGTGAAGGAACGCCGGACCCAACAATCCCCCCGGCGTCCAGCACAACCCGTCGGCTCTGAGGTGGGGTTAACACATGGCCCACACGACTCAGAGGTGGGGTTACCACATGTCCACGGTTGCCTGACCCACCGGACCCACACAGGTAGAAAGGAAAAATCAGGATTTAATAGCGCCCCCCTGGTCTTGAACCCGTAACATCCCTCTGATACCAATTGAAGGATCAAGCGCATACCTAACTGCACCAAAAGCCCGGACTGTTGGAGAGGGCGCTACTTAATTTTTTATATAAGTAGCAGAGCGCCACGGGTCAAGTGAAGGAATGCCGGACCCAACACTTAGAGCTTAAGTTGACCTAAGTAAACCCTAACTCTAAATGGATCAAACTGACCTATATAGGGTCAATTGACCTTCCCTTAGCCAAGTGGATCCCAACCATGCCCTCCTAACCCTAGAGTGGGTCACCAAGGACCCATTGGGGTCAAGCCCTAGTTGCTAAGTTGACCCAAGTCAACTCAAACCCTAAAGTGGCCAAAGTGCCCTTAATAAGGGTCAAGTGACCTTCAAGGTGCAAAGTCAACCCTACCCATCCCAACCTAGACCCTAGGGGAGGCCAATAGGTCACCAAGGACCCATTAATGGTGTCACCAAAGGTCAATTTGACCAAAGTGAACCCAAGGCTAGGTCAAGTCAAACTTAGCTCAAAAGGGGCTCACTCAAGCTCAAGCCCCTAGCCATTTCGGCTAACCACTTCCTTATCATTTTATAATAGCCTAGTGGGCCGCATTTAGGATAGGGCCATGAACAAAATCAACCATAAAGGGTAGGAGAGAAAGCTACAATTCCTCTTTAATGCAGGAGAGAGAAAAGGAGGTAAAAGCCATTCATGGCTTAGGGATGCCAAGGGCAACCATTATTGGCTTGATTCAACTCCTCAGGGGAAGAGGAGAAGTTTCCATCCATTTACCAGCCACCACAGGGCAGGTTCAGCACCCCCCCCCACCATTTGGCTGTGAGCTTCATCAATGGCCATTAATGGCCATTGATGCTTGACCACCCCCTCCCCCATTTTACTGTCTTAAAACCTTCACTGGACCCCTATGAGACGTTTACACACCTAAACTGAAGGAGCCGGAGGAGTTCACTGTGCTATTGCAGAAACCGAGCAGTGCCACCATCGTAAATGACTTCCTGACAATCAACCCGCCTCTAGGCCGCAATTAAGGTCCTCCCCTTCCTCTTCTCCTATGGCTAGATCTTAGGGATCATTTAGAATAAAAATCGGGCTCAATTGAGCCCGATCGAAGCTTGCGTTTTCATGGTTTTCCCGTGAAAATGAGATTGACTAGATTGTCGGAAAAGGGCCCTCTGGCGGCTGTGCCGCCGCCTGGCGATAGCCACCCCCTCGACGGAGGTGGTGGTGGCGGTGGCTGGCCAGGGAGGTGGCCGGGTGGCCGGTGACAGAGGCTTGAAGTTGGCCAAGGAGGAATTAATCCTGACCATTGGCGCACGGGGATGATGACGGGATGCCATCAAATTGTGCGCCAAGATTCGTGCCGCCACTGTTTAAACTATAGGCTAATATTTTTTTTTCATTTGATATCCTTTCACACATATTAAGTTATTTTGTTAATTAATTTAATATTACTTCGAGGCTAAATTAGAGAGAGTTATAAACATATAAATTGTAGTTCTATGGGTCTACTTTATTTTGAAATTAATTTTAACCATTTTCGTTAAGTAGTTTGACCAGGGCACCCATTTTGGTGGGGTCTATACTTAGGGTTAGACAAAAATTAAAATGAGTTCCCCCACTTCATCCCTTGTCCAAATGACTTAAAATTTGGACAGGGAGTCATCCTAATTTATACCTAGGTTTTGCCCAAAAATGATAATTTTTGGGGTAATTTTTCTATAGTTTTTGTAATTATTTAAAAATCCTAGGGTAAATTAATTAGGGGACCTAATGATCTCAGAACCCTCCCAAATTTTTGTGGGTGGTCCTTAGGGTCATCATGAGGGTTTGTATAAATATTCATCTCTTTTTGAGTTGATTTGGGTGGGAATTGAACAACCCAAGCTTTGCCAAAATAAGGGGTATTAAGGTCAAAAGTGCACTTTGAAGTTTGAGTGGTCAAACCACCTCAACAGAGGCTGACATTTGGGCCACTGGTTTGGCATGACATATAACACCACAATGTAGGTTATGGGGTGGTTTGGGGTACGATTGCCCTAGGACCCAAAATTCAAACCCTATGTTTGGTCTTTGGGGTTTGAGAAGGGCATGGGGTCAAATGCCCTTGCATGGACTTGAAATTTGGTAGGGAGGGTACTAGGTTTGCTAAAGTCCTCTGGTAAAAATCTTAGAGGATTTGGAGATGGATAGACCCCTCAAAACCATAACCCTAGTTTAGGGCACAACCTTTATACAGGCAAGATAGACAACCAAAACTTAATGAAAAGGCATGAAACTTGGATAGTGTAGTCATAATGTCATTATAAGCCTTGGATAATTTTATTGGGAATTTCAAATCAATAATTTTAGCATCACCCTTGCAATACCAGTATTAGTCCTAATTAATTATATTTTATTTATGACCTTAATATCCATTAGATGATTATGAAATTGGGGCAGGTTGAGTTTTATACCATTATAATCATACATGAATTTTATTGTAATTTTTAGATGTAAATTTCCATTACTTCACAAGTATATAAATACGGGAATATGATCAATAATTGATTTAGTGCTCTCTTTTTATTGGAAAATTATGAAACTTGATCAGTAGTGTTTCTAGGACAATATACTCATATGGGAATTTTATTACAATTTTTGGATGAATAATTGTTGTACTTAGTTCATTAACCTATTAACTTGGATTATTATGAAAAATCAAGTTTAGAGTTCATTATTCACTGATAATATATGAAACTTGACCTGGAGTGTTTATATGTCTTTATGTTTATCCTTGAACTTTCTCAGAATTATTAGAAGTATATTGGCAATACTTGTCTCTTTAAATTGGTTAATGTAGGTGATGTTCAAAAATTATGTTTAGGGGTTTAAGTTCTTACTGAAAATTTGGAGACCTTGAATTTACTGATAAGTAGTTGTCTTGTATTTATCATAATTTTTTGGAACATTTTGCATGCCTGAAAATTGTACTTCATGTTCAAACTTAACTAAGGCATTTGGATCTCTTAAGAAATTAAATAAATTATCAAGTAAATTAGGAAAATTATAAACTTCTGGATTTAGGTTAATCATGTCATGATAGACCTCTAATAAATATTATAGGGAATTTGGATGATTGTTTGGAGTACCTCCCATTGTATACATCATATAGCTTAGGATGGTTTGCTTTTAGTAAAAACTACAGAAATCATAATATGGTGCAAAATGAACCTAGAGAGTTGGGATATTAGTGTATTGATCTGGTAAGTGAAATGAGTTCATCATCGAGAGTCGTGATGAGGAGTGGGAGGTTTTGTCACAACCCGCATTTTTCTCAACAATTTAATTATATCAGAGTAAGGGAAAAATATACGCCGTGATGCCGCGCTGTGATGCCACGCCGTGCATGGGATAACTGCACACGTTCAGGAGAGACTAAAACTCTATAATTTTAAAAGAAAACATAAATTATTATGAATGAAATCCAGTTTAAGTTATGATGATAGTCGTATCCCTCGGCTTAGTGGATCATCTAGTCCACGATTTAAAATATAATTTATACGCTTGCGGAAGATACTTATTTGATTTAAATCTAACATCCTACATGAGTATAAATGTCCCCGAGGAACAACTTAAGCTAAACAGACTCTAGATTTAAAATAAGTATAGGAAAAGTCTTTACGCTAACAAAAAAAATAGTGACTTAGTTTTAAAAGAGATTGCATGGTTGCTTTACTAATAATAGGTTTTTATAAGCTTGAAAATATCAAACATGCAGACCTAGCAATAAATCATCCCAGAGAGCAAGTAATCTAAACCAAATATAAGACAATCACATCAGCTAGCAAGTGTTAAGTTTCAACAATCCTGTGGGCGCCAACAACCTGACACGAACCCACGGAACCAAGTATGTCTGAAACTAGGAAAAGAAAACTGAAACAACAACTACCTCGCTACGGCGAGGGGAAAAACCACAGCCGACATTGCTGCTGTAAGGGCTCCAAAACCGGCTCCACTACCCGCTAATGCTCCGAACCTGAGGCATTCCAAATAAAAAACACCTCAGCAAGTGGGACAAATGGCGGCAGAGAAGTAAGCAAAATAAAACAAAGGTCAAATGGGGTACCAACCCAAGACCAACAGTACTAAAGTAAGGCATCGAACAGGAAAAGAAAGAAATACTTACGTGAATCGTCACGTACTCCAACAAATACACCAGATTTCCCAACTCAAAAAGGGAACAAAAATAGGTAAAAACATAAGGAAGAAAAATTTAACTAACTTTACTAAGCACCTGTGGTCGACTCTACCCAAAAACACGGGCGAGGTGGTCACTCAGCTGGACACACCCCTCACGAATAATTTATCCGCTTAACTGCGAGGGAGTCTCATACTCTCCACCATACACCGCAGATGCCCAAAAACCCGGTAGACTTCCACAAGGTACAATAAAGGAGTCAGACAACACGGAGGTGGTTTTATCCACTAACTCCTACAATTTTAGAAACCCCAAAGAAACCACAATGCTTATAGCTCGAGACTTGGCTCGTCAGATTCTACTTGACACTTCTAGTTTTTAGACATGGTTGATCAACCCTTAGGAACGATTTACAATCCTAAATAACTCTAATCCGTTCAATAATGAAATCTAAGGCATTTAAAGCCATCAATAAGACACTTCAAGAAGGATCAAACATATCCGGAAAAAAATCGAGTTAACTATGACAAAACGTTACAAACCTCATGTGATCATTGAGAAGGTTAATCATAACAATAAATTGGAAGAATAAGTATAGAAAATTTTAAGGAACATGAAAAACATAGCTGTTACCATCAAATCGGACAAGGAGAAATGAGGGGAAACCACCACTTGCCATGGTTTTACCGGAAAGGTCCTCTGAATCAGTCCACGTCGTAGATCGGGCAAAAGAACACGGGAGGAGTTGAAATCTAAACAAAAATGACCGAAAAGGGGGTTTGGGCCGAAAAACCCTAACAAGAAAACTCAAGGAATGGGGAAAAATTTACCACGATAGCGTATCTCTCGACGAGAGCTTTCCGGATCTACGTTCGGTTGAAGATTTCGAGCACCGGTGCTTTGTCGGCGGCCACCGGAAGATTCACAAAAAGAACTCTCTCTCTCGCTCGCTGTTCTAGTTCGGGAGAAAAGGAATCGAAGAAGAAGAAGTTCTGTTCAAACCTAAGTCTAAGAATATATATATATATATTTGTAAAAGTACTTATAATTTTTTTGTCTAAATACAAGAAAACGTGTGTTTATGAGTGGCTACGGGGAAACAAAAAATAGAGGTCTAAGATGGCTTCAAATCGAAAAGTGCCCAAAATAAAAGTTGTAGATATCGTCGAGACGAACAAATTTTATGTTGACCAGTTTTATGTACGACATCGTTTTGATCCTCAAAATAGTGTTTGAATGTTCGGAAACAGAGCAGACCCAAATTTCTCGAGAAATAGCATTGTTTCTCGAGAAACAAAGCTGTTTCTCGAGAAACAATGCCGTTTCTCGAGAAAAAAAGTCGTTTCTCGAGAAAAAAAGCGGTTTCTCGAGAAAAAAAGTTGTTTCTCGAGAAAAAAAGTTGTTTCTCGAGAAAAAAAGATGTTTCTCAAGAAATTGCATGATTTCTCGAGAAATATCATGATTTCCTGATATTTCTCGAGAAATAACATGATTTTCTCGAGAAATCAGTTTTGTCTTATATTTCTGGAATAAAAGACATTACGGGGGCTAAACGTACCCCGATTTGAACGAAATTCACACTAAAGGCGAAGGATAGTGCTCTGAATCTAACGGCGAAGACAACTAAAATCTGACGAGCCATTCCCGAGATATAAATTTTTAAAGTATGCGAAAAACATAAATTAATCAAAACTTTAATCCCGCTTTGAGACTCCAAAAATGCTCGGATTGTGATGAAACTTGACGTGCAAGTCCAAAATTACTTAACTTAAATCTCAAATGCAAAAATTGCTGATTACAACAGAAATTCAAGAAATCGGCCGACTCGACCGGACATACGCGAAAGCGCCTTAACGGCATTGCGACGTCAACTCGATGTTAAAAGTAATGCAAGGACGTCATAAATATGAAGATACCAAATCCAATAAAATAATCGAAAAAATCAGGGGTGTTATAGTCACTCCCCTAAAAGGAAGTTTCGTCCCGAAACTTATCACAACTCCAAAACCAAACTGAAAACGGAAAATTCAACAAAAACTAAAACATAGAGACATACCATAACTAGGAGAAGAGGTGCAGATGAGAGTATCTAATCGCTGATTCCAATTCCACATTGCACCCTCAACGTCTTGATTTCTCCAAAGAATCTTGACCATGGGGATGGTCTTCCTCCACAATGCACATTCTTGAGAATCAAGAATATGAACCGGTTCTTCTACATACGTAAGGTTGTGATGAATCTGGGGCACCGAGTCGAGGACTTGACGATCACTATGAAAACACTTCCGCAACTGGCTCACATGGAACACATCATGGACACAAGGGAGGGTAGCAGGCAACTCCAGCCTATAAGATGATACTCCAATTCATTCAAGAATTTGAAAAGGTCCCACGTACTGGGGATCTAACTTGCGGTTCCTTCCAAACCTTTTAACGCAAGACATTGGAGAAACCTTCAAAAAAATCAAGTCTCCAACGGCAAACTCCAGATCGACCCTTCGTTGATTAGCATTCTTCTCATAACGCTCTTGTACTACACGGAGTTTCTCTCGAATATGAGTCACGACACAATTCATCTCCTCAAGGGATTCCGGTCCTAGCAACGGTCTCTCACCAACTTCAGCCAAAAACAAAGGAGTTATACAATGCCTCCCATATAAGGCCTCAAACGGGGCCATCTGCAGACTCTCTTGATAACTATTATTGTTCGCAAACTCTATGAGTCTGAGACACTCGTCCCAAACACCACCGTGATCCAATATATAACACCTTATCATATCTTCCACGATCTGATTAACTCGCACTATTTTACCATTCGTCTGTGGATGATAGGCAGTGGAGTACCTTAAATCAGTACCAAACCCCTCTTGCAAACTCTTCCAAAAGCGAGACATAAATCTAGAGTCTCGATCCGATACGATGCTAATTGGCACTCCATGTAATCTGATGACTTAATCAAGATATAACTCAGCAATCTTTTTCATAGAATACCCCAATCTTAAAAGGCACAAAGTAAGCACACTTTGTCAATCTATCGACTATTACCCAAACAGAGTCATGCCCATAGGTGGATTTTGGTAGACCTATGATGAAATCCATTGAAAGGCTCTCCCACTTCCAACTTGGGATGTCAAGCGGTATCAGTTTACCACCAGGCCTTCTATGATCAGCCTTTACATGCTGACACATAAAACATTCTGATACAAACTTTGCGATATCATTCTTCATTCCTGACCACCAAACAATTTGCTTTAGATCCTTATACATCTTAGTAGAACCAGGATGGTAGGCTACACTGGAACCATGAGCTTCAACACAGATCTTAGCTCGAATGTCGCCAAAGGCGGGGATGCAAAATCTACCCCGATACTTCAAGGTATCCAACTCATCCAAGGATAAATCAGGTAGGTCTCCCTTCACAGTCCTATTCCGGAGGTATAATATATCCGGATCTTCCTTCAAATGTACTCGAGACAGGGAAATCCAAGAGGGTTCTTCTGCTTTTAGACTAGCAGGCACATTACTACTCCCAACCTCAATATCCATCAACAAGAATTCTTCTACCAAGGACTGTACCGACAGATTAAAAATTTTGGCGGTCTTTCTACTCAAGGCATCGGCTACTACATTATCCTTTCCTAGATGATAAAGAATTTCCACTTCATAATCAGCCACATATTCTAACCACCGATGCTGGTGCAGGTTTAGTTCCTTCTGAGTGAAGATGTACTTCAAACTCTTATGGTCCGTATAGATCTTGCACAGCTCGCCATTCAATAAGTGTCGCCAAAGCTTCATCGCATAAATTACAACAGCAAACTCCAAATCGTGTGTAGGATAGTTTCTCTCGTGTATCTTTAGTTGGCTCTATCCATACGCGATCACCTTACCATCATGCATTAAAACACAGCCATGTACAATTTGTGATGCATCAACATACATAGCATACTCAACTTCTTCAGTAGGTAAGGTTAAAATTGGAGCAGTACATAATCTCTTCTTCAACTCTTGGAAGGCTTCTTCACACGTATCGCTCTAAATGAATGCAGTATTCTTTTGAGTAAGTCTAGTTAGAGGAGCAAACAAACCCGAAAATCCTTCCACAAATCTTCTATAATAGCCAGCAAGGCCTAAGAAGCTCCTAATCTCCTTAGGTGTAGAAGGTCTCTCCCATTCCATCACGACAGAAATCTTGGTCGGGTATACAGAAATACTGTCCTTGCATACAACATGACCTAGAAAGGACACCTGAGGTAGCCAAAACTCACATTTGCTCAACTTTGCATATAGCTTATGCTCCCTCAGGGTCGACAAAACCAAACGCAAATGCTGAGTATGCTCCTCAACATTGCGGAATACAACAAGGCATCATCTATGAACACAATAACAAATTGGTCCAAGAAATCCTTAAACACCCTATTCATCAAATCCATGAAAGCAGAGGGTGCATTGGTCAGACCGAAAGACATCACCAAAAACTCATAATGCCCATGTTGCGAGCGGAAAGTGGTCCGAGGGACATCTGCCTCACGAATTCTGAATTGGTAGTAGCCTGAGCGAAGATCGATCTTTGAAAATACCGAGCTACCACACAGCTGATTGAATAGATCATCAATCTTTGGCAGGGGATATCTATTCTTAACAGTCACCTTATTAGATTTCCTATAATCGATACAAAGCCTCATTAATCCATACTTCTTCTTTACGAACAAAACGGGAGTACCCCATGGAGAAGAACTTGGTCTAATAAAACCACACCTCAGTAACTCATCGAGCTGAGTACGCAACTCATCTAACTCACGCGAAGCCATAAGGTAAGGTGCCTTAGCAATTGGGCGAGTACCTGGCTCGACGTCTATCACAAACTCTATCTCCCTTTCAGGAGGAAGTCCTGGAAGGCTTTAAGGAAAGACATCTGGAAACTCTCGCACCACCGAGACATCCTTAAGACATGGTGTAACAAAAGCTGTTTCCAAAGCAAAAATAGAAACTAAAAATGCCTCACAACCAGACTCTATAACACGACAAGCACATACTATAGAAATGACAGGGGAAACTCTGTCCTGAAATCCGTAGACGCTCATAGGTTGGCCATCATTCATCCTGCAATCCAATCTCTTAGCCTTGCACTGGATGACCGCATCATACTTGGACAGCCAGTCCATGCCCAAAATCACATCAAAATCAGCCAGGTCTAAAATCATCAGATCCGCAAAGGCCAGAAAATAGCCAAGATGAATAGGGCATCTCAGAACTCCTTGATTAGATATCAGCGAATCACCGGATGGAAGCTTGACGTTGAAGGAGTCTCTCAATTGATCCACATCCAGGATATGTTTATCAACAAACCACCAGGCCACAAAGGAATGGGTGGCACCCAAATCGAAAAGAACGCGCGCCCGCCTATTCCATACCTTAAACTCCCCAAAAACCATAACATACATAACTAAACAAATGATAACTAGGGCAACAACGATAAATACTAAGGATATTTTAAACTTGGTCTAACCTGATATCACTTTCGTAGAGGTTTGAGCTTCCTCGCTGGTCACTACATTTAGCTTCCCTTTCCCTCTGTCTTGGTTTGGTTGCGGCGGTAGAGCTCGAAGCGGGCCAGGCTGTAGTGTGAACTAAGCCTGGGGGCACAAAGACTTCAGATGCCCCTTCTGCCCACACTGAAAGCAAGCCTTATCCTTTGTCCAGTAGTGACTCACGTCATGCCCTTCCTACAACAGAATGTGCACACCAAATCTCCCTTGGGTGCACCATGGATGGCATGCACCTGCTGCTGCTTAAGGGTGGCAGTCCTCTTGAAACACCTTTCGTAAGGGTGGCCAGGTCGACCATAGAAGCTACATATTTCTCCACTTTTCTTTTTCGAAGTAGGGCCGGATGCCCTAGTTCTTCCATCCTCAACACCCTTCCTCTTCTCTTTCCTCGCTGCAACACCTCGATTCTTGGCGTTTTCAATCGCCTCCACTTTCAGTGCAGCTTCCATTGCCACAGCATAACTGTCAGCTCCATAAGCGCATGCCCACTGCTGGACATCGCTTCTTAGTCCTCCCAAGAAACGTTTCACTCTACCCTCCTCTGAAGCTACCAAATCAGGAGCAAACCTACTCAGTTTGCTAAACTCAATCTCGTACTCGCTCACTGAGAGATGTCTCTGCTTCAGATGCAGGAATTTATTCATCAGGCAATCCTGCTCAACTGAGGCTAGAAATTTCTTCAGCAGCATCTTCTTAAAAGATTCCCAAGAACAGCCTTCCTTCAAACATTCCCTTTCCCGAATTCACCAACTCTTTGCCAGGACTTTTAACGGATAGGATGCAATCATTACCTTCTGGGCTTCTAGAATTTCGGAATATGAAAACAACTCTTCGATGAAGATGATCCAATCATCAAAAATCATGAAGTCAGCACTCCCGTCATAAGTAAGAGGTCTCAATCGCTGGAAATGCTAGATGAAATTCATCTCTGGTGGTAGCGTCACCGGGGGAACACAAGGAGCAGGTGCGTCAAGTATGGCTTGATCCACAGCAGTATCTTGCACTAAGGGTTGTTGCGTGGGAGCGGCAGAAAATAAGGTCTGAATTTGCGATTGCATCGCAACTACTTGCCGTGACAGAGCCTCGTTGCTCTGGCACAAACTCTCGATCAACGCATCACTCTGCGCACCTGACGACTCGCCCTCTGACTGGGTAGTCGACCTCGTCATAATACGCTTTGGCGACATTTCTAAAAAGGCAAACGAACAACCCATAAAAATCCTAGATTACGACTATGGCGAACAAAACTAGTTCAGGCCATACTTAAAAGACACTTGCTTAAACTGTTACTTACTCTGGGATTATATAATGATGATATGTCCTACTCAGGATGATATCCTATCATCCTATTGACTCATATGCCTATGATATGAATGCATGGATTCTTTACTCTTATTTAAAATCATGTGTGTACATATGTCATCATATAAATCTTTAGCTTGGCATGTTGTGCTTATGTTATGTTATGCAATGTATGCAGTGCTATGCATCCTAAAAAGGCCTAAATGCATGTTATGAGTGGCGTACACCTGAAATGTTATGCATCTCATACTACATAACATTGCATGCAACAAAAAAAAGAAAACGTGCTAATGGGCATTCATGTGGTGAGGTTATGCATCCCATAATACATAACCCTCACATGTTGCCACCTATGGTGGATACATATACAAACATATATTATGCATCCCATACTACATAATATGCCATGTATACTTCTAATCATGCTTATGAGTGTATTGTTCATGCTTTAGTCAAAACATACTAATGACACCTCGGTGTGTGTATGATATGCCACTAAACAACTAACACTAACAACGGAAGATTGCCCGACCAATTGTCAAGCAACCTCCCTTTGATACCAACTGTCACAACCCGCATTTTTCCCAACAATTTAATTATATCAGAGTAAGGGAAAAATATGCGCCGTGAAGCCACGCCTTGCATAGAATAATAACAGGCGTTCAGGCAAGACTCCAAACTCTATAATTTTAAAAGAAAACATAAATTATTATGAATGAAATCAAGTTTAAGTTATGATGATAGACGTATCCCTCGGCTTAGTGGATCATCTAGCCCACGATTTAAAATATAATTTATACGCTTGCGGAAGATACTTGTTTGATTTAAATCTAACATCCTACATGAGTATAAATGTCCCCGAGGAACAACTCATTCTAAACAGGCTCTAGATTTATAATAAGTATAGGAAAAGTCTTTACGCTAACCAAAAAAATATTGACTTAGTTTTAAAAGAGATTGCATGAATGCTTTACTAATAATAGGTTTTTATAAGCTTGAAAATATCTAACATGCAGACCTAACAATAAATCATCATAGAGAGCAAGTAATCTAAACCAAACATAAGACAATCACATCAGCTAGCAAGTGTCAAGGTTCAACAATCCTGTGGGCGCCAACAACCTGACACGAACCCACGGAACCAAGTATGTCTGAAACTTTGAAAAGAAAACTGAAATAACAACTACCTCACTATGACGAGGGGAAAAACCACAGCCAACACTGGTGCTTCAAGGGCTCCAAAACCGGCTCCGCTACCCGCTAATGCTCTGAACCTGAGGCATTCCAAAGATAGAACACCTCAACAAGAGGGACAAATGGCGGTAGAGAAGTAAGCAAAATAAAACAAAGGTCAAACGGGGTACCAACCTAAGACCAACAGTACTAAAGTAAGGCATCGAACAGGAAAAGAAAGAAATACTTACGTGAATCGTCACGTACTCCAACAAATACACCAGATTTCCCAAGGCAAAAATGGAACAAAAATAAGTAAAAACATAAGGAAGAAAAATTTAACTAACTTTACTAAGCACCTGTGGTCGACTCTACCAAAAAACACGGGCGAGGTGGTCACTCAGCTGGACACACCCCTCACGAATAATTTATCCGCTAAACTGCGAGGGAGTCTCATACTCTCCACCATACACCGTAGATGCCCAAAAACCCGGTAGACTTCCACAAGGTATAATAAAGGAGTCAGACAACACGGAGGTGGTTTTATCCACTAACTCCTACAATTTTAGAAACCCCAAATAAACCACAATGCTTAAAGTTCGAGACTTGGCTCGTCAGATTCTACTTGACACTTCTTGTTTTTAGACATGGTTGATCAACCCTTAGAAATAATTTACAATCCTAAATAACTCTAATCCGTTCAATAATGAAATCTAAGGCATTTAAAGCCATCAATAAGACACTTCAAGAACGATCAAACATATCTGGACAAAAATCGAGTTAACCATGACAAAACATTACAACCTCATGTGATCATTGAGAAGGATAATCATAAC